>CM053769.1:366506465-366609563 GCA_028658325.1 Potorous gilbertii
GAATTATCTCTCATAAAAGAGGCAAGTTAAAGACATTTCAGTGGAAGGAAAAAGAGGGGAGGTGAGAGAAAAAAACATGAAGCTTACTCTCATCACATTCGACTAAAGGAAGGAATAAAATGCGCACTCATTTTGGTATGAAAACCTATCTTACAATACAGGAAAGTGGGGGAGAAGGGGATAAGTAGAGTGGGGGAATGATGGAAGGGAGGGCAGTAGGAGGAGGGAGCAATTTGAAGTCAACACTCTTGGGGAGGGACAGGATCAAAAGAGAGAATAGAAGCAATGGGGGGCAGGACAGGATGGAAGGAAATATAGTTAGTCTTACACAACACAACTTTTAAGCAAGTCATAAACTACACAGATAAGACCTATATTGAATTGCTTGCATTCCCAAAGGGAATGGGTGGGGAAAGAGAGATAAAGAGAAGCTGGAACTCAAAGTTTTGGGAACAACAGTTGAGTATTGTTCTTGCATACAACTAGGAAATGAGAAATACAAGTAATGGGATATAGAAAGTTATCTTGCCCTACAGGACAAAAGAGAAGATGGGGATAAGAGAAGGGAGGGATGTTAGAAGGGAGGGCAGATTGGTGATAGGGCCAATTAGAATGCTCAGCGTTTTGGGATGGGGGAGGGAAATAGGGAGAATATTTGGAACCCAAAATTTTGTGGAAATGAATGTTGAAAACTTAAATAAATCAATTTAAATAAATTTTCAAAAAAATGTACCCCAAGCAAAAGTTTGGAATAGTACCTTCAAATCAGCTTATAAAACAAATTTAGTTGGGGTAGAGGAGAAAGGAGATAGGAGGTACGAGCCCATGATGGGAAGACAGCAATAGCTTGAACACACTGATGCTATGGTTGGGGAGACCTATGCCAGAAGAAAGGGTCACAATGCAGGGGCAACCAGGGAAGAGTTCACCTGATCTAATGAGGAAGAGGGAAGGGAAAGAGAGGAATACACTTTTATATAGCTCCTATTTTTATGCTAGGTACTTTACAAATATTCTTTCATTTGATTCTCACAACAATCCTGTGAGGCAGGGGCTATCATTATTCCTATTTTACAGTTTAGAAAACTGAGGCAAACAAAGGTTAAGTGATTTGTCCTGGATCATGCAGCTAATAAGTGTTAAGGCTGAAACTCAGGTATTCCTGAATTCATGCCCAGAACCCTACCCATGGTGACACCAAGCTGCCTAATCGAGGTATTCTTATCCCCGTTTAATAGATGAGGAAACTGATACTCAGAAGCTGTTTTGCCCATGATGGTATAGTTGATTAAAGATAGAACCAATTTTATAATCCTTGTTTCTAGAACCTAAGTCTCCTTCCTCCTAGTTCATGTTCTTTCCCCTATATCAGATCAACAAATACCAGCAAATAGTTAGAACCTCTCTTGATGGAGGGGAGGAGAGGGATAGATCTTAAATGAAGATATTTTTTAAATCTATTAAAATCATACATATATTTATATAGTGCTAATATAAATATGGTACCATAGTAGACTACATGTTCATCTATGCATGTGTATATGTACATTATATGTATAGAAGCAGAGTCTACTATGGCACCATAGTAGAAGTGATGATGGATTTGAAGTCACAGGTTCAAATACCTGTTCTGCTACTTACTAAATAGGTAACCATGAATAAGTCCTCCTCGAACCATAAATACCTCAGTTATATGTAGCTCATGGGGCAAATAATTTAGGGAATGACAACCCAAGTTCAGGATACACTCTTGGTCTACCTCTTAAAACTGTATCACATAAGCCCCCATTAATGAGTTTGTCCATAAAAGTTAGTCAAAAGACACAATTAGCATAAAATAAAAGCACTCAATGAAATGGCAAAGTAAGAAAAGTAGCAATAAAATATTTTGTAGTTGAAAACATTTCTCCCCTAAGCCTGGATTGCATTATCCCCCAAATACAGTATAACATCAAGAAGAATGGACACGTAGAGAATACATGTGGAGAAGCATAAGTCTTAGAAATGAATTACCAGGGAACACATGTAGATAGAAGGATAAGGCACACACCCAGGATATACATGTATCCAAGGCACACATTTGAGGAGGCAATTCTGCCTTTTCAAATGCCTCTAACACTACAGAACACTTGATGTCTTTTTTTTCCTTAATAGTATTTTTTCCCCAATTACACGTAAAAATAATTTTTAACATTCATTTTTTGTGAAATTTTGAGTTCTAAATTTTTCTCCCTCCCTCCTTTCCCCCTTCCAAAGACAATGAGCAATCTGATATAGGTTATACATGTACAATCATGTTAAACATATTTCCACATCAGTCATGTTGTGATAGAAGAATCAGAACACAATAGAAAAAAACACAAAAAAACCAAAAAAGTGAAAATAGTTTGCTTTGAACTCCAAGTGCTTTTTCTGGATGTGGTTAGCATTTTCAATCACAAATCTTTTGGAATTATCTTGCATCATGGTATTGTTGAGAACTAAGTCTATCATAGTTAATTACTGTATAATGTTGCTGTTACTACATACAATATTCTCCTGCTTCTACTCATTTCATTCAACATCAGTTCATATAAGTCTTTCCAGGTTTTTTGAAATCTGCCTGCTCATCATTTCTTCCAGCACAATAGTATTTCATTACATTCATGTACCATAGCTTGTTCAGCCATTCTCCAATGGATAGGTTTCCCGTCAATTTCCAATTCTTTGCCACAACAAAAAAGAGTTGCTATAAGTATTTTTGTACGCATGGATCCTTTACCCTTTTCTGAGATGTATTTGGGAGACAGACCTAATAGTGGTATTACTGGATCAAAGGGTGTGCACAATTTGGTTGCCCTTTGGGCATAGTTCCAAGTTGGTCTTCACAATGGTTGGACCAATTCACAACTCCACCAACATATCCTTGATATCTTCTAGGGATTTTATCATGTTACTCCCACCATTCCTGCTCCCAATTAGTCTCAAAATGTCTTCTGGTTTTACAGTCTGCTTAAGCACATCACACATTCAACTGCTACAGTAAGAATATGCCTGTCTTCCTCCTAACCACCTCGGTCCTTCCATTCTTCAGATAGTAGAGAGTCATCAAAGTCAAACTTCCCTGTATACATTCCTGAGCTGAAGGAATCAGAACCCTGTTTACATGAGAACCTCTGCTACTATTATTATTCCTCCCTTCCTATAGGCTTCTTTACAGTTTGCATAGATGATTAAAGTGTTGAAGTATTAGGTTCCAGTTTGCTTCTTACTGCTGGCATATTGATTAAGCTAGAGTTGATCTCAATCAGTGCAGATACTCCTGGGATGTTTTTTGAATCTGGACAGAGCAGAGTTAAGGTATCCACCTTTCTGGTGACCCCAATCACTTCCTTAGTAAATTTTCCTCAGATGTATAGGCTCTTTTCTTCAAATTATTTTAAAAAATGACTGAATTGATTAGGGGTGGATCCAAGATGGTAGAGTAGAAGCAGGGACCTGCTAGGGTTCTCTCTCCAAATCTCTCAAAAAAACCTGTATAAATGAATCTAAACAAATTATAGACCAGTAGAAACCACAAAAGGAGTGACTGAAGCAAATTCCCAGCCCAAGACAATCTGAAAGTTCAACAGGAAGAGTTTCTATGACACCAGACTAAGAGCAGAGTGTAGTTCAGTGTGGGCCATGTAGGGTACCTACAGAATTGGAGCAGGCCTTAGGGAACTGAATCTTTGGCAGCTGCTGCAATTTCCAGATTTTGCAACCCACAAATGCCAGTGACAGCTTTAAAGTCAGTGGGAAGGGTCTGTCATCTGCCTGAGAGGGGAGTGTGGTCTGGCCTCAGTCCCTGTCTGCCTCCCCCTCTCCTTCCTTCTCCTCTCCAAGGGAAGGTAAACTTGGATGGCCAAAGGATACCCAGTTGACTTGGGTTTTATTGACTCCTTTCCTATTTCCTCTCCTCTCTTCTCATCTCCTCTCCTCTCCCCTCCTCTCCTCTCCTCTCTTCTCCTCTCCTGCCTCCTGTCCTGTTCTCTCCCCAAACCTTAAACCTACTGCATTCTGAAACTGGGACTCCATTGGGGCCCTTCCTGAGGGCTCTTCTGCACCTTCCTAGCTTGAGAGTGATTATCAATTATAACTGTTGCTGTTTCCCACTCAGCCTGATATCTTTCCTTTTCTTGACCTCATTAAAGGGACCTTGCCCTGGCTACTTCTTAAACAGGCCTATTCAATGAATGGGCATTGCCTCACCATAAATGATTGCCTGCAAAGACCTTGACTTAAAGGGCCCAAGGTCTCCCACTGCATCCTGGGTCATCTTCAGTCATCCTGGGGAATATCAGGTCTCTGGATTCAGATGGCTCTGGAGGAGAAGTGAGGCTTGTGACCTGCATAGCCCTCCCTCACTCAAAACAAAGTCAAGTGCAAGTGATATCATCAATTCTGTGATGACATGGTCTTCTTTGGCAACAAAGGATGAACACAATCCTGTGAGTAGATACAGCTGGCTGAATGGGGACCCAGCTAGCTGGCTAACTCAACTCTTCCTCTCCTGTCTACCTCACCCTCCCTTTTCTTCTCCTCTCCAAAGGAAGGTAAATTTGGATGGCCAAAAGCTGCCCAGTTGACTTGGGTTTTATTGTCTCCCCTCCTCTCCTCTCCTCTCCTCTTCTCTCCTCTCCTCTTCTAAAACCTTAAACCTACTGCACTCTGAAACTGGGACTCCAATGGGCCCAAGGTCTCACAGTGCACCCTGGGTCATCTCCAGTCATCCTAAGGAATATCGGGTCACTGAATTCAGATGGCTCTGGAGGAAAAGTGAGGCTGGTGACCTGCACAGCCCTCCCTCACTCAAAACAAAGTCAAGTGCAAGTCATGTCATCATTTCTCTGATGGCATGGTCTTCAACAACGAAGGACAAACACAAAACAAGAATCAAGAGAAGCATGAAAAAGTAAACAGGAAAGTGAAACCATAAGGTACTTATTAAAGTTGAACTGTTTACGTTCCTACATGGAAAGATGATATTTGTAACTCATGAGACTTTTCTCAGTATTGGGATAGTTGGAGGTAATATATTTATGTGTGTGTGTATGTATGTATGTATGTATATGTATGGAGAGAGAGACAGAGGCCACAGGGTGAGCTGAATATGAAAGTATGATATCAAAAAAAAGAAAATTAAGTGTTGAGAGGAATATACTAGGAGAAAGAGAAGGGAGAGGTAGAATATAACAAATCATCTCACATGAAAGAAGCAAGATTAAGTACTTCACATCTCCCCAAAGGACCCATAGCATCTCACAGAATGCTCTCAGTATCCTTATTTCTCAAGTTGCAAGGCATTCTCTTAATTAACCAACAGCACTCTTAGTTGCTGCACATCAGTGCAAAAGGAGTATCTATAGTGTACACATCAACTTCCATACAGTCTCATGCCTCAGTGCTTCTAATGCCCTGATGAAGCATCTTCCTGCTTACCACCAAATCCTTATTGGTTCCAACAACTCAGTGACTGGTTCTGTACAGGAATAGGGCCACTATTGCCCCACCTACATGTGTAATTGCCAACTACTCAAAATATAGGGATTGAGCAGTATGGGGAGGAAGACATGAAAAGAGGGAAGAAAGGAAGAGAATTTGTTAAGTATCTACAGGTGCTTTACAAATACCTTCTATGATCTTCACAATAATTCTGAAGAGTAAATACTCTCATTATCCCCATTATATAGCTGAGGAAACTGAGACAGGCAGTCAGAGGTTAAGTGCCTCACTAGCGTCTGAGACTGGATTTGAACTGAAGTCTTCCTGACTCCAAGCCTGAGGCTCCATCCACTGCACCACAGGCAGCTATTTGACACAAAGAGGGCTCAAGAAGCTAGTGATGCTTATCCTTGATTGTATTATGGGCCCCGTAGCAGTTTGGTGAAGTCTATGGACCCTTCTCTGAATGTTTTTAAATAATTGAAAGAAATGCTAAATTTCAGTTTGACATTGGTGAAAATAAAGATGTACCTTTTCCCCATTTGACTTCATAGACCCCATGAAATCTCCCTAAAGGGTCTGTGGACCCCAGGTTAAGAACCTCTAGCAAGATCAAAATGAGGAGGTGAGAAACAGGCAGGGAATATGAAGCAAGGAAGTAGGATTCAAAGCTATTGGGCATATTCTGCTGCTTCTAGGTTTTGTAGCCACTGCCTACTCCCTACCACAATGGTCGGTGTGATGTTTTGACAGACAGGTAAGCATCCATTGACATATCCAGCCTCCTGCTAAGTACGGGGGAATGGGGGTAGAGGTTCCTATTTTTCTAGAGGTCACTGTTTCAGTCTTCCCTATATGACTGGGTGACCTGAGATGCTCTTCCTGTGCTGTAATTTTAGTCCTTCCTCTCTGCAAATTGCCCCCTCCTCATCAGATCCCCACCTCCCAGAGCTTCAGCTGATAGCACCAGCAGGCAGGTGCATGAGGGAGTACTTTCTGGTTATGCGGCTAAACTTAGAAAGGAGGCATCTCATTCACCAAAGGTTGTATCACCTGCCCACCCGAATGCCAGAGGCATGCAACAGCTGGAGATCACAGGATTTCTTCCCCAATCTCTCCTCTACTCCCAATCCTGCAGCTGCTGCCCCTGCCCAGAAAGCTACAACCCTGGCAATTTTTTAGACTCCACTTCATTCCCAAGGGTCATTGATGCAGCTGTGCCAGGATAATGCAGCTTTTGCGCAGCACAGTTTTAGAGTTGGTGGCCATGCATGGGGGTGGAGGTGGGAAAGGAGTAAAGATGACATCCCACAGGCATGTAGAACATTAGAGGTAGAAGAACCCTCACAGACCCCATCTACTTTCCTTATTTATCGATGGGGCATTGACTTGTCCAGGGTCACACAATGCACTGATTTGGTAGCAGGTACCTTAGGATCAAACCCTGGCTCTGATACCTACCATATAAGTATGTATCAACATAGGCAAGTCTCTGAGCCTCAGTTTCCTTATCTGTAAAATAGAAGTCATCACAAAAGAGTTTCTGTGTGAAAAGTGTTTTACAAACTTTAACGTAATTTACATGTAAGTTCTTATTGAAAATCAGAATTGAGCAGCTAGTGGACTGGCTTTAGGTTTGAAAAGACAGGATTCAAGAAAAACCTATGACTATACTGGCTGTGGAACCAGACAAATCACATAACATTTCACTGCCTCTAGGCAAGTCATCTAAAACTAGAAAGCACAGAAGGTTTTCTGGTCTGTATTAGCAAGGGCACTTTCTCATCCATCAATGAAAGCAGAGGTCCACACTCCAAACAAGAAAGTGGCTATCATTATCCTTTCTTTTGCTGCTTGGTGTCTACTCTCCCCATTGCCTGGAATGCCCTCCTTTTCCTCTTCTGGGTTTGAATTTCTGCTCTGTCGCATGTGACCTGTGTGACTGTGGAGAAGTCCCTTCCTTTTTTCTGTGCCTCGATTTCCTCATCTGATCACATCATTCCCTTGCTTCCAAATCTTCAGAGATTCCTTCTTGTCTATAGTCTAAAATGCAAACTCCTCACCTGGGTATCCAAAGCCTGCCTCAGTCTGTGTCCAAACCATCTTTCTGCTCTGATTTCACAATTTTCTCCTTCATGCATGTAAGATCCCAGGCAAATGGCATGCCATCCCTATCACAGAGCATTCCCACAAGGGGCTTTCCTTGCCTGGAATTCACCTCCTCCTCTTTGGGGGTCTTTCAGATTCCTTATTTTTTAAGCTGTGTTCAGCCAATCCTCTGTGAAGTCTTTGCTGCTCTACTCCATCCCAGCCTCACACCCCTTAATGCTCTCTTCCTCCTCCCATATTCCCAAAGCATTGTCTTTTCTCTCCTTTGCCCCCTTCACATTTTCTCCTGCGTCATGCTTCTCTGTGTATATATAACATACCCCAAATAAGATTGGAGATCCTGGAGGTAAGGTCTTTTTTGTCCTTTTGGGTCTCCAGGTCTAATACAGATTTGAACTCGGGTCCTTCTGACTCCAAGACCAATGCTCTATCCACTGTGCCACCCAGCTGCCCCTATTTTGTTCTATTTTCTAATGTCTCTGTTTTTGTTACTGAAAATAGTATTTGGTTTTGAATTCCACAGGATCCTGTGCTTATTTGTTGTAAATAAAGGAGGAGAATTAGTTGTCGCTAAAGCACTGACATCCCAGTGTGAAGCTACTATGAAGACAGTGATCCACATGAACAGGACAGCTATGGGGCCAAGGACTTGCCTACACTTGACTTTTCCAGGAGACAGGTCCAGACACCAAATGATTTCTTGTCATACTCCTGTCCTGGTTGAAAAGATAGATTTCCTAGATATGTGTGACTTGCCAGGAACATGCTGTGTCTGTGGGAATTATCCTTCTATTAATCTATGACTATGAACTATCTCCAACTAAATGGGGCCTCCCTCAGAGAGCCCCATAACTGACTGGAGGCTGTGAGACCAGAAAGTGAAGTTGGACAAGAGCTAAATGACTCTACCTTCCTCTTCCTCTTTTTCCAACCGTCTCTACCCTGCTTGAGGTACCTATTGGTGATGTGTCACTTTTAATTTCCAACTTCACTTTTTTATTTTATTAGACTGGTGGGAGTTCCCTCCCCACCCCCAACTTTCAACTCTTGCCTCACAGCTACTCATTTTGGAAAGGCCACAAGTGGGCTGTCGGATGGAATTTCTCCTAGGAAGCTCCCTGGGTCGAGTAAGGGTATCTGCCTCTTCTCTATCAGAAAATGATAAAGCTAATGGACTCCCAGACGCCCTGGAAGTCCCCAGGAGAGGCCAGGCTGCATACCACATTGAGGAGGGGGAAATAGAGATAATGGATTTGGTCTCTTAAAGGAACTAACATCAGCCATATGAGCTCATGGACAGCAAAATCTGGTATTTGGCAGAGTGCAGAGGGGGAAATGGTGTTAGGTGAGTGTGCAGCCTTTCTGGAAAACCCACCATTGGCTCTATGGAGTGAAGGAGCTAAAGGTTGGACATTCTCTAGTCTACTTCCTCCCATTTTATAGGCAAGAAAACTGAGATCAAGAAAAGTTGAGTTATTTTCCCAGGGTCATATAAACAGTAAGTATCAGAGCCAGGTTTCTGATTTGATGTCCAATGTTTTTGCCATAGTATCACAACTCTCTCTTCCCTGTACCTGAAACCAAGCACCCATTTCTCTCATCTGCTAATAGGGACAAAGGAAAGGAGTTTGGGATTCTGAACTTTGCTTTACTCAGCATTATGCTCTTGTGTTCAGAAGGGCAGAACCCTAAGTTCCTTGATGGCAGGCCCTAAACACATGCGAGACAGGCCCTGGTCTGTACATTAGTGCTCTTTCTATCCTTTCGTTATCTGCAATTTCATGATTAGCACGTCATTCCTCATTGCCATTTTCTCTATGATCCTTCTCCCTTCAGTCATTCATTAAATCCTTACTGGATACCCACTATGTGCAAGATGTTATTCTAGATGCCTTGGGGGAATGCAAACATATGTAAGACATGGTTCCCTACCCCCAAACGGAGAGAAACAAGATGTCATAGCAGCAAGAAAGAATGTTGGATCTTGGAGTCAAGAGAGCTGAGCTCAAATTTCTCCTCAAATACCTATTATTGACTATGGGCAAATCATTCATCTTCTCAGAACTTCAGTTTCTTTATTTGGAAGACAGAGGCCAGTAAGGATAAGAATACATGTACAGCCTACTTCACAGGCTTGTCAGGAAGATAGCGTTTTACTTCAAACCTTCACAAACTAGAGGATCATGGATTTAGAACTGAAAGTGATCTTAGAAGTAACTAGGTCCAACCCTCTTAAAGGGATTACAACACATTTTATATAAATGGGAACTTTTTAAAAGAGTTTGTAATCTGGTAAGGGAGTTACAAATTTGCAAACAAGTAAATCTAATATATAGGAGCCTGCATTAGTACTACAATAGAGGCACAAAATGTTGTGAGAATACAGCATCATTTCTAGAAAGATCATTTGTAGCTGAGAAAGATGTTCCAGAGGTGGCATTTGAACAGGGCCTCAAAGAATAGGAATTAGACAGAAAGAACCAGGGGATGTGGAGAAGGGGGGCATTCAAAGTAGATGGAATAGTTTGATGTTGGGGGGGAGTAGAAAGGATTTGTATAGCACCTACTATGTGCACAGTAAATGGATAGATGAGAACAACTTGTTCCAATGGCCACGAGTGCAGCTGAAGCAGATGCTGTGGAGCACTTAGAGCTTGGTCAGATATTGAAGATGCCAAGGTCACCCACTGCATCCTGAGTCATTTCCAGTCATCTTGACTTTTTCCTACCATTGGACTTTGATGACTCTGGAAGAGAGAGTGAGGCTGATGACTGTGCAACTCTGCGTCACTTAAATATAGTTCAGGCAGGACTCTGACATCAACCTGTGATGTCACTGGTCCTCTTTGAAAATGAAGGAAGAACAGTAAACAATAATGATGTACCAGGATTGTGTTAAGGGCTTCACAAACAACACTGGAGAAAAGCAAGTCATCCAAGCTGGCAAAAACGTAGAGCAACATGAGACAGAAAATTAACCTGGGCCTTGAGGGCCAAACCGAGTAGTTTGGGCTTTATTTAGTGAACAATAGGAAGGAAGGAAGCGACAGCTTCAGATGCTGGACTGGCCAATCAGGCATTACCTCAATTTATTAAAATTCAACAAGCTTTTGTCAAGCACCCACTACACTGAGAGACATACAAAGTTAAACATGGTCCCTGTTCTTACAGAGTTTACAGACTGACAGGAAGATAAAAATGTATCAAACTACAGTATTATTGTGTATTACCACCTGTTTATTTTTTCTGTATGAGTGGTTAGGTCCAACTCTTTGAAGTAGTTATTGTCTTACCAATGAAAAATGCCTTTTGTCCAAGCTTTGATATGCATTTAGATTCACAATCTGAAGAGCTAGTTCATTAGTGAGCGAGTGTGTACATGTGTGTGTGCGTGTGTCTGTGTCTGTGTATGCTTAATGTCTGTCTTGGAACATACTACAAATGGATAAGAAGTTACATGCAGAACTGGACAAAAGAAGAAAAACTGGTGGAATGTCTTTAGATGACTGTGAAGTTCTTTTTAAGATCCCTGGTTTGTCTCTGGAACACAGGGTTATCTTTTTAATAGTAGTATTCTCCAGTGACAAATCATGGTCTTAGAAAAATTAAACAGGAGAGAGCCAGAGAGCAGTAGAAAGGTTTGGAAGGCATGTGAGTAGGCTGAAACTGATAAGGAATTAGAAAGGAGAAGAGTAAAATATGTCACAGTATAATGGAAAAGAAAAAGTAATGAACCTGGAGCCAGAGGACCTTAGTATCAGTCCTAAGTCTGCAACTAACTACTTGAGTGACCTTGGACAAATTATTTCATTTCTTTGGGATTCCATTTCCTCATCTATAAGATGAACCAGTTGAACCAGATGCCCTCAAGATTCCTTGTAGCTCTGTATCTATGATCATAAGATTCTATTTCAACAAAAAAAGTATAAGTTTTCTAAAAACAAAAAAAAAAGGATGGAAAGAAGAGAAAATTAGGATCCCGTACATTTAATGGTATCCTGGAGATTTCAGGAGAAATTGAGAACAGGTCCCAGTACTTTCCTCAGATCTCCTAGTTGAATTTGTGGGGAGACATAAATAGGAGTTGTACAAGATTGGTAGATAGGAATGGGCTGCACTCTGTATAGTTGGAGTCAGAGGGAATATCCACCCCAGTGAGATCCAGGACTTACTTGAGTCTTTGAGAACTGTGCCTTGTACTTAATCAAATCACTTTCCATAGAGAGAGGCCAGCATAAGAACACTAGGTGTCTGGAGGGAAAATGTCTATTGATACTGCAAAATTACTATGCAGTTAGATATTTTCAGGACCCCTTTAAGGTTTCCTGAATAATTGAATTTTCCAGAATAATTGACAACAAGTGGGTCCTGTTTGGCCAGCTAATAATGGCTTCTTAAAAGTATTTCTATTCTTTGTGTGTTTTTCCTCCTCTGGCTTGGCTAAACTCACTCCTGGTGAGTCATTTAGTCTTAATCTTGACTGGCTGATGGATGGTGAAAGCGTTGGCCTCAGGCTGCCTCCTCCTCATGGGCCTGGGGGCTGGCTTGTTTGAAGAACTACTCAAGGATATGGGTTGAAACAGGAAGATTAAAACTTTATGTTGGGCATAGGGGGTGGGAGGACAGAATTGGGGGTTAGATCTGAAATCATTCCAGAGAATTAGTCTGTTCCTAGTTCCCCAAGTTTTCTTGCAATTCAGGTCATCCAGAGAGTAGGCCACACCAAATCCTACTCCCTTCCCAATGACCTAAATGCCCAGGGAGTTTGAAAATCAAACTAATCATCCAGGAGTCCTCTAAATTCAACATCTGGGGAGCTGGAATTGTCTTAAGTGGGTACCATGTGCCAAGATGAAGTAACTTCTGATGTTTCTTCCAACCTAGAGTTAGCCCAGGCTTAGCCTGCTAGACAACAGCATGCACATATAAAGATATTCTCATGTGACCTAGAAGGACAGTTTTTAAGAAAACTAAAACTTTAAATCCCCCTAATGCTGATTAATTTATAGTCAACTAGGATCAGATCATTTAGAATGAGAAGGGACCCTTGCATTCATCTAGTCTAGTAGTTTCCCAGCCTGGGGACCAAGGACCATGGTTGAGATGACGTTGGCAGGGAGGATTCTGAATTATTGCAAGTGGTCCTTAAATCCAAGTACACATTAAATATTATCTTTTTGATCTATAGTTTAGCAGCAAAAAAACTATACAGAGTGATTCAGTAAATAAATAAGCCAATTTACTCTCTGTCAAAAATAAATAATTTTTATAAAAAAATTAATACCATCTATCTGCATTGTTACTATTTTTCAAATGAACATAAATGTTGTTATATGTTATATGAAATAAAAATTCATTTAAAAAACTTACTGAATTAATATTAGTTTTCTGTCATCATGGTTTTTTTTCTTTCAATCAAGGCATATTAATAGTATGGCTGTGAAATTTTTTCTTTTAAAAAGAAGTCCTCATACTTGAAAAGAATGGGAATTGCTTATGTAGCTTATTTCTCTCCTTCTACACATGAGGAAACTGAGGGTAAGGGAAATTAAGTGACTTACCCAAAGTAATATATTTGAGAAAAGTTAGATTTGAATACAGCACCTCTGACTCCAGAACCAGAAACAGAACTACTGCTTATGCCACATGGCATGCGTGCTGCCAAACAACCTAGAGCTGCAGTATCCTATCAAACAGAAGAGTTTTAGGAATGAGTGAAAGAATCTGCTCCTTGATTTGTTATTTCCCCAAATCAGAATTTTGCATCACACAAGATGAGATGTGGATGGACCCCCTATTTCACAGGTGAAATCCCCCCATAGTGGTCATCCTAATAATAGCTCACATTTCTAGAATAATTTAAAGCTTATGAAGTCTGAGTATTATCGTAGCCATTTTACAGATGAGGAAACTAAGACTCAGAGAAAGTGAAGTAATTTTCCAGTCACACAGCTAATATCAGAGCCAGGATTTGAGCTCAGGTCATAGGACCATAGATTTCGATTTGGAATAGGCCTAGAAAGTCACTGAGTCCCTCATTTTACAGTGCAGAGAAATCAAGTGACTCACTCAAGGTCACAAAGTGATTAAGTGGTAGAAGCACGATTCAAACACAGGTCCTCTGATTGACATCCAGCAACTTTCCACTGCACCACACAATTCAATACTATTTCAGTTACATCACAGCTGCCTTGCCGTATAAAAGAACATTGGTTCTTTAAGTAGAGTAGACCCTTTTGATAGACTCTCTTAATTCTCACCATAGTGTGTTTGTACATAGGATGCTCACTCATTGTATCAGAGGGGTTTATAATCTCTTGTATAACAATACAAAGCCTATGTATATATATACACACACACAAACACACACACACTGTGCTAAGTACTAGGGGTACAAAAGGAGGCAAGATACAGTCCATTCCCTACTCTCATGGAGCTCAAAATCTAATGGAGAAAGCCACATGCAAACAAACAAATATATATACATATATATATATATATATATATATATATATACATATACAAAACAAATAATCTGCAGGATAAATAGGAAATAATTAATAGATGGAAGTCATCAGAATTAAAGAGGGGTTGAGGAAGGCTTCCTGTTGAAGGTAGGCTCTCAGCTGGGACTTCAAGGAAGTCAGGGAGGCCAGTACTCGAAGTCAAGGAGGGATAGCTATCAGACATGGAGGACCCTCCAGAGAAAATGCTGGCAGCTGAGAGGGGCATCTTGTTTATGGAAAAGCTGGCTGGCCCATATCACTGAACAGAAGAGTATGGGTCTGGGGAGTAAGGTATAAGAAGACTAAAAAGGTAAGAACAATCTAGATTTTGAAGGGTTCTGAATGACAGAGAGTTTGATATTTGATCCTGGAGGCAATGGAAAGTCACTGGAGCTTACTGAGTGGTAGGGGTGGGGGGGGGCCAGTGGAGGGGGAAATCACTTTAGTGACTGAATGGAGGATGGGTTGGAGTGAGGTGAGACTTGAGGCAGCCAAGATGAAAATGGGGACATAGGGTGAAGTCATTTTAAAGCATGGAGTTCTTGGAAACAAAGGACTAGAGAAAGAAGAAGGCAGGATACGAAGGGGAGATGCAAAGTGTTCAAGTTTTCCTGGAACAGAAAAGGGAATACTGTAGTAAAAAATAAGAAGTCTAGACACGTAAATTGGAGTCAGATTTTGGAGGGCTTTGAATGCCAAGGTAAGAAGTTTCAATACTATTTGGTAAGCAGTGGGAGTCACTGAGGGTTTTTGAGTAGAAGAGAGCTGTTATTTTGGTAGTTAATTAGAAAACCTCTGCAATGGTATAAAGGGTGGATTGGAGAGAGGAAGAGACTGGAAGTAGGAAGACCAGGCATGAGGCTATCACTGCAGGACAGTTGAGGAGAAAGGAGAGTACAAATTAGGGTGGTTGAGGAAGAAGGGAGTAGAGAGGAAGAAGGGATGGAGAGAAGATGATAGAGGAGGAGGAAATAAAGATAGAACTTGGTAACTGATTGTCTCCTGACATCCAGCCCATGTGATCCAAAGAAGTCTCCAATAGTTAAGAGCCTCAGAAAATTGTGATTTCATTAACAACTACAGACACTGGCTGGGGTAGAGGTGAGTTTAGGAGAAAGATGATGGTTTTATTAGATAATGGCAGCAAGTCACACAGGTGGAGCTATCCAATAGGCAATTGGAAATATGGGATCTGGTCACTGAATTATTTCCCTTTACCCTCCCTCTGTATCTCCCCTTGCCCCAACACATCTCTTCCTTCCTAGGACAATTCCAAACACCAAGCAAAGCAGTTTGTTAACGAGAGTCCTGAATGATTGATTTGTTTACTCCTGGTCTTTGATAGCCTGGATCTGGTAAGCAGGCTGGTTCTTTCCACAGCTAAACTCTTTAAACGGAGGTTGCATTAGATGAGCTGTTGTTGTTGAGCAGTTTCAATCGTGTCTGATGCTCCATGACCCTATCTGGGGTTTTTTTGGCAGGGATACTGGAGTGGTTTGCCATTTCCTTCTCCAGGCCATTTTACAGCTGAGGAAATGGAGGAATACAGCATGAAGTGATTTGCCCAGGGTCACACAGCTAGTAAATGTCTGAGGTTGGATTTGAACTCAGGTCCTTCTGACACAAGGCCTAGCAAGTTATCTACTGAACCACCTACTTGCCCTCATTGGATGAGTACAGGCTCTAGGCATGCAGTGATGAGTCTCTTTTCAGGACCCAATGACCTGCCTCCATCATCTCTCTCTTCTGCCAAAGGGATGTTGGAATCCCCAGGGACTATGGCAGAGGCATACAGAAATAAGGCTGTAGAGGGTACCAGGGATGGGCAGAAAGAAAAAAGTGTTTAAAACTAATCTGTTATTTTGAAGTTCTCCTCACCGTCAAACACAGAACTTTGTCTTGTTCAAAAGACAGGATGAGAAGAGTAAAGGAGTGAGCTTGCCCTAAGGTCATTTCCATAGAAATCATTCCAGTCATTATGGCTATGGGAGAGAGGGAGGGAGGAAAAGTTATATTCTGTCTGGGACACAAAAGCCAAAGGGCCCCTCGTGGCTCCGGTCAGAGAACAGCTGTTGTCATTAGCTGTTGATGATGATGAAGGGCTAAAGTGGCCAACCTTCAGTCAGGAAGACATAGGTTTGAACCTGGCCTCCATTACTTAATAGCTACGTGACCCTAAGCAAGCAACTCTTGGAGTCTAAGTTTTCTCAACTGAAAAATGGGGTAATGATAACAGAACCTACCTCACAAGGTTGATGCAAGGGTCAAATTGCAAATTAAAACAAGTCCAGTCAACAAGGATATGTTAGGTGCCTACTATGTGCCAAACACGGTGCTGAATGCTAGGGATACAAAGAAAGGTATGACAGTCCCAGCTCTCAAGGCGTTCCCATTCTATAGTCTAATTAGGGAGGCAACATGCAAATAAGATACATGCAGGATAAACTGGAGCCAACCCACAGAGGGAAGTCCCTAGCATTAAAGGGAGTGGTGTGGTGTATGACTATCCCCCTCCATGTTACTACCTCCCTTATAAGGGAGAGAAGAGAAGGCCTTCCCTATCTGGAATCAAATGACCTAGGCTTGTAGGAGGAGGATCATGGGTTTGGAGTTAGAAGGAATAAATCAAACACCTCATTTTACACCTGAGGATACTGAGGCCCTACGAGGTCAAATTACTTGCCCGCGGTCATACAAGTGGCTTTGAAGGCAGGTTCTCTGACTGCAGAGTCAGTGTTCTTTTCACTATACCATACTATTGAGTCAAAATCCACTTTGTCACTTAGCCCTTGTGGGCTTCTCTGGGCTTCAGTTTCTTTATATGTAAATGGCCTCTTAAGGTGCCTTTTTCTTCTAACTCTATGAGCCTTTGATGGGGATCCTACGTTATTGTTGGTCAGTGGTTTTCAGTTGGGTCTGACTCTTCATGACCCATTTGGGGTTTTCATGGCAGAGACAATGGAGAGGTTTGCCATTTCCTTCTCCAGCTCATTTTACAAAGGAGAAAATTGAGGAAAATAGGGTTAAATGACCTGCCTAGGGTTACACAGTAATTGTCTGAGGCCGGATATAACTCAAGAAGAAGAGTCTTCCTGACTCCAAGCCTAGCATTCTATATGTGCCACCTAGCTGCCCTGCCCCATCTTATAAGTAAATTCATACAAGAATGGTAACAGGTTCCCCCATATGGCTTTGAGGGATTTATTAAGGAAGAGCTAAAGAAGCCTCAAGATCCCCTTAATTCTCATCTGGAATTTACGAGTTAATTTTTTAAAAATACCCCAGTGCTCTGGTATTTCCTGGAAGCAGGGAGTACCATGAGAAAAGAAGCTCTTCTCACAGAATTTCTAGATTAGTCAAAACCAGGGAATGTGATGGGGCCAAAGGGAGAGAGTGTGGTGTTTTGTATCATAATCATCATTCACATTTCACAAACAAACCAGGGCTTGAGACGAGCTTGGCAGGCCCAAGAGTTCAGTAGTCGTAGGGGCTGAAACCAACAAGAGAAATGTTTTCTGAGCAAATGTCCTCAGGGAGGGCATTCCCATTCTATAGGAAGCCCTTTGGATTGTTGTATGAAAAGCAGCCTTCCCAATTCATATTTAAAGGAAAGGAGGACCTCACAAAGTCCTCTCAGATTTCTTATGAAAATTCATCTTGCCCATTTGCAGTTGCCCTATTTTCAAGGGAGGATGTTTAGTAAACTTAACCATTCTCTCTCTTCTTTCCTCCTTCCCTTCCTCCCTCCTTCCCCTCTCCTCATCCCCCATCAGGGCTCCCTCTGACTTTATTAGCCTTGTCTAGATCCTCTGACAAGCCTTTGACGAGAAAACAACCAGGCCACACACTGAAGCAAACCCTTAAAATAGCTTCTTTGTCTCACTTCTCTCCCTCTGAAGCATCTAAGCTCCTACTTTACATGGAGAGCTGGAAATGGCTCTTGCCTTTTTTTTTGTACCCCCAGTTCTTAGCACAGTGCTTGGCACATAACAAGCACTTAATAAATGCTTGTTGACTGATTGATGTGGGACTCAGAACATTCAGATGATGGTGAGTGAAATGACATCTTTCCAACTCCCAGCATAAAGAAAATGAAGGTAGAGGACAAATCATTAGAAGAAAATGTACTCCCAAATAAGCTCTCAGGTACAGAACAGAAGTGACTCAGATCAGAGGATCCGAATGCCAGGATGTGCCAATTCCAGGGATAGAAATGATGATTAAGTATTGCCAAAGCTTCCTCTTCTATATTGAAATCAGGAATTTATTGAGCATCCACTCTGGCTCTGACAAGGCACAATTCAATTTACCTTTTTTTCATGACCCTGCCCCTTTGAAATGCGCTGCTATAGCTCTCTCATTCTCTCTCCAGCCTCCTCCACTCCTGCCTCAAATTTACTTTTACAGATATGAAAACAGAGATAGGGGCCATAAAACCCACTCATGTCACCAGGGCCACCGCTTTTCAGAATCACTTTTCAGTCTGCTGGGGAAGTTCCTTCCAGTCAGGATGGCCACGGCAAGCCAAAACCAAAATCCTACTTTCCCAATAGCTCCCTTGGCTCTCCTCTGAAGATGGAGCTGATGAGAGATGCTTGTGCAGAATGATGAGGTCAGGGCTGAGATGCTGAGCAAAGTAGAAGGCCTGAAGTTCATAGCAAGTACCATACGACTCTACCTCTCCCTACCACATGTTCATCTTCCCTTTTCTTCCTTCCCTCCTCCTTCGTCTGTTCTCCTTCTCATTTTCTTTTCTCTATTCCTGTCTCCTCTTTACTTCTCTCCTGTCCAGACCTCAGGCCTACCACAGATCAAATATTAGCAACTAAGTAGCACAGTGGCTAGAATGCTGAAACAGGAGTTAAGATCAACCTCAGATGCTATGTGTCCTGGCCAAATCTTTTAACCTTTGTTGGACTCAGTTTCCTCAATATTCCTTGTGAGGGTTAAATGCATAGTATCTGTAAAGTGCCTAGCACATTTTGTTGTTGTTGGGTTGTTTCAGCCATTTCCAACTCTTCAATTCTTCATGACCCCATTTGGGGTTTTCTTGGCAGAGATAATAGAGTAGTTTGCCATTTCCTTCTCCAGTACATTTTACAGTTGAGGAACTGAGGCAAATAGGGTTAAGTGACTTGGCCAGGGTCATACAACTAGTAATATGTGAGACCAGATTTGAACTCAGGAAGATGGGTCTTCCTCACTCCAGGTTCAGCACTCTATTCAGTGTGCTAGCACTTAATCATTTTGTTTTAATTGGTGGCAGATATTATTTTCCTGTGTTTTAAAGACCCTATGAAACCTAGGAAGGAGAGAAAAAAAGTTTCTTGAGGTATTCTACTCCTGCTTAAGTATAATTCTAGAAGTGGGAAGCACAGTTTCATTCGTAGTTCAAAGGTTGTTGGGTGCCAATTTTTGTGATGGTAATGATACAATAACAATGTTCTTGGATGGATCCATGATCTCATGATTAAGTGTTCCCTCCACCAGACCAGATCACAAACCAACTACATTCTGGTAGCCTGTGGGATTCTGGTCAACATACTCTCCAGAAATCCTTCACAGTAGAGGATTCACCCAAGTACTGGGGGCTTTCTTCTTTTGTTTTTTGTATCTTATGGGTGGTAAAGTAGCATTCAGCCCATACATCTATCATTTCTCATTCTTGAGCCATGATTGATTCAACTAGTCATACATATCCTTAACAATAATTTTTTTCTTGTTTTTTTTATACCTATATTTTCACTGGCAGAAGTAACTCTCAAAAGGAAATGCTTTGTACTGATACAGATCAGCACCTGATCTGACAAACTTTTAAAGACTTACAGGGAACATGGTTAAACAATTTACTCAAGATCACACAGCCAATAGATATCAGAAGTAGGAACTGTGTTCAAGTCTTCCTCACTTCAGGACCAGCTCATTAATCACTATACCACACTATCTCTGATGATAACATTTTTAAAAACTGAAATTGACTCTCATGGACTCTGAACCCAGCTTGTCTGCCTTACCTATGGTACCTGCCCATTCTTTCCTTGGGTCCTTGGATTTGCCCTATTGCCTACTACAACATCACAGTCAAAAGAGCACCAGACCTGGTGTCAGAGGACCTGGGTTCAAACCCCCATCCATTTTCACTTGCTATGCCCCTGCCAAAAATGCTTTCCCTCCTCATTTTTTCCTCCTGACTTTCTTCAAGTATCAGCTAAAATCCTACCTCCCATAAAAAGTCTTTTCAATCCCTCTTAATGCTAATGCCTTCTCTCAGAAATTACCTCCAATTACTTTGTATATCTCTTATATGTACACAGTTGTTTGTACAAAGTCTTGAAGATAAAGAATTTGAACTCCTTGAAAGAAGGGGTTACTTTTGCCTTTCTGCTATCTCCAGCAATCTTTACCATAGTGCTTGGCATACGGTGAGCCCTAAATAAAGGTTTGTTGACTGGCAATTCCCCTTGGCCTCAGTTTCCTTTTCTGTAAAATGAGAGTTTTGGACTAGATAGTGTCTGAGGTTCCTTTAAGCTCATACAGATAGAGCTCTGATTATTTATCTGTCTGAGACCCTTGTGTGGATTCTCCATCCTGTCCTTCTTCTGGTCATCCCTGTTCCCTTTACTGCCTTTATCCAGGCAGGATAGAGCTTGGCTAAACCGAATTAAGCTGCTGTTCACTCC
Source organism: Potorous gilbertii (assembly GCA_028658325.1). Classification (NCBI taxonomy): domain Eukaryota; kingdom Metazoa; phylum Chordata; class Mammalia; order Diprotodontia; family Potoroidae; genus Potorous; species Potorous gilbertii. The sequence continues at coordinate 366,527,224 of CM053769.1, forward strand.
TCCTCCGTGTCTGTGAGCTTACATCCAAGTTATCAACAAGGTAAACTTCACTGTAGAACCTAAACTCTAGCAGGTCACATTCTAAAGCAATTTCAAAAATTAGCTTTTGCTAAATGTCTATGTGGTTCTAGATCTTACTATATAAAATGACAATGTGATAGAAAGAACACTGGGTGGAGAGACCAAAGAGTTGGGTTTGGACTTCAGCTCGCCCACTTACTAGCTAGTGGACCTTGGGCAAATCAGCCTCTCTCTGTCTTGGGTTCATCTACAAATTAAGGAAAATACTGTACATCCAGCCTTTGTCTCAGTGCATATTGCCCCAACTCTAGAGACATCATGATGGGGATTTAATGGATTTGAAGTGCTGCCTGTGAATGGAAAGGCATTTAAAGTTCCTGAAGCTTTCCAACCTGAGAGGGCTTCTGCAGAGGGAGATGGGCAGCCAGAGAAGGAAAAAGAGAGCGGCACAGAGAATCAATAGTAGCAAACATTCACATTGTCTAGAAGCCCTCTCTGCTTATCCAGAAGCACAGGCAGGATGTCACAAAGCACAGTAGAAGTGGTAAGACCAAACTGAACCTGAAAAGCAGAACAGGTAAGAGCAAGAATGGGCCAGAGCCAAAGGAACAAGAGAAAACCAGCAGACCTTGGAATTAGCCAGGCACCCAACTCTGGTCCACAATACTTTTCTTTGCCCCTCCAACACGGGAGAAGGAACTTGCTTTCTGTTTACCTAGCCAACCACTTACTTCCTTGTCTCCTTTCCAACTTACCTGGGGTTGGAGTAGGGATGGGGGGAGAAGTGTGTGGAGAAAATTTTTATCCTTTCTTGGCAGTAGCCAAGTACAAGTCAGCACTTGTAAATACGGTTTATTTAATATGCTATTTGAAGTTATTATTTAAAAATCAATGGTCATCTATCACCAATTTGTCTAATTATGAGTGTGTGGAGCATGATTAATAGGGGGAAAGTCAAAACCCAAAGGGAAAAGACTTTTCCCAGCACAGTCTGCACAGAGGCAAAGGTGATTTTTGTTGTTCAGTTACATAAGACTCTTTTGGATCCCATGGATCATAACATGTCAGGCCCATCTATTTTTCATTATCTCTTGGAGTCTGTCCAAGTTCATGTCCATTGTTTCCATGACACTATCTATTTCATCCACTGCTGTCCTCTTTTCCTTTTGCCTTCATCCTTTTCCAACATTAGGGTCTTTTTCAATGAGTTCCATCTTCTCATTATGTGGCCAAAGTATTTAAACTTCAGCTTCATTATTTGAATTTCCAGTGAATAATAGCCTGAATTAATTTCTTTAAATATTGACTGATTTGATCTCCTTGCTGTTCAAGGGACTCTCAAAAATCTTCTCCAGCACCACAATTCAAAAGTATTAATATTCAGGTTTCCTTATGGTCCAACTCTCACAGCGATGCATTGCTACTAGAAAAACCGTAGCTCTATTATTATACAGACCTTTGTCAGGAAAGTGGTATCTCTGCTTTTTAGCATGCTTTCATTTTCCATAGCTTTCCTTTGAAGGAGCAAACATCTTTTAATTTTATGGTTGCAATTGCCATATGTAGTGATATTTGAGCCCAAGAATATAAAATCTGACACTTTTCATTTCTTCTCTCTCTATTTGCCAGGAAGTGATGGGACCAGTTGCCAAGATGTTAGGGGTTTTTTTATGTTAAGCTTCAAACCAGTTTTTATACTCTCCTCTTTCACCATCTTCAAGAGGCTTCTTAACTCCTTTTCATTTTCTGCCATCAGACTGGTATCATTTGACTAGCTGACATGGTTGATGTTTTTCCTAGCAACCTTAATTCTAGTTTTTGATTCACCCAGCCTAGCATTTCTCATGATTTACTCTGCATATAATTTAAATAAATAAGGTAACAATACACAGCCTTTTTATACTCCTTTTTCAATCTTAACCCAATCAATTGTTACATGTGCAGTCTTAACTGTTGCGTCTTGGCCCACATACTCAGAAGACAAGTAAGATGATCTGATACTCTCATCTCTTTGAGGGATCCATTTTGTTGTGATCCATACAGTTAAAGGCTTTAGTGTAGTCAATGAAGTAGAAGTAGATTATTTTTCTGGAATTCCCTTGCTTTCTCCATAACCTAGCAAGTGTTGGCAATTTGGTCTTTAGTTCTTCTGCCTCTTCAAAAACCAGCCCACTCTTCTGGTATTCTCAGCTGATATATTGCTAAAGCCTAGGTTGCAAAATCTAAAGCATAACCTTGCCAGTATGTGAAATGAGTACGATTGTTCAATAATTTGAACATTCCTTGGCATTGCCCTTCTTTAGTATTGGGACATAAACTGATCTTTTCCAATCCAGTGTCCATTGTTATGTTTTGAAATTTGCTGGCATTGAGTAAGGCACTTTAACAACATCATCCTTTAGGGTTTTAAGTAGTTTAGCTGGAATTCTATCACCTCCACTAGCTTTATTGTTAGCAATATTTTCTACGGTTCAAGATTTCATTCTCCAGGATGCCTGGCTCTAGATCAGTAACCACACCATTGTAGTTATCCATAATGTTAAGATCTTTCTTGTATAGTTCTTTTCTATGTTTTTGCCACCTCTTGTTTATCTCTTCTGCTTCTGTTAAATCTCTACCTTTTTTGTCTTTTTGTCATTCCCATTTTTGCATGAAACTTTCTCTTGATATCTCTAATTTTCTTGAGATCTCTTCTCTTTATCATTTTATTATTTTCTCCTATTTCTTTTGCATTAATCATTTAAGAAAATCTTATCTCTCCTTTCTATTCTCTGGAATTCTGCATTCAGTTGGCTATACCTTTCCTTTTTATTCTTTCCTCAGCCATTTGTTAATCCTCATCAGGCAGCCATTTTGCTTTCTTGCTTTTCTTCTTCTATGGAATGTTTTTTGTTACTGCCTCCTGTACAACATTTTGAACCTCTGTCCATAGTTCTCCAGGAACTCTATCTACCAGACCTAATCTCTTAAATCAATTTGATTGATATCATTTGATATCCTATAAGGGATGTTATTCAAGTCACACCTAAGTAGTCTGATGGTTTTTCCTACTTCCTTCAATGTAAGTCTGAATTTTGCAATAAGAAGCTCATGCTCTGATCCACAGTCAGCTCTAGGTCCTGCTTGAACTGTTCAGATTTTCTCCACCTTTGGCGGCAAAGTATATAATCAATCTGATTTCTGTATTGACCACCTGGTGATGTCCATGTGTAGATTCACCTTTAGTTGTTGAAAAAGAATGTTTGTTATGATCAGTGAGTTATCTTGACAAAACTCTATTAGTCTCCACCCTACTTCATTTTGTATCCATGACCAAATTTTCCCATTAATCCAACTCATTTTTTATTTCCTACTTTAGCATTTTAATCCCCTGTGATGAATGTACCATCTTTTTTTGGAGGGGGGTCTTCACAGATCTCACCAAATTGGGCGTCTTCAGCACCATTGGTTGGAGCATAGATTTGTATTACCATGATATTGAATGGTTTGCCTTGGATTTAAACAGAAATCAGTCAGTTTTGAGATTATACACTAGTGCTGCTTTTCTCATACTTTTATTGACTATGAGGGTTACTCCATTTCGTCTAGGGAGTTCTTGCCCACAGTAGTATATGTAGTGATTGTCTGAATTAAATTCACTTCATTTCCATCCATTTGACTTCACTGCCACCCAAGGGGCTGATTTTAATCTTTCCATCTCTTGTTTGGCCACATCTGGTGTACCTTGGTTCATAGATCTTACATTCCAGGTTCCTATGCAATATTGATCTTTACAGCATTGGACTTTCCTTTTGTCACCAGACACATCTGCAGCTGAGCTTCCTTTCAACTTTGGTCCAGGCATTTCATTAGTACTGAAGTTACCTGTAGTTGTCCTCCCCTCTTCCCCAGTAGCTTATAGAACACCTTCTGACCTGAGGGACTCATTTTCCAATGTCATTTCTTTTATAATTTTAGTATTGTGTTGAGGTTTTCTAGGCAAAAAATTCTGATTTACCATTTCCTTGCCCAGTGAATCATCTTTTGTCAGAATTCTCCACTATGACCTGTTCATCTTGGATAACCCTGCACAACATAGTTCATAGTTTCATCGAGTTATGCAAGCCCTTGCACCACATGGTAGTGATGGCGTGGGGATAGGGTTGGGGGAAGGAGGGTGGTAGAAGTGAGAGGGAAGCTGATTAGAGTGTATTTGTTATTACTCATTTCAAATAAACTCTATTGATATCTTTTGTTTTATGTCACACATATTTTCCCATTGTACCCCTTTTATTTCTTTTCCCAGAGAACCATCCCTTGTGATAAAGAATAAAAAAGAGGGGAAGGAAGTTCAGCAAAACTAATAAACTGAAAAAAATCTGACACGATATGTAGTGTTCTACACCCATAGTCCCTTTATCTCTAACCTCTGCAAAGAAACTGAGAAAAGAACCTTCTCAAAACTCTTCCTTGGGGGACCAAATCTGGACACTGTCATTTCTTAGTATTTAGTTTTATTGCTGTTCTGTCCATCAACATTATTGTAATTATTACATAAATATATGTGCATATAATTTTTTCTTCATCTGCCTACTTTACTTCGCACTGGTTCATGTAACTCTTCCCTTTCTTCTCCGTTGTATTCATCACATTCATAATTTCTCATAGCACAGTAATATTCTATTACATTCACATACCATAAATGGTTTAGCTATTCCCCAATCACTGGACATTTACTTTGTTTCCAGGTCTTTGCTACTTCAAACAAAGTATTGCAATGGATATTTTGGAATATATACCTTCTTTCTTTTTGTTATTGACCTTCATATACCTGGCAGTAGAATCTCTGATTCAAACAGTATGGGCATTTTAGTCAACTCTCTTTGCTTAATTCTGGATTGCTTTTCAGAATAACTGAACCAATTCACAACTCCACCAACAATGCTTTAGTTTGCCCACCTTCCTACAACCTCTCCAACATTACCTAGTCTCATTTTTTGGTCATCTTTAGCAATTTTCTAGATGTGAGGTGAGCAATTACTACTGTTATCACCATCATATTAAATATTGTATTTTTACATGCTATATAACGGTAATAGTTTTCTAGAGTGCCTATAGAAGTGTTCAGATCATATCCTAGATCTTTACCTTGTGAATCCGGACAGACAAAAACTAATAAGGAAAATTAGCTGAAAAGGGCTGCTCCCTCTGTCTCGCCCACACACACATACACTGGTCCTGTTTCTACCTGAGGGCACCTTGATGCCAAAGGGACTTAAGTTTCCTGCTGTTACTTATCTCACCTACTGCTGGAGAAGCAACGAAGCTATTGCCAAACTTGCTTGAAATCTTTTGACACACATACACATACTATAAGACCCCTGTTTCTTATGGGCCTCATCTCACTATAAATTCCTCCAGAGGGGGCTTTATACCCCTGTTCTACCTCCTTCATGAGATGATTGTGAGAAAAAGGTGTCCAAGAACCATAAAATGCTGTGAAAATGTGAGATGTTATTCTCTTCTCAGCTTAAACCCTGAGTGTAGTGACCTGTGCTTTACCTAAATTGTGTATCTGCTCCAGGGGCTAACACAGATCTTCATACAGAGTTAGAGTCTTAAATATTTTGATTTGTTTGGCATTAAGAGAGATCTCTTACATGCTGAGCTTTCATTAGCCATTAAACCGAAGACTCCTTTTCTCAGGGAAAAGGGCATGACTCTAGGACTATGATTTTGCATAATTTCAGGTAATGTATTATAAACATTATCATGGATAATATAAAATGTTAGATAATCCCCAGGCTTTTCTTCCTTTGAAAAATGTTTTATTAGAAGCTAAAGATTAAGAAAAATCAATGTCAGCATTAACTTGCTTAGTAACAATAAACATTGGAATTAATTGCTTTAAAAATCCTCATTTGTCAGTTAGGGAAACTAGGTGGTGCCATTGTACACAGAGCGCCAGGCCTGGGAGTCAGGAAGACTAATCTTTCTGAGTTCAAATCCTGCCTCAGACTATTCCTAGCTGTGTGACCCTGGCCAAGTCACTTAACCCTTTTGGCCTCAGTTACCTCATCTATAAAATGAGCTGGAGAAAGAAATGGCAAACCACTCCAGCATCTTTACCAAGAAAACCCCAAATGGGGTCACCAGGAGTCAGATACGACTGAACAACCATAACAACATTTGTTTAGTTGTCCCTTTCTACTACCACCCAGTTAGGAGTCACATTAGGATTCTCTGTCCTTTCATTCTCATTCACTTTTGTTCATCCTCAGGCTTTTATTGAGACACAGAAATGTTTGTGGGAAAGTGGTCTTCAGTAAAAGACAGGGCTCACAGATTTTGAGCTAGAAGGTACCTTAGCAGGTCCAACCTTCTCAGTGTACAGATGAAGCAACTGAAGTACAGAGAGAGATCAAGTGATTTGCTTAGGCTCACAGCTAGTAAATGTTTGAGAATTTGAACCCAAGTCTTCTTGAGTGCAGGTCCAGTACCCCCATCCATTAAGCCATAGGTGAGGGTGAGTGGGACATGGTGAACTTTTGCCCTTTCCTCACCTCCACTGGCTTCTCTCTTTAATTATATAGTAAAGACAGCTATTTTCTGACCAAATTTTGGGGGGTTTACCTCCCTTCTCCTTTCAGGAGATGGGACTTGAGGTTTATAGGAGACAGCTTTGTACATGAGACTGCCTTTACATGTGAACTGGACTTTTCTTCATCCTGAATTAAGATACCAAGGTTGTCTATATGGAAGCCTTCTCTCATGAGAAAATAATAACTGTAAAAGAATATTGGGCTTGGTGTTAGAAGATCCAAGTTCACATACTGGCTCTATCCTAACTGGGCTGGATTTGAACACAAGCATTCTGACTCCAAATTGGATGTTTTTTCAACTGCAGTATTAAGTAGTGTTCAATTAAGTGATGAGGGCAAAGTCAGTTCTCAAGGATCTGAGAAACGAGAAAGCAAAGGCAAAAAGTAAACATACTGTAGCTAGCAAAAATGTCTTTCTTATCATTTCCTAGACATTATATAAAAGGATGCACTGTCTTCCCTTTTTGTAGCTTGGTAAAAGCCAGCCTCAGAGCTATGAGGATCTAGCTCCCAGGCCTGCTTCTGACACATACTGGCTGAATTACCTAGAGTGAGTCACTTAAGGTCTCAATGCCCCAAGGCAAGTCTACAAAAATATAAGTTGCAGAAAGATTGCTAAGGGAGTTTCCTCATTGGAAGTTATCCCCAATTTTGAAATGAGAGGCCTAATAAAAACAAAATAAAAGGTAGAAACTGAGGTAGATAACAGGATTGAGGTCTGGGGATGGGCATGGAATGATTTTCTTTTTCTTTTTTATTTAAAAAAAGAATGCTTTAAAAAAATCTTTATTCAGACGCCATCAGTTTTTTCTCTGGGGATGGATAACAAGCCCTTCAGCATTGTCCTGGGGCCTTGTATTGCTGAGAATAGCTAAGTCATTCACCACTGATCTTAGAATATTGCTGTTACTTTGCACACAGTACATCTCACTTTACATCAGCTCATGTATGTCTTTCCAGGTTTTTCTGAAAGCATTCTGCTCATCATTTCTTCTAATGCAATAGTATGGAGTGGAATAATTTTCAAAGACCACATATTCATATTATTTCATTTGTTTTTTCATTATTGTATTATTATTCTATTGCATATGTTATATTATTGTTAGGTCATCTCCTGAAGGGTAGGAGGAGGTAAGAAGGACTTGTCATTTAGGTGAAATTTTTCTCCAAGGTGTGTGTTATGACCAGGAACCACAGATGCTTGGATGCTCAGACAGCTGAGATGTTTTGTTTACTGGGTCATGAAAATCTGGTCACAATCTCCTGGAGGAATCAAGCAGGAATTTAATATTGGTCTCATGAATCTTAAAAAACATATGAAATTTAAAATTTATTTGAATTTTGCGAGGCAAAGGCCTTGTTTGCTTCAACTAAAAAAAAGATTAAGAGAGATCCTTAGATTTTTGCTAATCAGGAGTCCCTGGGATTTTGTTCTATGTGACCCTATTTCGAAGGGATGAATTCAACTTGAGCTAAATAAAGAGTGGCATAATATGATAGTTCTTTACTTAATTGTTTGTTGTTCAGTTGTTTTTCAGTCATATGCTATTCTTCATGACTCCATTTGGGGTTTTCTTGGCCAAAGTGGTTTGCCATTTCCTTCTCCAACTCAGTTTACAGATGAGGAGATTGAGGCAAGCATGGTTAAGTGACTTGCCCAGGATCACACAGATAGTAAGTGTCTGAGGCCAGATTTTAACACAGATCCTCCTGACTCCAGGCCTGGCACTCTATCCATGGCCTAATATGGATTGCCCATACCTAATTACATCCCCACATAGATAGAAGTGAGACTATTTCATGCTACCATTCCTAGCTGCATAACCAAGACTTGCCTGCTCCAGGAAATCTTCCATGAACAATTTCACTCCATAATCTATCTTTGGATTCCAAACCACTTATATGTATTGTACTTGGTGTCCCAAAAGTTTTAATGCTGCATTAAGCCATTAAGGTCCACTAAAGTTTAATACATAAGTTTTAATAGCTTAGCATTAAACTAAGACTTTTGGAACACTCTGTACTAGGAACAGCCAGAAATATAAACAGATTAAAGATAGCAAATTTGGATTGTCTTTTCAAATAAATTTTGAAGCACTTGAAAGCAGAATCTACTTTCTATTTCTTTTAGGCAGTAGCAATAATAAAACAGAAACCATTTTAAGTAATATTAATTTGTCTCTCCATACATTATTTAGGATAGGTAGGAAGAGACCAATGTAGCAATGACTTTGCCTCCTTATCTTACCTTTTGTTCTAGCTCATATTCATTTGCCTGAGACTATCTAACCCTAAGTTAGATAGTTGTCTCTAACAGAGGACATTAATTTCCACCTTGATGTTAGGATGAACAAAGAACTAAAGAGACTTTCTTAATTTAGAAGTGTTCTACCTGGTTTCTGTAAGTTGGATAAGGTGATAACAAAAGATTTATCAATCTGACTTTATCACTGAGAGGTTCTGACCATTATGCCCTAGCACACTAGGCTGAGTTAAGCCCAGGAATTAGTGGTATGGAACAGCATAGCAGAGAAGCTGGGTACAGAGAAGTTACCTAACATGTTGAGTGAGCCAGGTCCAATGAAAACAATGCAATGGCAATACCAGATATATCACCAGATGTGTTCTAACTCCACCTCTCATGATGTGTTTTTCTGGGAGATTGTGCTTGCCCTAGGCTTTTAGGTGGTGATGGGAAGGAAGTTATATTCTACTGAGTTTTCTTACTATGTTATTTTATGAGATTCCTTCCCATTTAACGAGGTGTTTCTCTAGCTGACTGGAGAAAAAAATAATACATTGGTACAATTTGCCAAATGTGATTTTTGAATAGATTTAGATCCATAATGTACCTTGAACCTGGGATAGCTATTCTGGGGGGCCGACATCTAAGAGGAGGGAATTCCCTAGCTGCCATGTATTTTTATCATCTTTATACAGATGAGAAATCAGAGGCAGAGAAGCATTAAGTGACTTGTTCAGGTCACACAACAGACAAATGTTGAGCTAGGATTTGGACCCAAGTCTCCCGACTCCAGGTCCAGGACCCCCAAACTAATATGCCATTCTGCCTTTCGTAAGAGGTTGTACTATCATTATCCATAATTTGCAGAAGTGGGGACTGAGGCTCAGGTAGGTTAAGTGACTTGCCCACATTCACCTGCCTAGTAAACAGAGCTTCAACTACACTGATGAATTTAACAATGAGTAAACAAATGAAATATACATTGCTCTGATAAACTAATTAACAAAAATTCAATGGGAGATATTTTCAATCAATTAATGAACATTCCCTGAGCATTTACTGGGTGCCCAGTTTCTAGGTGCAAGGTTCTATGGTGGAGCTAGGGGTAGATGCAAGAATCTAAGACACAGTCTGTGCCTTCAAGAAACTTGCCATCTAATTAGGAAGGAGCATTAATTTTAAGGCATAGGGAACCTTAAAGGTCATAACTCAAGACCCACATTTTAACAGATAAGGAAAATGAGGCCCAGGGAGGTTAATGAATAGTCAAAGTTACAGTGCCATTAAGTGAAGAACTGGGATTTTAACTGATTTTAACAATAATAATAACTAATATTTATATCATGCTTTAAAATACACAAAACATGCTATATACATGGCCTTATTTGCTCCTTACAATCCTGGGAGGTAGGTACTGTACTATAGACTGATTATTCTCATATTATAAATGAGGAAACCGAGTCATACAAAGGCTAAGTGATATGCCCAAGGTCACACAGCTGGTAAATGTCTGAGGCAAGATTTGCACTGAGGTCTTCCTAATTCCAGTTCCATCCCTCTATTCCTCTTAACTGTTTTCTTGAGTTCTCTGCAGATAAAGTTTCAGTGGGGAAAGTATCAAAGGTCAGGCCTGGGTGGGATACTATAAAAGTGACAGGTCAAGAAAACATGGATTTCAACAGGCATCCAGTTGTTGTTCCTGCCTTTGGTCTCTCGTATCTCACATCCATCCTGTCTGCAGATACTATCCTTTCTATATTTTCAATATTTTAATAACCTACTTTAAAGTTTTTAATAGTTCCTTGTTCCTATAGCTAACAGGTCCAAACTTCTCTGCCTGGTTTTTCAGGTCACCAATGCTCTGGCCCCACCCTACATAATCAACTTTATTGCCTATGAATCTGCTAATCAATGATTTGTAATTAGGCTCACCTGGAATTCAAGACTCCTTCCAATCTAGGTGGCATGGTGGCTAGAATCATAAAACTTAAATGTTGAATGGGACTTTTTTTGATAATCTAGAGCAGATTTCTCTTTTTTATAGGCAAAGCTCAAAGACTGGTTGTCCAACATCTCCTTACAATTAATCAATCCATACATTGAATATCTATTATAGATCTTACACTGTGGAGGTTACAAAAAAAAATGTTGAAAAATGTTCTCTGCTATTGAGGAGCTCATAATGTATTTGAGGAGAAACTAAACGTTGAACAACTGTTATTAGAGAATAAATGAGCAGTAAGTATATAATTAAAAGCTAAAATGTATGGATGTATGGTACAGACTATGGGAGTTGAGAGCAGAAATGTGTGGGTTAAAAGAAAGGTTTCCTAGATGAAATGGGCATTAAAGATGAGCAGGGCTTAGGTAGAGGAGAGATGAAAAGTATGAAGTATTCATGAGAATGTCTGGTTAGTACAATGAGAAAACCTGTCTGAGACGGGAGCAGAGTATGATACTGGTGAGTAGAGGGTTTCAATGGGTGGCTTAAGGCCAGGGTAGGAGGGACCTTGGAAACACAGATTTAGAGATGGAAGGGACACTACAAGGTCATCTAGTACTACCTCTTCATTTTGTCACTGAGAATATTCAGGTCCAAAGACATTAATTGATTTACCCAAGGACATACAGCTAGTAAGTAAAAGAATCAGAATTTGAGCCCAGGACCTCTCAAATCCAGTATTTTGACAGTTCCCTTATGCCATCCAAAGGCATAGTTAGGAAACAGGGAATGTTTGGATGCTTTTGATCTGGAATGACATAATAAAATGTCACTACATTTGTTAAGCAGATGAATGAATGAACAAGCAAATGAACAGTGAATGAGTAAAATACTTGAAAAGTCACTTTGAACTTTATTTTGTAGGCAGTAGGGAAGCATTGAAGATTTTGAAGAAGGGGAATGGCATGTATAGACGATATAGGATGATGTTCAAGTCCCTCCAAAATCACAGCCCAACCTGATTTTTTAAATAGTATTTTATTTTTTTCCCAACTCTATATCAAGACAACTTTTAGCATTCATTTTTAAAATATTTTGAGTCCCAGATTTTTTCTCACTTCCTCCCTCCCCTCCCCTATTCCTAAAATGGTAGGCAATTTGATATAGGTTGTATATGTGCAATTATATAAAACATATTTCCATATTAGTCACAGTTGTGAAAGAAGAGACAGATCAGAAGGGGGAAAAACCGTGAAAAAAAATTTGACTCAGTTTTCTATGTATTTGAGAAATGAGGCCTTTATCAAAGACTCTTGCTGTAAAGATTGTTTCCCCAAGCTTTCTGCTTTCCTTTTAATATTGATTGCAATGGTTTTGTTTGCACAAAAGCTTTTCAATTTAATGTACTCAAAATGATATGTTTTACATTTCGTAATACCCTCTATCTCCTGTTTCTTCATGAATTCTTCTCCATAAATTTCACAGGTAAACTATTTCTTGGACTTCAAATTTGTTTATGGTGTCAGTCTTTATGTCTAAATCATGTACCCATTTTGACTGCCTCTTGGTATATGGTGTGAGATGTTGATCTGCACCATCTTTGTGCCCTATTGTTTTCTAGTTTTGTTAAATAATCTTATTCCAGAAGCTGGAGTCTTTGAGTTTATCAAACACTAGGTGATCATGGTCATGTACTGTGTCTTACGTACCTAATTTATTCCACTGATTCACCACTCCATTTCTTAGCTAGTACCAAATACTTTTGATGATTATTACTTTATAATATAGTTTGAGATCTAATATTGTTAGGCCACCTTTCTTTATATATTTTTTCATTTATTCCCGTGATACTCCTTTCCTTTTGTTCTTCCAGATGGATTGTGTTGTTATTTTGTCTAGCTCTATAAAGTAACGTTTTTAAAGTAACTTTTTTTGTCTAGCTCTATAAAGTAACTTTTTGGTAGTTTGGTATGGCACTGAATAAGTAAATTAGTTTAAGCAGAATTATCATTTTTATTATTTTGCCTCGGTCTTTCCACAAGCAATTAATATTTTCCCCAGTTGTTTAGATCTGACTTTATTTGTGTGAAAAGTGTAAAAAACATTTTGTAATTGTGTTCACATAGTTTCTGGGTTTGTCTTGGCAGGTAGATTTCCAAGTATTTTATATTGTTCACAGTTATTTTAAATGAAATTTCTCTATTTCTTGCTGTTGGGCTTTGGGTCATATTAAGAAATGCTGATAATTTATGTGGGCTTATCTTATATCTTGCAATTATTTCAAATAGTTTCTTAGTTGATTCTCTAGTGTTCTCTAAGTATACCATCATATCATCTGCAAAGCGTGAAAATTATATTTCCTCTTTGCCTATTTTAATTTCTTTGCTTTTGTTTCCTTCTCTTATTTTTGTAACTAATATTCCTAGTACTATATTAAATAATATTGGCGCATCTTTGTTTCACCCCTGATCTTATTAGGAAGGGTTCTAGCTCATCCCCACTTCAAATAATGCTTGCTGATGGTTTTAGATAGATAGATTTAGATAGATTTTATCATTTTAAGGAACACTCCCTTTATTCCTATGCTCTCTAGTATTTTTAATAGGAATGGATACTGTATTTTGTCAAAAGTTTTATTAGCATCTATTGACATAATCATATGATTTTTGTGGCTTTTGTATTGATATGGTCAATTATGGTGATAGCTTTCCTAAATATTGAACCAACTCTGCATACATGGTATAAATCCTACCTGATCATAGTGTATAATCCTTGTGATATATTACTGCAATTGCCTTGCTAGTATTTTATTCAAAATTTTTGCATCAATTGTCATTAGGGAAACTAGGCTATAGTTTTCTTTCTCTCAGCTCATCCTGGCTTAGGTTATCAGCACCATATTTGTGTCATAAAAGGAATTTAGTAGGATTACTTCTTTGCTATTTTTTCCAAACAGCTTTCTAGTATTGGAATTAATTATTCTTTAAATGTTTGGTAGAATTCACTTCTGAATTTACTTTTTTCTTAGGGAGTTCATTAATGACTTGCTCAGTTTCTTTTTCTAAGAGGGGGTTATTTAACCATTCTATTTCCTAATCAGTTAATCTGGGTAATTTATATATTCATAAATATTCATCGATTTCTCTCCAAATTATCAGATTTATTGGCACATAACTGGGCAAAATATTTCTTCATGATTGCTTTAATTTCCTCACTGGTAGTGATTTCACCCTCTTCATTTTTGATACTGGATATTTGATTTTCTTCTTTTTTAAATCAAATTAGCCAATGGCTTATCTCACTTCTTTTTCTATAAAACCAGCTCCTAGTTTTATTTATTAGTTCAATAGTTTGGGGGGGGGTTATTTTCAATTTTCTTAATCTCACCTTTGGTTTTCAGGATTTTCAATTTTGTGTTCAATTGGGGATTTTTATTTGGTTCTGTTTCTAGTTCTTTATTTTAAGTTGCATACCCAGTTCATCAATCTGTTATTTCTCTATTTTGCTGATGTAAGAATTTAGAGAAATAAATTTTCCCCTAAGTACTGCTTTGGCTGCATCCCATAAATTTTTCTATATTGTCTCATTATTGTCATTTTCTTTAATGAAACTATTGATTGTTCCTATAATTTGTTCTTTGATTCACTTATTCTTTAGGATTAGTTTCCAATTAATTTTAATCTATCTTTTCATTGCCCTTGCTGAATGTACTTTTTATTGCATTATGATCTGAAAAGAATACATTTAATTTTTTTGTCTATGTTTGATTTTGAGATTTTTATTGGGCCCAACCTATTAATCTATTCTTGTATCCCAGTCTCCTCCATATACAAACCCTTTGCTCCAGTCAGACTATTTCGTTCATTGTTCTCATTCTGCTCATTGTCCAAACAGGCCAAGTTTGTTCCTGACTCCAAACCTTTGCCAATGCTGTTACCCTACCAGACATGCCACTTGAGTAGCAGAGGGGTGAGTCAGACTTGGAAAAGCTAGGGATGAGAATACAAGTAGACATAGAGGGTCAGACCAAAACTAAGTGAAAAAAGTGGGAAACAGATCAAGGGATTGGTTATATGAAGAATAGCTAGCTGCACAGTAGCATGGATCCAAAATTAGGCCTAAAACTAGGAGATCAGTCTTTGCAAGGGAAGGACAAGAAGGATGAAAGTATCACTAGCTAAAGTTTCAAACCAACACAAATATCCAGGGTATCAAGTCAAGTAGGAACAGAACAAGTGATTCATGATATCATAAAAAGTACAATGTAAAGATCACAGAAATTTGAGACCCAGAAAGAATATTTTACCCTGGATTATATAGCCTATTGAAGTCATCTGATGCTGTTTCTTCCCCCATAAAATGAGTGATTGGACTACATCATTTCTAAAGCCCCTTCCAGATAGTTCTATCATTTTACTAGTTCAGATAATATGTATGAGAGACATAGGCCTAAAGAGCCCCTAATTAAAGCTTTATATTCCTTCAGGGGGTGGCAGTGGAAAGGGGAGCAGGGAGGCCATCAGTCCCTGAGAGTCTGAGGAGAAAAGAAAGTGAGTGAGTCAGAAGCTGACCTTGGTCCAAGAAGAATCCCAGGGTATTATATTAGTTAGAGGCCCTGGCCTCCAACCACTTTTCATAACCGCCCCTAGCATACCACATTTCCCTTCTCACTCCTAAACATCTGTTCCAAGTCACACTAGCCACAGTCATTGGCATAAACTTGTATCTTCTACCAAGCAGATGGAAAAATAAGAATAAGGGATAAAGTCTGAGCCATCTAAACCATCAACTGTTCACATTCTTCTACTTTCTCTATCCAAATTACTTACTCTGACCCCTGTGCCTGAAATGGACTTACTTCCCCTAAACTTAAACACACACACACACACACACACACACACACACACACACACACACATATACATTTTACCACCACCACCATCACCACCAGTATCACCACCACCATTACCACCACTACCACCATTAAAGTTATGCCCATCAAAATCTTCTCTTAAGGTCAAACTGAAGTTTTTCAGCATCTCTTCCCAATCCTCTAGGCCAAAATTGATCTCTTATTTCTCATAACATTCTGTTGTTCCCTCCTTTGCATATATCACTTACTTTAAGGTTTCAATCTATCAAAGTATCTATCTATCAAGTATCAATCTATCAAAAAGAAGTATTTTAAGTAACTTCTATGTGCTAAGCTCCATGCTAATATACAAACAAACAAAAAAGAAAGTTTTTGCTGTGAAAAAGCTTCCATTCTAACTTGGGGAAACAACATGCACATATATATATGCAAGATATATTCAAAATAAATACAAAATAATGAGGTCAGGGGGGAAGGAACTAATGATTGAGGAAGGTCAGAAAGAGCCTCATTAAGTTCCAAAGATTATCCACTATGATTTCAAAGAAATTGTAACCTATGCTGGTGGAGGTAATACCCACACTGAGGAAATCATAGATTGGGGAAAAGTTTGAAGAAAGATAAGTTCTATGCATTTTAGTGAAGACTTCAACCCTCCAGTGGAGACCCACACATCTATTCTTTTCAGAAGGAAAACTGTGTTCGTACATACTTAGGTATAGGGATAACTTTGAAATCTTGCTTAGAGATCACAAATTTCTTGCCCCAGTTCTGATTATTAACACTATAGATCCTAACTACTGCATGTAACAATATTTCTGTGAGAAATTTTTCAAAGTTGCAATTGAGGATCCAGGATTCTGTCTTGTAAAAGCCCAGCCCTAGAAGACATATTTAAAATAAACTCAATTCAACAAGCCTATATTGTGTACAAGGTCCTGTGCTAGATCTTGTGGAGGTGTAAAGAGGAAAGAGGGAGTGAGGGGGATAAGATAGGTACCAAAGTAAGTAAGCAACAGCATATTCTAAGGGCACTTTAAGTGTATCTTCTACCAAAGACTTTCTCTAATGCCCCATCATGATGTGAAGGTGACCCTGGGTTCTTAAACATATATAAGTACTGGCATAAAAATATAGGTTGTGTCAGGTCCTACCAAGATGGAAAGGTTTTGAGTATGGTCATGGAAACAGACTGAATATCTATTATCCAAGATCCAATCTAGCTCATTTTGGAGGGGTTCATCATCAATGAGTAAGTCAACAGGTGATGAATGTTTGGGACCATAGTAACTCAGGAGAGTTATCTATTAAAGCATGGAGGGATGGTATTCTTCAAGGAAATATACACATAAAAGAAATCATAGATTTTCTTCTCCCTATGTCTCATTTGTCTTGGAGAGACTATTTTCTTTCTACATATTCTTTCCCTTTACCAGCTCTCATGTATCTCAATTATCTCTAGGTAGATTATTCTCAGAACTATATAGTCCTTTTCTTGAGTACCAAGTCTACATTATCAACTGCCCATTGGAAATTTCTGAGTGGATATCCCATAGCCCATCTCAAACTCAACATGTCCAAAAGAGAACTCATGATCTTTTCCCCAAAGCCCACTCTTCTTCCAAACTTCCCTAATTCTCTCAAGGACACCACCATTCTTCCAGCTACCAGTGTCATCCTCAACTCTCTCCTTTTTTTCATCCCCAATACCCAATCAGTTGCCAAGTCTTGTCAGTTCTAATTCTACAACATTTCTCATATTCTTCCTCTTCTCTCCTCTCATGTGGTCCTCACTCTAATTCAGACCTTCATCACTTTTTGCTTAAACTATTTCAATAGCCTCCTATTTATTCTTCCTGTTTCAAGCTTGCTCTGATCCAATTTCTCCTCCACAAAATTGGCAAAGTGATATTCCTAAAGCACAGGTCTGACCCCTGCTTAAAAAGCTTCATTGTTACCCTATCACCTCTTGGATAAAATATAGGATACCTTGTTTTACATTTAAATCCCTTCACAACCCGGGCCCAACCTGTCTTTTGAGAATGGAGAAAGGGATACGATCACTGGGGCTGGAGTGAGGAAGACCAAGAGACACCTAGGTGGTTCAGTGGCTAGAGAATTGGACCTAGGATCAGAAAGACCTGAGTTGCAATCTGGCCTGTGACACTTACTAGGTGAGTGACCATGGGCACCACTTAACCTCTGTCCACTTTAGTTTCCTCAATTATAAAATAGGGGCAACAATAGCACCTGCCTCTCAGGGTTGTTGTGAGAATCAAGTAAGATATTATTTGTGAAGTACTTAGCATAGTGCCTGGCACAAACCAGGTGCTCAATAAATACCTGTTCCTTTCCTTTCTTTCAGGACTTGTTTCACATTACTTTCCATTGTGTACTCCGCTTTACCACCAAATTTGTTTACTTGTTGCATATACATGATATCCCATTTCCCACCTCTGTGCTTTGTGCAGGCTGCCTCTCCTGTGACTAGAAATCTCTCCCTCCTCACCTTGGCCTCTTGGAATTAATCCCTGGTTCAACTCAACAGGGCTCAACAGGGCTAGATTCAAATGCTACCTCCTAGGTGAGCCTTCTACTTATTCCCCCCACCCCCAAGTGTTAGAGTGTCTATTTTGTACATGTTTTTGTACATTTTTTATTTATATATTTTATTTATTGTACATTTTAAATTTTTTTATTTGTGTGTGCATTTTCCCTCCACGGAATGTTAACTCCTTGAGGACAGGGATCCAAGGATCCAAGAGATCTAGAACTTAAAGGGACTTTAGAGAGAACCAAGGCCACTACAACTCCATTTCACATCAGATGAGGAAACTGATGCCCAGAGACGGTATGTGAGTTGTCCAAAGTCCTTCAGGTTGTAAGCAGCAAGGCCAACCAGAATTGAAACCCAAATCTTGACACCAAAGTCAGAAGGACTATATCCACAATGCCACAATGACTATTTTTAAGTAGGAGGTGGGGTAGTGGAGTTCATGACCTGATGATCAATCTTCTAGGAATGAACTCGAGGCTGATTCCCCTCAATGTCTGGTATAAAAACACACTCTTCCAACTTCTACCTTTAAACCTTTCCATCTATGTAAAAATCCATAAGAAATTATATCAGTTGCTCATGGGTAGGCTGATCTAATATGATAAAAATGACATTTCTACCTAAATTAATTGACTTATTCAATGCCACAGCAATTTAACTACCAAAAATTATTTAATAAACCTAGAAAAAAATAATAAAAAATGTATCTGGAAGAACAAAAGATCAAGAATATCAAGGGAATTGATGAAAAAAAATGCCAAGGAAGATGTTCTAGCAATACCAGATCTAAAACTACATTATAAAGCAGCAATCATAGAAAATATTGTATTGGTTAAGAAATAGAGTGGTAGATCAGTGGAATAGGTTAGGGACAGAAGACACAGTAGTAAATGAGTATAGTAATCTATTGTTTGATTAACAGAAAGACTCCAGCTTCTGAGATAAGAACTCACTATTTGACAAAAACTGCTGGAAAACAGTACAGCAGAAACTAGACATAGACCAACATCTCACTCTGAATGCCAAGACAAAGTCAAAATGGGTATGTGATTTAGATATAAAGGGTGATACCATAAGTAAATAAGAAGACCAAGGAAGAGTCTACCTGTCAGATTTATGGAGAAGGGAAGAATTTATGACCAAACAAGAGAGAGAATATTGTAAAATGCAAAATGGATAATTTTGATTACATTAAATTAAAAAAAGTTTGCACAAACAAAACTAATGCAGTCAAGATTAGAAGGAAAGCAGAAATCTGGGAAACAATTTTTACAGCCAGTGTTTCTGATAAAGGCCTCATTTCTCAAATATATAGAGAACTGAGTCAAATATATAAGAATACAAGTCATTCCCCAATTGATAAATGGACAAAGAATATGAAGAGGCAATTTTCAGATGAAGAAATCAAAACTATCTATACTCATATAAAGACTCTAAATCACTTCTGATTAAAGAAATGCAAATTAACACAACTCTGAGGTACCAACTCATACCAATAAAATTGACTAACATGACAAAAAGGGAAAATGTGGGAAAATTGGGACACTAATGCACCATTGGTGGAGTTGTGAACTTCTCCAATCACTCTGGACAGCAATTTGGAACTTTGCCCAAAGGGCAATCAAATTGTCATACCCTTTGATACAACAATACAAATTTTTTATCTCAAATACAACACTAGGCTTGTATTCCAAAGAGATCATAAAAAAGGGGAAAGGACCCACATGTACAAAACTATTTATTGCCATTCTTTTTGTGGTGGCCAAGAATTAGAAATTGAGGTAATGCCCATCAGTTAGGGAGTGACTGAATGACCTGTGGTATATGAATGTAATGGAATACTATTGGGTTATAAGAAATGATGAGCAGGCAGATTTCCAAAAAATCTGGATTCACATGAACTGAGGTTGTGTGAAGTGAACAGAACCAGGAGAACACTGTAAACAGTAACAGCAACACTGAACCTAGCCCTGGGTTGAGCCAGGGATTGATTCCAAGAGGCCAAGGTGAGGAGAGAGAGATTTCTAGTCACAGGAGAGGCAGCCCATACAAAGCACAGGGGTGGGAAATGTGGTATCATGTATATGCAACAAGTAAACAAATTTGGCGGTAAAGTGGAGTACACAATGGAAAATAATATGAAACAAGTCCTGATCAACTATGATAGACTTAGCTCTTCTTATGACCTAAGACAATTCCAAGATTCATGATGGAAAATGCTATCCACATCCAGAGAGAGAACTATGGAATCTGACTGCAGAGCAAAGCATATATTTTCACTTTGTTGTTGCTTTTTGTTTTTCATGGTTTCCCCTTTTGTTCTGTTTCTTCTTTCACAACATGACTAATGTGAAATTATGTTCAATATGATTGTACATGCATAACCTATATCAGATTGCTTGTAGTCTGGGGGAGGAGGAGAAGGGGTGAATATTTGCAGCTCAAAATCTTATTAAAAATTAACATTGAAAACTATCTTCACATGTAATTGGAAAGAAATAAAATATTATTTATAAAAAAAAAAGATTGAAAAGGGAGTATGGCAAAAAAAATAAAGAGAAACAGATCACTCCTAAAAAAAAGATTTGACTAGAATCAAACTATTAAAGCTAGGAAGAACTTTAAAGCTGGGAAGAATTTTTTCATTTTTCCTACATCCATAATGAAATTTAAGCTCATAAAAGAAAACAGTAACACAGAAGCCGCACCATACATTTCTTTTGCTTCCCCCCACCACTGTACTAAGGGAATCTCAAGAAATATTAGTTCAATGACTGAATGAATGAACTAGTGATTTAATGAATAAGTGAATGAATGAAATCATGGTGACTTCAAGTCTCTGGCGAGGCTCCTCTGTGCTCTATCTTGTCTTAAAGGTAGAGATTTCAAGTCTTCCGGATGTAACTTGAAATGTCTCCTCTATCTCTCCTCCCCGAAAATTTCCCTGAGACAGAAATGAACTCAGGCTAAAGAAATAGGAAAGGGTGAATCACAATTGAGCAAGCAAAAAAACCAAAAAAACTAAGATCCATCCAAAAATTTTATCCAACCTGATGCCAAAACAGGGCTTCCAATTAAAACATTGCTGTTAATGGCTGCAAGCACATACAGATGACCTAAGAATCAAGAGATACAGTGATAAGCTAAGCTGAAGGAATTCTTAATGTTTTTGAACCACTTCTTTGGAAAACATCCACTCAAAGACTTTTATGAACTGATGCAGAATGAAAAGAACAGAATGAAAAAACTGATATACATGATGACCTCAATAACGTAAATGAAAAAACTGCCAAAAGAGAATTGAGTCCCAAAAAAACGTTAATAACCAATCTTGACCCCAGAGCACACATGAAGAAATGTATCTCCCTCTTTTTGGTAGAAGTGTGGCCAAACTATTCAATGTTACATCCATTATCAGACAAAATCTTTGTGTTGGAGATTTTGTGTCTCTATTTTCCTTTGTTACCAGGGAAGGCTCATTTTGGTGGTGAAAGTATAACTGAAAATGAAAGTGATACAAAATTTCTTCTATTGCCCTTGTAATCAGAATTTCCTAACTTATGCTTACTTTCCTATAATTACTTCACAAGCTGGAAGTCATCTCCCCAGGGAACCAGGAACTTCTGGGATGGTAGGGACCAGTTCTCAGTGCCATATTTTAGGAAGGACCTTATTGAACCACAAGGGGTCAATGAAGATGGTGAATGACCTTGAGGGCATTTTCATGTTATTGTTCAGTCATTTTAGCTGTCTTTGTGACCTTATTTGGGGTTTTCTTGGCAAAGATACTGGAGTTGTTTGCATTTCTTTCCCCAATTCACTGGACAAATGAGGAAACTAAGACAAACAGGATGAAGTGACTTGTCCAGGGTCATACAGCTAGTAAGTATCTGAGGCCAAATTTGAACTCAAACAGATGAATCTTCCAAACTCCAGGTCTGGCTCTGTATCCACTTCACCATGGGGAAGGCCACATGTGACCCTCTAGGTCCTCAAATATGGCCCATTGACTAAATCTAAACTTCACAGAACAAATCCCCTTAATAAAAGGATTTGTTTTGTAAAACTTGGACTCATTCAAAAGGGTGTACCCGAGGACGTAGAAGGCCACATATGACCCTGAGGCCACAGGTTCCCCACCTCTGATTCTAGGACAACCCTCTGAAAATTTTGTCCTTCTTCAGGATTCTCCTACTTTTAGAATCCCATTTGGAGTTTTCTTGGCAAAGATACCAGAATGCTTTCCTTCTCCAGTTCATTTCACAAATGAGGAACTGAGGCAAACAGGGTTAAGACTTGCCCAGGATAATACAACTAGTAAATGTCTGAGGCTGGATTTGAACTCAGGAAGATGAGTCTTTCTGACTCCAGGTCTGGCACTCCAGCCACTGTGTCACCTAGCCTCCCTTTAACAAATGAAGAACTTAAAGTTCAGAAAGTTTGAGCAACTTACCCAAATTTCTCCGGTAGTAAATATGTAAGTGGCATCCTAGGATCCTAAATAGTGCGTGTAAGTACTAGCCTCACAATCGGTGACCTGGATCTCAATCTTTCTAGAATATAACGATCTCTGCAAAGGATTTACAGGGGAAAGCCCTTAAATCTCCGAGCTCTGGAAGAGACTTTAGGCATGATCTAGTTCAACCTCCAGGCTTTGTAGGAGAGGCAACAGCTATGCTAAGCATATTCAGTCCTGGAGGAAAAAAAAATCATTGTTTCAATTTGATTAATGAATGAGGAAGCCCTCTAGTGGTAGATTGCAGTATCACAGGAAACAGCTCAAATATGAATTGTATTGGAAATTGGAATGCAAAGACTGCCCTCATCTGGCCACCATCCTGAATTTAATTTAAATGGAGGCTGATAATTATATAAAGAAACTAATCATGTATTTGCTCATCATGTTGGGACTTTTCATCTAAAAATGTGCACTGTTCATTTTGCTTCCCAGTCTTCTTAGAGAAAGTGATTACCCTGTATACCTACCTACAGTCTTTCATACCTTTTTTATAAAATTGAGAGCAGTCATCTCATCTGAGTTCTTGCCATGTCATCTACTAGACTGTAAATATTTTTTAAATAAAAAGACTTAAAACATCTTTAACTTACCCTTGGTACCTAACACATAATGGTTCCAAATAAATGTTTGTTGAATGAATAATTGTCATTACACATTCTTTGTTTATCCTATTTCTTTGCCAAACATTTCCTACTCTTCATTTACTTTCTTCTTCATACCACTTTCATGACTGCTTGTTTTATTTATTCTAACTCTTTTCTGTATTCTATTTTCTTCCTCTTTTTCCTTTGTCATTCTTTCTGACTTCTCTGTCAATGCTTTTGGCAGTTAGGTGGCATAGTAGATAGAGTATTGAATCTGGAGTCAGGAAGGCTTAAGTTCAAATTCTGCCTCAACCACTTATCCATGTAACCCTGAGTGAGACCCTTAGCTACTTTCAGCCTCCGTTTCCTTACCTGCAATATGGGGAAAATAATAGCATCTACCTCCCAGGGTTGTTTGAGGACCAAAAGAGAAAGTACATGCAAACTTTAGAGTACTCTCAGTATGCAGGCTAGAAAGAATGCCTTGCTCAATGAAACTATATCCTAGTAAAATTTTCTTTCATGTCAATCAATTCCCATTAAATGAATGCCTTTTTCCAATCAACTTCCATAAAAAATTGAAAATTATCTATAGTTTTTTTTATTTTATTTTGCCAAGTCCTATTTTTAACCCCATGTGCCTGCGTATTTACATAGCTACGTATTATGTAGCTACATATCTTTTAACTCCCATAGTATTCCAATGATGCCATGAGACATGAAACAATAGCTGAAACCACAATAGCTAACATTTACTTAGAGTTTTAATGTTTGCAAAGCAGTATGCAAATTTCAACTCATTTTATTCTCATAAATATATGAGGATATTTATCTCCTGGGAGATAGGTACAACTATTATCCCCATTTTACATATGAGAAAACTGAGGCAAAACAGAGGTGAAGTAGCTTGCCCAATAGCGGGCAGCTAGGCAGCACAGTGGATAGAGTACAGGACCTGGGATCAGGAACTTTCATCTTCCTGCATTCAAATCCAGCCTCAGACATTTAATAGCTGTGGGACTCTGGGCAAGTCACTTAATCCAGTTTGCCTTAGTTTCCTCACCTGTGAAATGACCTGGAGAAAAAATAAAGGCAAACCACTCCAGTGTCTTTGACAAGAAAACCTCATATGGGATCACAAAGAATAAGACACAGCTGAACAACAACCAAGCTAGTAAGTATCTGAGGCAAACTTTAAAATGAATTCAGGTCAAGTACTCTATCCACTGTAGTGTATCACAGTTGCTAAAGATTGAAATTTACAGGTCACCCAGAGATCATTGGAGAGCTATGTGCTGGGCATGAATAGTCTATAGCATATCAGATTGTAGAAATGCACAGGAGAAGCCACATGTAGAAAGAATAAGAGACACTGTTAACACCAACCAGTTTTTTACCTTTTGGGAATTAAATGTGATATGATTGTGAATACTGTTAAATGCAAATATTTCTTCACCTTTTATAAATTTATTAAAAAATAAGTTTACATAAAAAGAAAGAGTAAGGAATAATAAAAAGGAAATCCATATCCTCCTTTGATATCTACCTACAGAAAGTCAAGACCCCCAGACCAAGAGAAGGCCTCCAGAGCTTGGGGCAGAACCTCTGTGGAAGATTCCCAGGAGGAGATGAGCTAGTCATACTGGATGGGCAGGCATGGATGTTGTGAGCTTCATCAAGGAGAAGAGTACCAACATTAATGAAATCACAGATTCTTTATGAAGTATCTATCAAAAGCATTCAACTACTCTATGGTCCTAGACATACAGAAGTGAAAACAATGAAATTGACAATCAAAAAAATATTGATAATCTAGCTGGAGAGACAAAACTACATTTTTTCTTAAAAATCTAATTAAATAATGTAATGGGGGTCTGGTATGTGCACAGAGTGCCTTGATGGCATCTCTCAAAGTACATGGAATGAAAAGTCTACTACCAAAAGAATTGAAATGATGCTAAGGTATCTTGAAGAGACTATGGAACATGTGTAGACATTCTGTAACTATTTCTAACCTATTGACCAACGGTCTACCAGCACCATGCCAGGGAACTGAATCACTTTCATTTGAACTGTCTTAGGAAGATTCTGAGGATCACCTGGCAGGATAAGGTATAAGGATAAGGACACTGAAGTCCTTGCTCGAGCTGAACTGCCAAGTATTCAAACTATGCTTCAGAGAGCGAAACTCCGATGGGCTGCCCACGTTGTTCAAATGCAAAATGTATGTTTGCCAAAAAAACTACTCTATGGAGAATTTGTGTGGGGCAAGCGATCACATGGGGGCCAGAGGAAGTGATACAAGCACATTCTCAAGGTGTCTCTCAAGAACTTTGGATTTGATTGTGCAGCATGGGAGATACTGGCACAAGACCCCTCAGCATGGCATGCCCATATTAGAAAGGGTGCTGTGCTCTTTGAGCAAAGCAGAATTAAGACAGCAAAAGTAAATTCAGGATGCACAAAATTGGGATATCCACCCCAAATATTCACACGGACTATCTGTGTCCATCCCGTGGAAGAACATTTTGAACTCTTATTGGTCTGATCAGCCACAGCCAGACTCACTGAAATTTCACTTTATCATGGTGATGTCATTTTAGTTCTCTCAGAAGACAAAGGACAACAACCAACCAGTTAGAAAACCTTTTTGAATTCCATGCCTAGCCAGGACTGGGAATTTATTCCAAAAGAACTGAGTCAGCTTTGGCCTGGTCTCTTTGCCTTCAAGCCCTTAGAAAATATCAGTGACTCCTTTGCTTTCAACATCTGGTAAGAGAGAATATTGGAAGGAGGGAGACCTTGGAACCATCTCCCTTCTGTGGTCACATGACCCTATGAAAAGAAGGGTCTGTATTGATAATGCATTTTTGCTTATTGTTCATATAATTTTGCTTCTTAATGGGAAGATCTTCCTCACCTATTAGTGGGCCTGTCCCTTAAGGGAAGTTTGATTATGGAAGGTTTGTAGGAAGGCCAATACCCTTTATTAATGAGGCAATGGTTCTCAAGGGTTGTGATGCCCTCTGACTCTAAAAAATGTATAAATACTCTGAGGTGAGGTTTTACTTCGGGTCTTACTCTTTGGAGGTGTTTGTTTGGCCAGAGGAGACTCTGGGTAGCTGCTAAGGAGCCCCCGGTTTTGAAAACCCAGATGTTGGTGCTTCTCTCTGTGGTAACTAGGTATGTATGTAATGGTCAGACAGTTGGAAGCCATGTCTGCTGATTTTGATTTCTCTGTATTTTCTCTGAAGTTCAGGGTGCTGACTTTTTTCCCCTGAGCTAAGTGAATGATATATGTGCTTGATTAAAGTTATTGTTGACCCCTCAAAAGTTGCTTTCCTTTTAGAAAAGCATATCTGTGATAGCAGGCCCTCCTCTGTATGTTGGAGTTCTTACATTTACGGAGCCTCAGTCCTTGGTCACTCCATTTATTCTTTTCCATTCTAGGTGAAAGATGGAGTCTCTTATCTTATGAGGTTCAAAATGTCAGCATCCTAGTATTACAAGTCCAGGAGGCGCTTCAGGGTCCCAGTGTTCCAAGCTGACTTTGGCAGCTAGTGAGGTATTGATGCTCCCAAGGAATAATTAATGATTCTGGGGACTCTAGAGGATGGCAACTGAGACAAGGACTCATCTGGATCTGGACGTGAATTTTATTAATACCAAGCACACACTGAGCTAAATTATGAATCCACTCCCCTCAGAGTCCAAAGTGCTACAGAGGGAAGAGTATGCCTTGGAGGTACTGGGGGAAATGTTTGTACATTTATCCTCTCATATATTTGAAGCATATTTCCCTTTGTGAAAGCTACACAATATTAAGTGGTCAAATAGCACTGATGTGCAAGTCACTGACACTTAATGGGGCAGGAATGTGCTGGTACCAGCTTGAACAGACTCTAAAGAGTCAGTTGTTATATTTTCTCTATGACCATTTTATACCTTGGAAATTAGCAAATGATACACATTAGGGTTTGATTTATTTTTTTCTCTAGACTTGGGGGGGAGGAATAAATGCTAATATAGTATCTACCATGTACCAGTTACTGTGATAAGCACTTTTTACAAATATTATCTCATCTCATCCTGACATCAACCTTGAGAAATAGGTGCTCATTTTAGAGTTGAGAAAACTGAAGCAAACAGAGGTTAAGTGACTTGCCCAGGGTCACAGAGAGCTACTAAGTGTCTGAGACTAGATTAGAACTCAGGCCTTCCTGAATTCAGGCCCAGTATTCTATCCACTGTGCCACCAACCTTCCCTAATTGCAGATTAAACAAAAGTCTACTGTGCATTCATTTTCTTTTTTCAGAGAAGCAGTTGTTAAGCATTTATCAATGCATCCTGCAATGAGAGGAACAGAGTTGATGGGGCTTCAAGATGATAAGAACAGAGACCGCTCCCCAAATCCTCAGGGTTACTTACCTCTGATAACCTGGGAGGCAAATGTGGCAGCCAGGATCTGAGAGGCCACATGACCATTCTATAGAATATATATATAATATAGTATTAGAAGGGCACCCAAAATGTTTGAGTCTCTCTTAAAAATGAATGGTAGAAAAAAAGGTGCAGGAGCCAAACTTTGCCCAGGAAGCTAGGTCTTTGTCTTCCTCCCACCTAACCTATTTCCTGCCTTTATTATGTATACATAGCCAGCAACCTGCCTATCTTATAATCACAAAAAAAGTCTATCCCTCTTCATTCTTGATTAGGAGCAGCAACTTACAATCCTTTTTTGCGTTTTTCTTTCCGAAATTCCTTTTATCCTTGAACTTGCTACTAGATATTTTTCAATTCTTTTATGTAGTTCTTTTGTATTATTCTAACTGCTTCCTTAACTCGCTCCCTCCTAAATACATTTTGGCTGTAAGTCAGTCTCTGAATTTTTCCTTTCAGTTGTTCTCAGAAATAATGTGTGTGTGTATACACACACATATACGTGTGTACATATATACACATATGTATATATCCATATACACATACATGTATATAGAAGTATACTTATATGTATACAGCATGATTTTTTTAGCATGACGTTTTTAGCCATACTATCAAATGCTTTCAATGAGGATGAACATAGCATCAAGGTCAGCTATGATACTGATGGTAAATTCTTTAATTTGAAACGACTACAAGCCAAGATCAAAGTGGAGGGAGTATTGGTGCATAATTTTCTGTTTGCAGATGATTGTGCACTCAATGCAGCCTCTGAAGCTGAGATTCAACAAAGTATGGATCAATTCTCTGCTGTCTGTGCTAATTTTGGCCTAACAATTAACATCAAGAAAACACAGAGGCTCCATCAGCCACCACAACTCCATTCATATGTGGAACCATCAGTTACAATAGATGGAGAAGTTTTGAATGCTGTGGATAAGTTCACTTACCTTGGTAGTGTACTTTCCAGGGATGTACACATTGATAATGAGGTTGACACATGCATTGCCAGAGCTAGTTCAGCGTTTGGGAGGCTCTGAAGAAAAATATGGGAGAGAAGAAGTATTAAACTGACTACCAAACTGAAGGTCTACAGAGCCATCATGCTGACCTCATTGTTGTATGCCTGTGAAACACGGACAGTCTACCAGTGCCATGCCAGGAAACTGAATCATTTCCATTTGAATTGTCTTAGGAAGATCAGTTGGCGGGATAAGGTACCAGACACTGAGGTCCTTGCTTGAACTAAACTGCTAAGCATTCAAACTATGCTTCAGAGAGGACAGCTCCAATGGGCTGGCCACCATGTTCGAATGTAAAACATATACTTGCCAAAAAGACTATTTCACGGGGAACTCCCATGGGGCAGGCAATCACATGGTGGCCAGAAGAAGCGATAAAAGGACACCTTCAAGGTCTCTCTCAAGAACTCTGGGATTGATTATGTGACATAGGAGACACTGGCACAGGACTGCTCATCATGGTGTGTCCATATCAGAAAAGGTACTGCACTCTATGAGCAAAGCAGAATTGAAACAACTTAAAGGAAATGTAGGATGCGCAAGCTTAGAGTATCCCAAATGTTCAACATGGACTATTTGTGCTCATTCTGTAGTAGAGCATTCTGTGTTCGTATTGGTTTGATCAGCCAGTTGGACACATTGAAACTTGATTTTATCATAGTGATGTTATTCTGGTCCTCTTGGAGAATGAAGGGCAGCCAACCAACCAAAGTTAATTATACATGAACACATACTCTTGCGTATACATGTGATATTGTATTTGTCATGCATTATACATGTTGTATTATAGGCATTTATATACAGTTCTTTTCTGATATTATTTATACTTGGTGTCTATTTTGTCACAGAGTCAGAGTCGCTGACTGCTGAGGTTGTTAAGGGACCTTAGAGATGATTAAATAAACCTCCTCATTTCTTAAAATTCCAAACGCTTATTCAGCTGACTTTTCCCCTGACGGTTATCTATGTTTACATTTCATCCATCCATTTTTTAAGCTCTATTTTCTCATTAATCCATTTTTCCTTCAGATGGGGGATTAGCTCAACAATGAAGCACTTTATTAGGCAGAGGAGGTTTTAATCATGGCTTAATTCCCAACTCTGTCAGTATCATAGTTCCTGCCTCCTCAGGCTTCCCTCTCCCTTCCAACCCTCCGTCCCTTCCTGTGTACAAGACAGCTCCAACATCGGTGCTTATTCTGCTGCTGTCTCATGTTGAAGCTGAAAAGGAACTCAGAAATTATCTTGTCCAATTCTCTGATTTTACGGATGAAGAACCTGACACCCTGATATGAAATGACCTGCTCAAGATCTCTGAACTCAAGGCCTCAAAAAAAGACCAATCCTGGGCAAAATTGTCAAGTAGATGAAGTTTGGGAATCCCCTCTTTCCCAGGGTCTGAAACTTGGTCTGTTTTCCTGCCTCTCCCCAACCCAACTTTATATGCGTAGTTATTTTGTGAAAATCTTTTCTCTAAGGCTTTATTAATGGTAAGTAAGGAATAATTGCTAATATTAAATTACAGATAAAGAAATAAAGCAATTATCAAAGTCTTAAAACAAAGAAATAAAACTCTTAAGGTAAGTTGTAGCAAAGCTTTGGAGGTCCATGATTGCCAAGTAAAAGTGATCTCCAGTCCTTCCTCCCTATAATTACCAAAGTACTCTTCCTAAAGTGGACATCTGACCCTGTGGATCAATCTTCTGCTCAAAAAAGTTTCATGGGCTCTCATTGGACTTAGGAGAAAATCCAAACTCCTTTCTTTATTGAATAGCTTCTCTCCCATAGATTATTCATCATGATAGGTTTGGGAATTGACTTCTTCCTGTGATTTATATGTTCTGGCTGAAGAATTTAACATGAAATGCTGATCTTGCACCCAGGCCACTTTCAAGGCCTTGAGCTCAGCACTAAAGGACTTGGTGCTTTGGGATGACTCAGTAAAGTCTGGGTGGTCCTTTGGTCAACCCCACCCCCACCTCCACAATGAGGACTGACCACTCAAGCAGGAAGAGCTACCCACTCAGTAGACTTTAAAAGAAGTAACTTTGCCTCTCTCTCACTTTCCCTCCTTTCCCCCTTCTCTTTCTTTCTCTTTTGGTCTTTGTCTCTCTTTGTGTTTGACTTTCTGTTTCTGTCTGCTGTCTCTCTCTCTTTCTCTGTCCCCATCTCTCTTTCTCTGTCTGTCTCTCTCTCTCTCTGTCTCCCCATCTGTCTCTGTCTCGCTCTCTTTCAATTCACTAGAAAGTATGGCAGGTTCCCCAGATTGGGATTTCCTGTGAGGAATGGAAACAGCCATTGGTTGCTCACAGCAGCCAGAAGGGAGGATCTGCTAAGGGAGCTGGATCCTGAGCCTCTGGCTGCCTCTTCTGCTTTATGTTCCTTTCCCAGAGTATAGGTGACTGAAGAGTGATCCTGAGAAGAGCATTTCCGACCTTTGATGTGACATGGTGAGTTTAAGAGGTCAGGAGCTAAGGAGTCTTCAGCTGGTGCCATCTAAAATACAGGGCATGCCTCTTGAACTTCTACAACATATTTTAGAGAAGACAATGATTAATGGGAGGAAGATTACCACCCTTGTCTTGGCTTTCCAGAAGACATTCATCTTTAGACAGTACAAAGGAGAGGAGAAGGTGAAATGCTTATCCTGCAGTCCCACAAAATGTTTAAGTATCAACCACCCAGAAGAATGGAAAAGTAGTTATCAGTACAAGCTTATGAGTCTTTCCTCTCATTTCCTTTACATTTCAGCCAAATAGGCTTATTTGTTTTTCTTCATATATAACATTCCATCTCCCATCTCTGAATTTGCACAGCATAGAACTGTTCTCATGTGCTCTGTGCCTAGAACCCTCTCCTGCTTCCACTATCTGGAACAACCAACTCCGTTCACAGATCAGTTTAAGTGCTACTTGCGTTAAGGGGTCTTTCCTGACTCCCTGGTCAGTGGTACTCCCTACTCCAAATCACTTTGTGTGACCATTTTATTTTATAAATATCCTCTATGGATTGACCTGTGAACATATTCTCCTGGTAGAATGCAAACTCCTCAAGAATCAGGACTATGCGTTTTATATTTGCTTCTCAGTCACCTTGTACATAATTTCAGTTATTTTTCAGTCATGTCCTACTCTTCATGTCCCCACTTGGGGTTTTCTTGCCAAAGATACTGGAATGGTTTGTCATTTCCTTCTCCTGCTTATTTTATGAGGAAATGAGGCAACTGAGGCAAAAAAATGTTAAGTGATTTGCCAAGGATTACACAGCTAAGTGTCTGAGGCCAGATCTGAACCCAGGAAGATAAGTCAGGAAGATTCCAGGTGTATGCTTATCCACTAGTTGCACATAATAGGTATTTAATAAATACTTATTTTTAACTAGTTGATTGAGGCAGATAGCTTCCCTAGTGGAGAGAGTACTTAGTTTGGAGTCTGGAAGACTAGAATTCAAATCCTGCCTCAGATACTTTCTATCTGTGTAACCAAGTCACTTAACCCTCTTTATCCTCTGGTAATCACAATGGCATATAGTAAGTGCTTAATAAATACTTCTTTCCTTCCTTTTTTCTTTCTTCCCTTCCTTCTTCCTCCCATCCTTTCCTAGGTTCTTTCTTCTTTCCTTCACTCCTCTCTTCCCCGTTTCTTCCTTTTCTTTTTTCTTTCCCTTTCTTTCTTTTCTTCTTCCCATTTCCCATCTGTAAAATAAGTGGATCGAAACTGATGGCTTTCCAGTCCATGATCCTATGATTGATTGAACTACAGTGAGTACTATTTATTTATAACTAACATGACATATAAATCAGGGTTTTTACTTAGTTCTTTTGGGGAAAATAACGTAATATAGAATGTCCTTTGTACTCCTACCAGCTGCTTTAGTATAATTCCATATACTGTCTTAGTACCTCCCCATTATTAATTCAGTATTAATGTAAAATTCTTTTAATCTTTGTCCATTCTTATTTCCTGTTTCTGTTCATGAAAGTTTTCTGTTGTGCTCAGTATCCTTATCCCTGGACTGTATCAATATATCAGTAAAAATTGTATAGAATTCTTCTGGTTTCTGCAAACAAGAAGGAAAGGATTGGACTGAGCACAAGGTTCTCCCACTGTCTTTGAAATAAACCAAGCAACTGAGGTGTCTATTTCCTATAGACAACATTTTATATCCTGCCTTGTTTCCTTTGTACATGGTCCCCTATCTCTGAAATGCACTCCCTTCTCATTTCTGTCTTACAGAAACTCTTGCTAATTTCAGTGGTCATCACTTACACTAGACCTTTACTGATGACACCATCTCTCACCCTTGAAATTATTTTCTAGTATGTACTTTTTTTTACAGCAAAACACAAAAAGATGATATATAAAACTAAATTTCCATTTCATATTGCTTGTATATAGACCAATATTGATAGATGTGTGTATATATATATACACTTTATATATTATATATAAACATACACATACATAATAAATTCCTCAAGTTACTTTCAGAACTGTCTTGCTTGTCTGTGCTTCCTTTCAAACTTTCTTATGTTTTCTTCTTTGCATTAAAAAAAAAAGATGCTTCAATAACCTTCTTGGCATTACTAATGTTAATCACTCTTCCCCCGTCCCTCCCACCACTAACATCCTCCCACCAACATGGAAAAAAACACCCTTATTAAAGAAATCATAGTGAGCAAGAGTGATCATGTCCAAAAAAATATGTGTTTCTTTCTGCAACTGGTGTCCACCACTGCTCTCTCAGGAGGTGGCCAACATGCTTCATCACAGGTCCTCTGGAGGCATGGTTGGTCACCACATTGATCATGTTCTCAAGGTATTTCAAGGTTGCTTTTCTTTATGGTGTTGTTGTCCTTGTATAAATTGTTTTTCCTGATTTTCTTACTTCATTCTGCATCATTTCATACTACCCAGAATTCTCTGACATTATCTCTCTAGTCATTTCTTATAGAACAATAAAATTCCACTAGTTTTACATGTCACAATTTGTTCAGTCATTTCCCAATTGTCTAAGAAGCAATCTAAGGTACTCTTTAGCTCTTTTAAAGTTTGTTTGTGGCTATTTCTTCTCTAATATTATCATTCCCTCCTAATCTTCCTCCCCTCATCCCTTCTTGTTTCCCTGTTGAATTTAATATATCTCTATACAAAACTGTTTGTATGTCTAACTTCTTTTCATCCACTTGAAATAAGTGAGATTGATCTAATACCTCTTCCCTCCACTCTTTTCTCTATATTTATATATTCTTCTCATGTACCATTATTATAAAAAATAGCTAATTCAGCTCCTGTTTTCTTCCTTTCTACATTAATATATTCCTTACTCTCCTTACTCTTTCCCTTTTTCAAAACTTCAGAAGAGAATCAATATATGCCCAGATCCTCTATTATTTTTTTGTTTAAATTCCCTCTATGCCTTTTACAGATTTTAGGGTTCTGAAAGGACAGTTGTTTCTAACGCTACATCATCATCATGTGACACCTCCCAATTATTCAAATAAATTTAGCTTTCTAGCTCTTTCTGAACTCTTATGTTAATATTTCTAAGTTCCGACTCAGTTCTGGTCTTTTCATAAGAAATATTTGAAAGCTCTCTATTTCATTTAAACGTCCATTTCCCCCTGTAGAATTATATTGAGCTTTGCAGAGTAAGTTATTTTTGCCTATAAGCTTATGCTCTTGCCTTTTAGAATGTTGGATTCTAAGATCTCCCACCTTTTATAGAAGAAGATGCCAGGTCTTGTGTATCCTGAATGTGGTTCCTAGGTAATTGAACTACTTCTTTCCAAGAGGTTAATCAATCCATCCATCTATCTATCTATCTATCTATCCATCTAGCTATCTATTTATCCATCCATCCATTCATCCATCCATCCATCCATCCATCCATCCATCTATCTATCTATACCTGGGAGTTCTGGATTTGGGTTATAACGTTCTTGAGATTTTTCCTTTCGCAGCAACTTTTAAGAGGTTCTGATGCCAGTTTTCATTTATAATTTCTTTAAATATAGTATCCAAGTTTTTTTTTAAAATTTTGGTTTTCAGAGTCTAGTGATTCTTGAATTATCACTCCTTGACTTGTTTCCCAGATTCTTTGTTTTTTAAATATTAGACATCTTACATTTGCTTCTGATTTTCAATCTTTCCATTTTTATTCTTGGTATATATTGGAATCATTGATTTCTTTTTTGTCTAATTTTAGTGAGTATATTACTTGAGTAAGATTTACCACTCTCCTTTCTATTTATTCTCCTAATTCTTTCCCCCAGAACTTTTATTTCATTTAACTATCTTGCTTAATTTCTTTTAGATATTCATGTAAACCTGGAATTTACTAATTCCTAAAGTAACCATTCCACTCTTGAACAGGTTTAAATATGTCACACAATTATCCATTAATCCAAAATTTCTTTGCAACTTCTCCCCATTATCCCTAAATTTACCCTCAGGTCTAAGTAGAACAAGTCTAATGTTTTCAAGTCTAAAGTACTTCACATATTATAAGATGGTATTCCTGTTCCTATTAAGTCTCCACTTTTCTAAACAAATCACTTTCAATTTCTTCAACCATCAGATCTGCTCTGTAATCTGGGTAAATGATATTCAGCAAATAGATCATCCTTGTGATTATAATTGCAATGAAAACTGCAAATCATTTAGCCTCCCTGGGCCTCAGTTTCCTCATATGTAAAATGAGGGTGAGTGGTGGAACTAGATGTCCCCTAAAAATCTCCTCCAGATCTAAATCTGTATATGGTTGTTTCTGTATATAAATGTCATGATTTATGGATTATATTACTTTGTGATTAATTCAAAGAAACAGCAAACAGTGCTCTTTTTTGAATGAAGGTTGACTGATGCTGGCAGCCTAGAAGAAGAGAGAGCCTTGAGTCTCACATTAAAAATCAGCTGGAGTGTGGCTATAGAAAATGGCAGGTGCCGACAACCACAATATTGTTAAGTATAGCTCCTACTTAGCTAATGTGTCCTGAACTTAGCCAGATCTCCAGTACATCCCAGAACATGTTACTGAGCACAACATGTCCTAGAAGGACCCTTTGCAACCAGCACCTCTGCTAAATATATCCATGCAACCTAACATGCATTTCCTCCAATAAAACTCTACTCCTTTTCCCAAGGAGACTTAGAAGAAATACATAGGTTCCTGAGACTTCGGTTTGAATTCTGGACCTAAGACTTTCAAGATGAACAATTCGCTTAACTGGACTCCGCCCAGGCAATTATCATGGTATCATAGATTTAACCCAACTCCTTTATTTTACAGATAAGGAAACTGAGGGTCAGAGAAGTTAAATGACTTGTCCAGGATTACATACATAGCAAGTATCAGGGTAGGTGTTCAAACCAGGGCTGGGATTTGAATCAAGGTCCCTTGACTTAAACGCAGCATCCTATCTGTTGCACCATATTCAGATTATGAGTTGCTAATCTGAATTAATGGATGGAGTTTCCACACCAGGAGTTTCATATACAAAGAAATCACATGTTGCACCCCAAAAAGGGTTCACTTGTTGTCTGAACATGTATACCATAAAGACATGAGTGATTGAAAACTGGGTTTGAATTCTGGGTCTAATTCTTAAAGAGTATACAATCCTCCTGAGCCTTAGTTTTCTCAACTATAAAACAAAGATAATAAACTTCAGTATTTCTGCCTCACAGGGGCATGGGGATAGTGCTTTATCTACTTGAAAGTACTATAGAAATGGGAGTTATTATCATGCATCCCTATGACATAGAAGTGACTTTGAGTTCTCAAGGGTCCCTGGCTCCAGCTGGTCCTACCAGACTGGAAAAGCTTTTGGATGACATAGCTTATGGTTTTGTTGTGGTTGTTGTTCAGCCATTTCATTCGTGTCTGACTCTTTATGGCTCTTTTTGGGGTTTCCTTGGCAAATATACCAGAGTGGTTTTTCATTTCCTTCTCCAGCTGATTTTACAGATAAGGAAACTGAGGAAAACAGGATGAAGTGACTTGTCCAGGGTCACACAATTCACAGAGTTAGTAAAGTGTCTGAGGCCATATTTGAACTCAGGTCTTCCTGACCCTGGGAGGCAGGTACATAGCACAATGGATAGAGGACCACGCCTAGAGTCAGGAAGACTAATGTTCATGAGTTCAAAACCAGTCTCAGACACTTACTAGCTATATGGCCCTAGACAAGTCAACTTAAACCTGTTTGCCTCAGTTTCTTCTTCTGTAAAATGAGCTGGAGAAGGAAATGGCAAACCACTCTAGTACTTTTGCCAAGAAAACCCTAGATGGGGCCACAAAGAGTCAGTCATGACTGAAATGACTCAACAGCTTCCTGACTCCAGGTCCAGTGCATTATCCACTTCACTAGAGAGTTTCCATAACCAAAAGTTTCCTATATCAATAAAATCACAGGTCAGGTCCATATTCTTAAAGCATGGAGAAGTTGTTTTTTGCATTAACAGATAGAATTCCCTACTAAGAAAACCAAGGAGTTTTCAAAGTAAGCATAATACATATGCAATAAAATGTTGACTTGATTTTCCAATTCTTGGATCTTTGATAAAACTGTTCCAGGACAACAGCTGTAACCAAGGTGGGAATAACATGGGCTTTGCTCCAGTGAACTGAAATTTAGAATGTACTGATAACATTTGTATTCTTTCAGCAACATAGAAATGAGTGAGTTTAGTGCCCAGTTGAGGTAATGAAAGGAGACCAGCCAATAAAAGCCCAATCTCTACAGCATGTGCAACACATTCCACCTAGTACCAACTCATGTGGAGACCTAGTGACTGCTTCCAGAAATATGTGATGGAGGCACCCTTTCCCTCCCACTTCAGAAAATGTGCAGATACTCTGTTTCCTACTTGGCTTATTATATGGTCACAAAAAGTCTTTTCAATTGGCTTCTGAACCAGAAATGAATGAAAATACAAAAGGCCCAGACAAAATCTCTCTGTCTCTGTCTCTGTCTGTCTGTCTCTCTCCCTCTCTCCATCTCTTTGTCTCTTATCTCTATCTCTTCCCTCTCTCTTCCCTGGTGGCTTCGGAGGGAGAAGTAAGAAGAAATATTGTAAGACTACAAGTCAGGGGAGAAGTAACAGTGGTGAACTACCACCTGCCTCCCAATGCCTTCTCTCCTTTCCCTATTGCCATGTGGCTGGAAACACATGAGGCCACTTATATTTCTGTCTCTGTTTCATGTCCTCTTTATCTTTGGAGAAAGAGTAATGGAAAAAACTCAGTTATAACCTCATAAGTGTTAAAGGTCAGAAGAGCCACCAGAGGTCCAACAACTACAGCCCAATACAGAGTTTTCTAAAGGCTACAGCATCTGAGCCCAGTAAGGAGCCAGCTCTGAAGAGCAAATTGTTTGATATAACCCAGTAATCAATCGGCCTACAGCCAAGAGTCAAGTCTTGAAAGCAAGACAGTGACTTTGTCCACTGGTTGTGCCATGTTCAGATGATGTCTTGGTAGGAGAGGGTACTTTGTAACTAGCATTTAAGTGTGGGCCTCCCCTTCCCCAGGATTGCCATGGTAGAGGCTGTTGTAATTTGGTTTTCATTATATCTTCTCTGTAAATTTCCTTTTGTAAAAGCTAATTGATTTAATTGCTTAAATGATATTAGGGATATGATAACAGTTGATTGATTCTATGTGGAAGAGGGGAAGAGAGAGGGCAGGAGAGAATTACACTGCTATGGCAGTATTAGAAACTCACCAACCCTATTGATTACCTCTAGAATACTAAAAGAAGATATAGCCCATCACACTCTGGGGACATGATCTGCCAGTGCAAGTGGAGGCCAGGAGAATGACCCCAGAGTCTATGTGCTGCATTAAGAAAAATTAGTTAAAATAGAAACTATCATATGACTGCTTTTGTTTCTGGTATCACAGATGAATTTCTCCCCAACTGGGTCCTAACTTGCTCCCTCTCCCAAGTTAACAAGCATTTGTTTGTTAGGTACTCACTATGTGTGAAGTGCTGTGTTAGGCATTGGTAATTCAAAAAACAAGCAGAAAGAAAAACAATTCCTGTGTCCAGAGTGTGTTTTTAAAGTAAGCATAATACATATGCAATAAAATATTCACCTGATGAAAGCAAGCATGGGAAATTCTCTTGATGTTTACTAGATCCAGATGATAGGCTCACCTTTTCTATCCCTCCTTTCCTCAGCTTTTCTCCTCAACATGGCAAATAAATATAGGTTATTCCTATAATCACCAATACAATTTTCCTATTACAGAGACTTGCCTGACCTTGTTTAGGTCTCATTTGGATCATTTGTAGTTGAACAGGATCTAGACATTTTAAAAATTGTAGGACTTCTGATTTACACCTTAGATTTTACCTAATCCAATCCCCCTAATTGTACAGTTATATAAAATGTGACCTAGTCAGGAAGACTTGAATTCAAATCTAATCTCATATGCTTACTAGCCATCTGATTCCAGGCAAGTCACTTAACTTCCTTCTGTCTGCCTCAGTTTCCTCAATTATAAAAATGGGGATAATTATAGTACCTTCCTCAAAAGGTTGTGAAACTCGAATAAGATATTTGTAAAACACTCTGCACATAGTAGACACTTAATAAATACTTATTCTCTCCCCCTGCTTTGCACAAGTCACTTAAACTCTTTCAGACTCAGTTTCCTTCTCTGTACATCATGGGATTCTTGTCATGATCAAATGAGATAATGTATCCTTATAGTGCCCTAAAGTACCTATATAAATATATATAAATATATAAAGTACCATATAAATCCTGGATGTTACACTTTTTAAAATTAAAATTATTCACTTTTTTTTTCTTTCCATCAAGATTTAGCTCTTTGCAGCTTCCCCACAGTGCTCCTTATTCTGCTCTCTGGAGCTAATCAGAGCCAAGTCTACTTCCTCTTCCACATGAGAACCCTTCAAACCCTTGTTGCCACCTATCCTGTTCCTGTCCTCCTAACCCTCTTCCTCCTCTCTTGACTAAACATCTCCTGTTCTTTCAACCTGTTCTCCCTTGGCATACAGTCTGCAGTTCCCTTACCATCCTGGTTTCCAGCTTGTCAATGTTCTTACTAAAATAAAACTAAATATAATGTTAATTAGTTACTTAGCATATCCTGCTCCTATTGCTATCATAATTAGATTCTGAGTTCCTGGAGGGCAGAACATTCATCTTTGTGTCCCTGACTGCTCTAGCTCAGCGTCTTGCATGTAATCAATGTTCAATAAGTACCTGTTGATTAATTGACTCAATACAATAAGTTTGGTTGGTCTCCCTTCCCTGGAAAGGAGCTTTGATAGGGATATTAACCCTGGAATCAGCACAAAATGGGCTCTCAGTGAATACTTGTTTGGTTGTGAGATCTGTGAGTAAATATAAAGGAATATCCCAAGACAGCTCTCTGCAACTAAGATATTTATCATATTTCTAGAGTGGTATTTCTGTATGGTAGAATGGAAAAAACATGGGAGCCAGATAAGCTGCCTGTGAAGGTTGGCTCTGTCACTTCCTACTTGTGGAGCTTTGGATATATCATTAGCCTTTCTAGGTTGCATATATATCTGTACAATTAGGGGGTTGGATTAGATAAAATCTAAGGTGTAAATCTGAAGTCCTACAATTTTTAAAAGTCTAGATTCTGTTCAACTACAAATGGTTCAAATAAGACTTAAACAAGGTCAGACAAGTCTCTATAATAGGAAAATTGTGTTGGTATTTATAGGAATAACCCATATTTATTTGTCATTTTGAGGGGAAAGGGTTGCGAAAGGAGGGGTAGAAAAGGTAAGCCTATGGTCTGGATCTAGTAAAACATCAAGAGAATTTCCCAGACTTGCTTTTCATTGGTACTCTGAATTTTTTTTGGTTTTATTTTTTTCTCTTAAAGATAAGCTTTAACCCCAAATCACTCAGGTCCCAGACCCTGTTTGCATCTGATTGGCTCATAAATGTAAATAACAATTATTTCTGTTCTGGCCAGAAACCCTGTTTTCCCCTCCCAGATTTATCTATCTATGTATCTATCTATGTTATCTATCCATCTATCTATCTATCTATAGATATAGATATCTATCTATCTAATCTCCCTATCATCTATCTATCCATCTGTCTATCTATCTATCTATATTTTAAAGAGGTCATTCTTTGTCTCATTTTTTTTTTTATTAAGGCTTAATCTCTGAATGGACGCTGCCTCAGTCAAACTGAGACCTGTTAAAGACCTTAGCTTAATAAAGGTCAAGGTCCCCCACTGAATCCTGGGCTATCTCTAGTTGTCCTGATCCATATCTGGCCACTGAATCCAGATGACTGTGGAGGGGAAAGTGAGACTAGTAACTTTGCACAGCC
This sequence comes from Potorous gilbertii, assembly GCA_028658325.1. NCBI lineage: Eukaryota > Metazoa > Chordata > Mammalia > Diprotodontia > Potoroidae > Potorous > Potorous gilbertii. The sequence goes on from CM053769.1 coordinate 366,568,365, forward strand.
ATCCCTTACTTAAATTCAATTCACTTGCATGTCATGGCATCACTTTGCTGTCATGGTCCTCTTCGAGAACGAATGACAAACAGCAGTAGCAACTCTAATGCTGTTCATTCATTCATCAAGCAAGAACTTATTAAGTATGTACTTTTCTTCTTTTTTAAAAATCTAATATATTTTATTTTTTCCCCAATTTTAATATTAAACAATTTTTAACATTTGGGTTTTTTTTAAAGTTTTATATTCCAAATTCTATCCTTCCTTCTTTCCTTCCCCTCCCTCCTCCCAGAGACATCAAGCAATCAGATATAGGTTATACATATGCAATTATGTAAAACATTTCCATATTAGTCATTTTGTACAAGCAGACTTGAGTGAAAGAAAAAAAGTGAAAAATAGAATGCTTCAGTCTGTATTCAGACAACATCAGTCCTTTCTCTGAAGGTGGATAATGTGCTTCATCATTAGTCCTTTGAGATTGCTTTGGATCACTGTATTATTGCTGAGAATAGCTAAGTCATTCACAATTATACATCAAACAATATTGCTGTTACTGTGTACGACATTCTCCTGGTTCCGTTCCCTTTGCATCAGTTCATGAGGGTCTTTCCAGGTTTATCTGAAATTGTCCAGCTTGTCAATTTCTTACAGCACAATGATATTCCATCACAATCCTATACTACAGCTTGTTTAGCCATTCCCCAGTTGAACATCCCTGCAATCTTCAATTTTTAGCCACCACAAAAAGAGCTGTTCTATTTTTGTACAAATAGGTCCTTTCTCCTTTCGGGGGAGGGGGAGGATGTCTTTGGGACATTGACCTAGCAGGGTTATTGCTGGATCAAAGGGTATGTACAGCTCTTTGAGCATAGCTCCAAATTGCTCTCCAGAATACTTGGACCAGTACACAACTCCAACAGTACATGAGTGTCCCAGTTCTCCTACATCTCCTCTAATACCCATTGTTTTCGTTTTTTGTCATATTATCCAATCTGATAGGTACCTCAGAGTTTTTTTAATTTGCATTTCTCTAATCAGTGGTGACTTAGAGCATTTTTCATATGACTATAGATTTGCTAAGTGATTCTTGAGGGCAGTTAGGTGACATGATGAATAGTGCACTGGTCCTGGAGTAGGGAGGAAGTGAGTTTGAATCCAGTCTCAGACACTTACTAGCTGTGTGAATCTGGGCAAGTCACTTTACCCTGTTTGCCTCAGTTTTCTCATATGTAAAATGAACTGGAGAAGAAAGTAGCAAACCACTCCAGTATCTTTGCCAAGAAAATCTCAAATAGGGTCACGAAGAGTCAGGCATGACTGAAAGGACTCAACAATAAAATTGATTCTGACATATTTTGACGTTTCCATTTAAACTACTTCAGAAGGCTTACATAAGTGTCTTGTTATACCTGTATATGTAAATTCAGTTTCTGCATCTATAAAATGGGAGTGTTGGACTGAAAGTTCTTCAAGTCCTTTCCAGCTCTAAATTCTACCCTTTAGGTGAGGTGTGGTTAGAAGGGAGGCTCAGCTCTGCTAGCCCCTGAAGTTCTTTACTGTGTTTTCCTTAATCCCTCTGGGCTCAGCACCCACTCCACTCAATAGCTTGGGGCAGGATCAGGGAACCTCTAAACTCGAGGTCACTTCACAGTCTGTGAAATTTGAATTCAGTCAAAGGGCCGTACTTGAGGATCTAGAGGGCTGCAAGTGTCCTCAAGGCCACAGGTTCCTCAAACCTCGTGGGGTCATGGGAATCTGTCTGGTCTGCTGGATGAGGACAGTGCAACTCTGCTTAACCCTACATAGCTTCCTCTCAGCATTCTGTCCAGTGCTTCCTCAGCATTTGCAGTGGTTGTCCAACCTAATTATGAGCATATGTTGATGCCAACCAATCAGAGTGCAGTCTCTTAGGGAAAAGAGCACCTAGTTCATCCTCTGCTACCTCATGCCTGTTTGCATTGGCTGCAAATCTGGCTCTACATCACAGAGGATCTAAAAAAGCAGAAGGGAAAGGAGAATAGGCTCTTATTTCCTAGGGCAGGACCACAGAGCTATGTCCTAGCTATGGGACTTTGAGGGAAAGGAAGTTTGGAGGTCAGACAGAAACAGCAAAATCCAAAATTTCACAGAGGTTAAGTCAGGATGATCTCAGCTCCATGAAACCACATTCCCCATCACCACATTAAATCTGCATATCCAGCAAATGGGATTCTGTAATCAAGCTGCTTTAATATTGCACTCTGGAGAATTTTTTTTTTTTTTTGGTATACAAATACCTATGTTGCAAAATTTACTTTTGAAACAGGAGTTTAGCAAAATAAAATAAGCTGTAGTGGCACTTTTCTTACCTTCTCTCCTTCTACTCCCCTACTCTTTAGAGGGTTCCTATGGGCTAGACTATAGACAGAATTAGAAAATAGTTTAGGGTTAGGTACCCCTTATGGCAGGGGTCCCTAATAATAAATTGTATTATTGTTGTTGGGAGTGTTGTATGTTGTTGTTTTCTCAGTTTTCAATCATGTCTGATTCTTCATGTCCCCTTTGGGGGTATTCTTGGCAAAGACAGTGCAGTGGTTTCACATTTCTATCACTCATTATACATATGAGGAAACTGAGGCAAACAGGGATAAATGACTTGCCGTGGGTCACAGAGCTACTATTTGAGGCCACATTGAAATCAGGTCTTCCTAACACCAGGCCTGACATTCTATCTACTGAGCTACCTAGATGCCCTATTAAATGTCTACCAGGTGTCAGTCAATAAACATTTTTGAAGCACCAACTATGTACCAGTCATATGTACCAAATGCTGAAGATAAAAAGAAAGGTAAAAGAAAGTCCTTGCTCCCAAGGAGCTCACAATCTAATGGAGGAGATAATGTGAAAAAAAAAAGCCACTTACAAACAAGCTATATAGAGGATAAATGAGAAATAATCAACAACTATAACTAAGAGAAATTGAGAAGACTTAGGTACTACTCTACACCTGGTGATAAAAAGACATATCAGAAGAAGAGTAAATACTCAAATTTAGTTGAAATAAAGGAAAAGAATAATGTGAAATAAATTGGGGAAGGAAGGTTGGAGCTCGACTGTGCAGGGCTTTATATGACAAGCAGAGGAATTTGTAATTTATTCTAGAAGCAAGAAGGAGCCATTAGAGTTTCTTGACCAAGTGAGTGAATTGGTCAAACCTGTGTTTTAAAGTAAGAATTATAATTAGAGTAGGTCTGGCTTGTGATGTAGGTGAGGATTTAGGGTTAAATATAGACTTATGGTTAGCACAAGGGTTGGGATTCAGTTTACTAGTGGATTGAAAGAAAGGTTTGGATTTTAAATCAACTCTTTTCTAATCTTGAGATTTAAGATGAAGATCAAAGGAAGGTCTTTATTCCTTTAACATTATGCTAAGGCTAGGAGTTGGAATTCAGATCTGGAGCCTTCCTTATATTAGTTATGGAGAGGGCAAAGCTTTGGCTAACATCTTAGGTAAAATACTCTATTTCTCTGGATCTGCCTTTCTTCATGAATAAGACAGGAATAATAATACCTGCTTTATTTACTTCATTTGGTTGTCTTTTGAAGTAATGAAGTACCCATAGATATAAGGAAGAGAAACATTTGGAGCATGAAACCAATAAAAGCTATAGATCTCTATAATTGGGTTTGGGGTCATCCTTGGAATTTGGAGTGGGATGTTTTCTTGTCCATGTGAAGATTAAGAAAAGGAAAAGCTTTTCAATTCTGTTAGGTTTAGATTCTAGACTCAAAAATATTTCCCCCTGGAAATGCTCAGAGCATTACTGGAAGAAAAGTCAGAGGGTCAAAGGGTCACAAAGTCAGGCAAAAAATGAAAAGCCCAGTTACAGTTGTTTTCCATCCCTGTCTTCTGCCCCAAATAGGAAGGAAGGAAGAAAGGAAGGAAAGAAGGAAAAGAAAAGAGAAAGAGAAAGAATAAAAGAGGAACAGAGGAAGAGAGAAAGAGTGAGTGAAAGAGAAAATTCGAGAGGGTATGACTGATTGCATTCCCTAAATGTGATCCCCAGAAGTGAGAACAAGAACTAAGGGTGTGACTAAGAGTCACACAAGGTAGGATCGTTAGGATGCCAGCTATGAACAACTGGCCCAAGAAGAAAAAATTAGATGGAATGGATAAAGTAATTATATAATGGGATATAATGAATTAAAATTTTTACAGAACAAATTTGTTAAAGAAAAAATGTTCAAGAACTGCTAGAGGAGGTACAAATATTATTAATGTGGGGGTGATGCCAATAAGCAGTTAGACAATAAGTATTCTAAATATATATTAGAACCATGGAACTTCTAATCTAGAAAGGAGGAAGTAAGCACCTAGATGTTCAAGACAGTCCCAGGAGGTAGGTGCTATTTTGATCCCCAGTTGAGGAAACTGAGGCAAATGGAGGTTTATTTATTTTTCCTTTTTTAAGTGACTTACTTGGGGTCACACAGCTAGTATCTGAAGCTGGATTTGCATACAGGTCTTCCTGATTCCAGGCTGAGCATTCCATTAATACCATTTAGCTACCTTAGACAGCTCATCTACTACTCCCATTTAATCAAGGTGAAGATCACACAGCTGGGTGGTAATGGGGTAGGAATTGGAACTTAGATCTCTATGGAGTTCTATTTCTCCTACACCAAAGCTAATATTTTGATATGGGAGGAAATAGAAGTATAATGGGAAGACAAAGAATGATACAGTGACCTTTGCACTGCAGAAGATGTGAATTCAAAATCTAGCTTTCTTCTCATAATGTTAACACTCAAATCTCTGGGTATTTTCTCCTCCCCTATGATATAAGGGGACTGAACTATTCTAAGGTCTTTTTCCAGCTTTAGATCCCATGATCTTTGGGGATGCATAAATTTTAGCATCTTCTGCTCAAGGTTGGGGACTGAAAATTTGGCTGGCCCCCAATTCAATTCGATTCAAACATTAAAAGAAGGGAAGGGAAGGGAAGGGAAAGGGCAGTTAAACCCAGGTCAACTGGGCAACTTTTGGCCATCTAAAATTTACCTTCCTTTGGAAAAGAGAAGGAAGGGGAGGAAGAGGCAGACAGGAGAGGAGGAGATGAGGTACCCAGCTAGCATTCAGCCAGCTGCATCTACTCACAGGATTGTGTTCAGCATATATCTGTTCAGGACCTACTGTGTGCAAAACATTGTGTGCACAGTACTAGGGGCAATTTAAAAAGCCCAATTTTCATGAAACTTACAGTCTTTTAGGGGGATTAACATTTTCCGGAGGTGGGGAACCTGTAGCCTCAAGGCCACATGTGGCCTTCTACATACCTTGTGTGTGGCGTTTTGACAGAGTCCAAATTTTACAGAATAATCCTTTTATTAAGGGGATTTATTCTGTGAAGTCTGGATTCAAAGAGCAGCACTTGAGGACCTAGAAGGCTGCGTGTGGCCTCTAGGCTGAAAGTTCCCACCCCTGATAGAAAAATAAAGAAAGCCCTGACTCTTTAGCAAGGGCTTGACTGGTGCTAAGAAGCATGCAAGTAAAAGGGGTGAACTTTGCCCAAAGAGCAGGATGTTTAGTATACTGGACAATTTCAAGAACCCAAAAGAGCCCTGACCCATACTCAATGGCTGCATGGGGTGGGGGGTAGGGGCAGTTTCACAGAGAGATTTGAGGATCTCTAAAAGGTTCCCTTTGCCCAATTATATTTTTCCCCCTGACCTGTCATGTATTTAAGGTGAATTCTTTCATTCACAAGAATGTATCCAGAAAATGCAAATATATTTTATTACCTGGAAGACCTAACAGATTAACACACCAGCAATCACTCAATTTCCAAGGATTAGAGATCAGAGAGTTAGTTCTTCAGGAGTCTAAAACTGGAAGGAGTTTTAGAGATAATTTAGTCCAACGTCTCATTTTAGAGAAGCAGAAACTGAGGCTTAGAGTACTAGGTTCAGTGATCAGTTATCTCCCATCTTTCTGATCTATATCTAATCTCTGAACCCAGATGGCTCTGGAGGAGAAAGTGAGGCTGGTGACTTTGCACAGCCCTCCCTCATTTAAATTCAATTCATTTGCAAGTCATGGCATCATCTCCCTGATGTCATGGTCCTCTTCTAGAACAAAGGACAAGCAATAACAATAGTTTATCTGGAATGCCAGCACCTTTGAGAGCATTAAAATAAAGTAGGCGCAAGTGTGAATATTCAGATATCCTAATGGACTTATGATCCCATTTCTATCAAGGATGCAAACCAGAACACATGTATGCACGCTCATCTTGGGCCACTCTTGTCTAAGTCCTCCTACATGTCTGCCACAGATAATTTACCCAACCTACTAAAGACCTTCCTCACTTTCTTCTGATGTCAGGAGGGAGCACACTGGCTATTCATCTGTCATCCCTCACTAACCAACCTACCCATCTCTTCCCATTATACATTTCCCAGATGACACCTTACTCCAGTTTTCCTTTGAAGTTCCCTATTGATTATACACTGCAGCCTGCTCATACCCATCACTCGCCTCACCATTGCCCTCTGTGTAGTAGTCATTTCCAATTTACAATATGAAATCTTTTTTTACTACCAAGTGTGGGAAATGGGGGAGGGAGGAAGTGTTGGCTAGTAGGGCTTTCCCTTCCCAGGGACAACAGGCCCCCAAGGAGAGGTGGGGAGACAGAGTGACCCTGAGTTACCCTGGGGTCTGAGGGAAAGGTGCAATAGGTCCGAGGAGCAAACTCATTCAAATGGTTCTGTCACCCAGATTTCGCCCTTAAGAGAGGATTCCCACTTTGAAGGACTCTTGGACTACAGGCTGTCTGTTAACCCTAGGTTCAGTTCCTGGCTCTATTTAAAACCGCCCCCAACGTTAACTCCAGAAGACTGCCTAACAGACCTGGCTTTCTCCACCTGCCCCCACCCCTTTTTTTCAAGTCGGATTAATCCGGCAATCATTTAACCTCGAGGGGTGGCACGTGCAACCAGCATAGCTGTGGGGACAAAGGGGGAGTGTGGCCGCGGGGTGCACATCGTGGGGGTCTGAGAGGGATGGCGAGCTTCTACCTCCAGCCTAGCCCCACTATAACGGGGGAGCCCAGGTGACCGAGACGATCGTTCTGGGAAAGGGGTGGGGCGGTGTGGACTGGAGGGTGCCAGGGGTGCTTAGGTGTAAAGGAGTGAGTGGGAAGTGGGTCCAAGATGGGGGGGCGGGGCGGCTGCGGAGGCTGGGACTCCACTCCTTCCTCCCAGGCCGGGAGCGCCCAGCCGGCCCCTTTAAGAACTGGGCTGGCTCTGAGCTCGTAACTTACCGCCTTGCCAGGGTGGGATAGGCTACTCGGCTAGCGAGGGAGGGCTGGAGCCGTCCTCCATCGGGAGCCTCGGGACCGGGAGAGGGAGAGGGAGAGGGAGAGGGAGAGGCGGAGGGAGAGGCGGAGGGAGAGGAGGGGAGAGCGCGCCGGAGCTGGGGAGCGCTGTGGTGGCGGGGAGGGCTCGGCTGGGCAGGGCAGCGCAGCGCCAGGGAGGGGAGAGCTAGCGCGGGGGCGGCGGGGCCCGCGGCCGCTGGCTGCCGCTGCTGCGCCTTCTCTCCAGGCTAGCAGCAACCTGAGAGCCCCTCGCGTAGCCTGCTGGGCTCCCTCCAGTTTTCCTGGGCCCGGCGGAGCCTTGCATGTGGTCCGTGCGCCGAGCTGAGCTCTTCCCCGCGCGCCGTGCCCCGATCCGGCTCCGGCTCCGGCTCCGGCTCCCGCCTGTGCACGGCCGCCCGAGGAGGTGCACCAGGGGCAATCGGTGCTTTGTCCCGGGGGCCGGTCCGGACTGAGGGAGCCATGCCCCGGCGGAGTATTGTGGAGGTGAAAGTCCTGGACGTGCAGAAGCGGCGAGTGCCCAACAAGCATTATGTGAGTGAGCGGCGAGCGAGCGACATTGTCCTTTCGCCGGGAGCCCCCTGCCCTCCCCTTGTCCGCCCTTCCCTCCTCTCCCCTCCCCGCGCCTTTGGCAGCTGGACTGGCCACCTTCGGACCCAGGGTGATTGCTCCCTTTTTTTCCACCTCTCCCGGGTGGGTGGTCAGCCCTCTCCAGTTGTGAGGGAGCCAGCCCAGCCGAGGTGTAAGAAAAAAAACACTGCCCACGTCGGGCTGGCCGGCTGTTCCCGGCTGGGGTGGGGGGGCTGTAGAAAATGCCCAATGCCTTCCCTTTTCCTTTAGGGGCTGCAAACTTTGCCTGCCCTCTGCCCTCGGCTTGTGTCCCTTATTTTCTCTCTCTCTCTGCCTCGCAGGCGGTGAGTGGCCTTTTGTTTTGCTGCTCATGTGCTGAACGTTACACTAGAAGTTTGGCTTGGGCTCGGGCTGGTACTGTTTTTAACATTATTGTCACTGTTTTAAAAAAGAAAAGGAAGAAAAAGAGGCGGGGGCGGCCCCTGATAGCACTCTGTCTGCCCAGGGAGGGAATCTAGAAGACTGTTGTCCAGAGCAGATGCATGTGCTAGCTTTCATGTCCCTGTATTGTCTAGGGACTCTCAGGATAGCAAGTTTCCCTCGTCTACAGAAAGTTTGATTCCTTAGGGTTTTGGAAGACTCAGTCCACAATTATGAAGGAGATTGCTGGCAGTGAGATATTGCCTTTCCCAAAAAGAAAGACAGATCCACTTTAAAATAGAAACCTGTCCAGCGACTAATTTCCGCATCTATAAAATGAGGCTGATCCTTGGAGACATAGATTCATAGAATGCAAGAGTTGGGAGGGACCAGCCAGATTGTCTAGATTAATCATAGTGTTTTAGAAAAGAGAAAACTGAGATCTAGAGAAAGGAAGTGACTTGATCAAGATCCCATAACGAGGCAGTGACAGAACTAGAACTAGGATCCTGGTCTCTGGGCTCTCAATTGAATGCTCTTTCCTTTGCCCCATGTTGATGCAATGTGAGACTTGCACAGTATAAAGTTTGGATTTAGGGAAAGGTGGGTGGTGTCTTAGGTCTGAATGTGGAAACTCTAAAGATCTTCAAATACTACCTCACCATATATGTGTGTATCTGTGTGTGTGTATGTATGTACGTATAAAACATATGTATGTATATATACATATATGATTGTATATAAACACACATCTATCCTTTATCCTAATGTTGGGTAGCGGTAACCTCTTGGATATATTTGAGACAGGATTAGGAGTAGCCTGAGATTGGAGGCCATATATGTGGACTCTACTTGATGAGAACAGGGACAGATGGAGTGGAAGGGGCTACAGGTTTTATCATCAATCTACAGGTTCCATCATCCCCATGAAGGACAATGATCTGGCATCAGCATGAAACATAATAGTAATGAAATAGATACTATCAAGGAATTTTAGAAAGATGATAACTCACAATGTATTAAATTGGGGGGGAGGGGAAGAGAGAGAGACTGACAAAGAAGTAGAAACAATGGACTATAGAATAGAGAAGGGCGTTGGCTGAATAAATTTAGCTATGTTTTCTGAGTGAATGTATAAATTTTTTATCTCTATATATGATACCTATGTTTTAATGAGAGTGCCTTTAAATTTGCATAACGTTCTGAGAGGAAAAGGTAGGTGAATGTGCTTTGAGGCTTTTGAAATAAAGATTGCACTGTGTTATTATTGGTAGCAGAAGTAATTTGGTCCTTAGTTAATTCAATTCAATTCAGGGAACATTTATTTAAGATCCTACTATGAGCAGGGTTATTACTAAAGCCTTGTGGATACTGCTGACAAAAACCTCAGCAAGCTTTGCCTTCAAGGGTAGTGAATATCTACTTTCTGGACCTGTGGCATCTTCAAATAGATTTTAGCCCTATAATTCCATCTTTAAAGTGAATTGCTCCTTTAAAAAAAAAAAGCAAATAATGGCCACTCTTGGTGTGTATGCTTGGACTAACCTGTGGCCGTGTGATTGCTTATTTGGACTTTGTTCATATTCAGATCAACCTGGCCACTACAGTTCTCCCTGTTGGTTCTTTCACTGGTCTGAACTGGGTGAAATCCCAACACTTCCATTGTTCCTTTCTTTGCCTTTTCCCCTCATCAATCTGTAAAACAATCAGCCTCGGTTCCCAGCTTTAGCTAAGTCTTTTAGAAACCAGCCTAGAGATTCTGCTCTTTTATGACATCATCCTCTACTCAGATGCAAAGGGATTTCTGGATTTAGTGCCTTGCCAAGTTCCCCCAGCCTCTTGGAAGATCTTTGATCAATTACATAGGATCTTTTTCCTAAGTCATTTTATCCATTATCATTCACTTGGGAAAGATTTCAGTCTCTCTCTTGGATTTGTTCTTTGGGGTGTTGCCCACAGCACACAGATTTAGTGTACCCAGGAACTATTTTGGACATTTATTTCATCTGGAGCTTCCTTTCTCCATTTCAGTTTAGTAGTAGCTCTTATATTCTTAGGATCCTAGCTTTAGACTGAAAGGGACCTCAGATACTGTCTGAGAAATAAAGAAACTGGTCATACAGGTAGTCTCAGAAATAGGATTTGAACCTAGGTTCTGTATTTCCAAAGCCATTGTACTCCATTGGGCTAAAGTTTGGTTTTAGAAAGGTGCAGAAAATTTAGAGAATTGGGCTTCAATTGAAGCCTGCACTCAAGAGACAGGAAAACTATGCCCTGTGATGGTTCTTTTAACATGATGGGGAGAAAAAAACTAACCTAGAGCAGGAAGCACCCTAGACAGCCAAAGGCAGTGGATTATTTGGCATGTTACATTCCTGAGGTTGGTTTGGTTCTGGCCAAACTCCTGGAGTTTGAATTTGGTACCAGGTGGGGTGGGGCCTTCCTTACAATGCCCATTAACTGCCAGCCCAAGAATCTGGATTAGTCTCAGGTTACTTGTTCAATGTTGTTTTCTTTGCTTGTTGTCTTCCAGTAACCTGGTGTGATTCTGAAATTCTCATGTGATGTCTTGGAATTTTAAAAAATGCTCCCCCAAAATAGTACTTTTAAATCATTTCATTCAAGAAATGTGAATTATCTATGTATGCTCTTCCATAAATTCTCCATAAAGGATCTGCCCCAATATGCTGGAGACTTTCCCTTAGCTCACAAAGAATAGAGGGTAGGTATGAGTGGCCATCTGCCCTGATGGAAGGAGGACCCATATCATGGATTTATTAAGGCACTCCTTTCAAAACCAATAGAAAGAGGGGTCACTAAAGTGTACATAAGGATCCCTGCAGGTACATATTGCATAAGAAAACCACAGATTAACATTATCTATGTCTTATTGTATTTTTATTTATTTTTCTAAATATTTCCCAATGTGGTCTTGATGTGGTTCAGGCCCAACTCTGGAGTAATGGGGGTCAGAATTTGACACTTCTGTATTAAGGTATTTTAAAAAGTATTAAATATGTGCCATTAATGGCAAAGTAGATGAACACTTTAACTTCCCAATGTCCTAAGTAACTCTAATACTATATAACTTTCAGAGAAGGTGCTCATCTTTATTGGAAGAGGGAATTTCCTTATCTGGGAATTAATGATGCACATGAAGTTACAATGAATCACCCATGCCACGAATTATCTATACCAACACCAATTACAAGTCCATCACTTAGGTGTTATGTATGCATAGGGGTGGGGGATAATGGTAGAGGAGAGGCAGTTAGATGGAGCAGTGGATAGCATTAGAGGGCCAGGGTCAGAAAGACCTGAGTTCAAATATGACGTCAGATACTTGATGGATGTATGACCCTGGCCAAGTCAGTTAACTCTGTTTGCCCTAGTTTCCTCATCTGTAAAATGAAATAGAAAAGGAAAAGACAAACTACTCCAGTATCTTTGCCAAGAAAATCACAAAAGGGAAGAGTCAGATACGCCTGAAAAAAAAATGACTAAACAACATTAGAGGAATTCCTGCTTAAGAGTGTTATATCTCTGTGCCTTCAAAATAAGAAGAAGAGAACTAGGTTCATAAGACCATAGATTTAGAACTTGAAGGGACCTTACATATCATCCAAGCCAACATCCTCATTTTACAGATAAGCAAACCGAGACCCAGAGAAATAAAGTCATTTGCCCAAGGTCACACAGACAGTAAATGTCACAGTTAGAATTTAATAGTGGCTAGCATTTATATAGTACTTTAAAGTTTGAAGAGGCTTCATATCTGTTATCTCATTTGACCTCTGATCAATGCAATGACCAACTATGATTCCAGGGAACTCAAGATGAAACATACTGCCAACCACCTGATGGTACAGATGGAACTTTGGCATGGCCAATGAGGGATTTCATTTTTTTTGCTTGACTATACATGTCTGTAACAGGGATTTGTTTTTCATTCTTTCTGCATAGGAGGAGGCTGGAGGGTGAGAGAAGGCAGATTTTGGTTGAAAAAATAAAATTGAATTTAAAATAAAAAAGAAAACACAATGAGGTGGATAGATTTGGGACTCATTGCGTCCAGCTCCCTATAGCATTTTCAGTCACGGTTGTTGTCTGAGCGTTGCAAAGGGGATTCCCCAAGTGTGGTACCCAGAGGAGGTCTGGGAAGGACTTCTCACTTCAGAGTTTTATGAATGGTGGAAGTAAAAAGCTTCTTTGTAAAAGCCTTTCCTGATCTTCCCCTTCCCTGTCTCATTGTTGCTAGTGCTCTCTCTTCCCAGCATACCTTGTACTTGTGTTGTATGTATTCTGCATGTACTTAGGGGTGTATGTGTTGTCTCCCCCTCTAGAATGGAAACTCCTTGAGGGCAGTACTGATTTGTTTTTGTCTTATACCTAGCACTTAGCACAGAGCCTGGAATTTAGTAGTGCTAAAGGCTTATTGATTTATTGATGTGGGTATTTAGAGGCTTGATTTCAGTAATCCTAACTTTTTTGTAGTTTGATATTGAACTAAGGCTTTTTTTTAGTAGACCTGCAAAAAGCTTTGCATATTGAGCTTTTTTAAATGGGGAAAATAAGTCTTGAAGCTACATGGTAAAAGGGAAAAAGCATCACATTTGGGGTCTGTGGATCTGAGTTCCACTCCCAAATATCACAAAATATTTATGAGTCTTTGGACATACACTCTCTTGGTTTCATCATCTGTAAACTGAGGTATTTGGATTAAATTGTTCATTCATTCAAAACATTTTTGAAGCACCCACTATGTACAAAGTACAGTGTGATCCCTGAAGTTGCTTCCAGTTCTAGAATTATTTAAGCTCCTGGAATTAGAGCTGAAAGACTAACTGGCTTATGTTCCTGAGGTAATAGGCAGGCAAATCATGGGCTACCAAGCTTCCCAGAAGAGGTTAATATTCTGTGGCTGAGCTCTTCGGGACTTTGCTCTCTTTTAAGGGGAGTGGTGGGAAAAATAAGCTCCTACTATGTGGTAGGCACTGTGGTAAGTGCTTTACAAATATTATTTAATTTGATCCTCACAACAACCCTTCAAGGTCAGTACTGTCATTATTCTTAATTTGCAGTTGAAAAAACTTGGGCAAAAAGAGGTTATGTGACTTGCCCAGGAGCACTTAGCTAGTAAGTTTCTGAGGCTAGATTTGAACTCAGATCTTCCTGACTCCAGGCCCTGCATTCTATCTATTGTACCTCTTAGTTGTCTCTGAGGGTTTCTTCTACCTGGAGGAAGGCTCTTCCTCCCTGTTTTTACTGCTAGTAGCTTTTCTGTGATAACTTAAGTTGGATAATTAGGAGAGCGTTAATGAGACCAACCAACCAGGTGAATGAGGTTAAGGGTTCACACTGCAAGTTATCTTGTATCTGTTGTGTAGCCATAAACTCCATACCTAGCCTGACTTGTCACTTTGTAAATACATGCTGTTGTTAATATCTACTATCAGGGACAAGGTAAACCAGTCAAGAGAGTGAGGATGATATGGAATGAAGGAGAGCAAAATAGGTATATTTATATGGTGCCTACTATGTGCCAAGCACTATTCTAAGCATTTTTTTCCCCACAAGTATGATCTCATTTGATCCTTACAACAACACTGTGAGATAGATGCTATTATCTACATTTTACAGTTGAGAAAGGTTAAATGACTTGCCCAGGGTCACACAACTAATAAATATCTGTGAATGGATTGGAACTCAGGTCTTCCTGATTCCATGTCTTTTGCTCTAGCCACTGCAGTATCAGCTGCCTCAGGATGGTTCAGTGCAATCTTTTCTTGCTATACTTCATGGCACATCCCTTACTATCAATGAATTTGTAGTCCTTGGTCTTCAAATGAAAAATTATGTGTAGATTTAACATCATCTAGCAGGCAGTTGTGATAGGGCAGAGGAAACACTAGACTTCTGTTGAAGAGAACCCAAGTTCAGATGCTGTTTCTTATTAATTGTGTATCTTTGGAAGCATTGCCTGACCTTTCAAAGTCTCAGCTTGACGATCTGTAAAATGGGACAATCTCACCTGTCTTGCCTACTCCATGGAATTGCTGATCATGATTTTAGGTTTAGAGTTAGTCCTTAAAAGTCACCTAGACGTATTCCTTCATTTTATAGATGACGAAAATGACATATCTAAGATCTTACAGGTAATGAACAACAGATTCATTCCTCAATTCTAGATTTATTGTTCTCTAAAGGACTTGTCATGATCATATACATAAAAACTCTTTGTAAACCATCAAGTCCTATACGAATACCAGATATCATGACTTATCAACACAATTGTTATCAACTAAGAATTGCCAGACCCCTTTAAAATTTTACAGATCTTTTGTTTTTCTATGACTTTCACTTCCTCATATATCCTGCCACCTTCTGTTCCCCAAAAAGCCTTACAAGAATAAAAAGATATTAAAAAACCAGTTCAGCAAAACTGACCTGTCAAACAAATCTAAGATTATATGTACTTTTCCACTCCTATATTCTTCTGCTTCTACCAAGAAGGGAGAGAGCTGCTTCCTCTTTGGTCATCTTTGGGGTCAGCCTTGGTCATTATAGTTTCACAGCATTTAATTTCAATTTTTAGTGTTCTTTTCATTCACATTGTGGTAGTCATTATATATAGTTTTCCTAGTTTTTTTTCTGAATTCTAAATAATCTTTGTTTCTTATATCATAGTAACATTCTGTTATGTTCATGTCTCACAGATTGTTTAGTCACACCGCAGGCAATAAACATCTACTTTGTTTCTAGTTGTTTACTCTTAGATTAAGTAGAACTATAAACATTTTGGTATAAACAGAACCTTTCCTATCTGATTCTTTTGGATCATATGTCTAGTAGAGCAGTTTCTGGGTCTGAATATAGACATTTTAGTCACATTCTTAGCATAATTCCAAATTGATTTCTACAATGGTTAGACTAATTTGCAGCTCCACCAATAATGGATCAGTGTTATCTATCTTTTCATAGCCCTTCCAACATTGACTATTGCCATGTTTTCTCATCTTTGCCAGTTTTCTGGGTGTGACCAAACTCAGAACTGTTTTGATTCTCCTTTCTCTTCCTAGTTGTTTGGGACAAACTTTTATATAGTTGTTAATAATTTGCATTTCTTCCTTTGAAAACTTCACATATTTTGACCACTTAATGTTAAAATGACTTTTGGTCTTTACATTTGTGTTAGTTCCCTATAGGGAAGCTAGGTGACATAGTGCGTAGTGATGGTCCTGGAGTCAGGAAGTCCTGAGTTCAAGATCAATCTCAGACACTTAACTAGTTATGTGACCCTGGCCAAGTCACTTAATCCTGTTTGCCTCAGTTTCTTCAACTGTAAAGTAGTCTAGAGAAGGAAATGGTAAACCACTTCGTTATCTTCATCAAGAAAACCCCAAATGGCGTCACAGAGAATCAGCCATGACTGAAATGACTCAACATCTATAATAGTTACCTCTGTATCTTGGTTATCAGATCTTTATCAGAGACACTTGATGCAAAGATTTTTTTCCTTTAATAGAGCATCTCCCTTCCTATCTGAGTTGCATTGATTTTTTCAAACAAAAGCATTCACTTTCATTTAATTAAAAATTTTTATTTTTACTTTTTTGTGATTGATTTTTATCTCTTGTTTAGTTAAGAATTCTACTCCTAGGCATAGGTATGAAAAGCACCTGAATGGGTTGGCTTTCAATTTTTATTATAGTATGATTTTAATATTCAGTGGACCTCTTTTTCAAAAGATGTACTGTGAAGTAGGAGTAATATTGGAAGAGCCCATGTGGAAACAGGAGTGGGCATGCCCTCTTGACAGATCCAACAAGGAGTACTTCAGTTATTAATGTAGGGTAGTGTTGCCTCTTCAATGGGCAACAGCCTATCTTCCTGGGTTGCCTTGAGTGAGCATTGAATAGAAGTCTGTAGCCCTGCAGAAGAAGCTGTTCTGACAAAACCTTCTCAGCTTAGAGATGGTAGAGTTAGGACCAATGTTTGCCAGAAGGCCCGGCAGTGGTCACAGCTTGTTCATAGTCTGTGTGGAGCTTCTCATCTTTCAGTCCTCAAACCATCTGTGCTTCTTCAGTGTGATTTGCAGAGGGTCAACTATCCTCTGCCTGACTTACTAGGTCCGGTGACCGTCCAATTCAAGTATGGGTAGAGCTGAAAGATCCTCTCTATACAATTCTTGTGGCTGAAACTTTTGTGGATGAGTCTCCCTGAACTCTAACATAAAAAGGTGAATTTAAAATACAGAGGAGGGAAGTGGAGGTCAATGCGTTTCATGTTTCTCTCTGCTAATTGATCCAGGAATGATTAGGTATGGCTCACAAGAACAAAAAGAAGCCTTTGATTAAGTTTTCCTTTTTCTCATTCCATATATCCAGTCCATTGCCAATTGCTTCATAATATTTCCCATATCTGATGATTCCACTGAATCAGCCCTTGTTCTGACCTTTAGCTCTTCCTAACCTCACTGTTGTCCTTGCTGACTCAATGGTCTTTGGAGCACTCCACCACCCCACCCCCTACTGCTGCCCAAATACTCTTTCTAGTGGATTGCTGGGATTGTATCACTCTACTCAAAAACCTTTAGTTGCTCTCCATTGCAAACCTAATAAAATTTTTAACTTCTAGCTGTGGCATTCAGTGCTCTTCAGTTTAGATCTGATTTGTCTTTCATTCTCAGGAACAACATTCTCTTTCATGAATTCTGTTCCCGTTTACTCCCTTTCCCCAATTGTTAAAGTCTCTCACTTCCTTCAAGGCCCAACCCATTCCATGAAGCCTTTCCATACCTTGCCATATACTCTACCACTACCATCACCACATTTATCTATGAGTGGTCTCCATCTTGAATTTCTCCTTCAATTTTTCCTGGATCTCTTTTACCCCTGCCACATTCTTCCTTCTAGTATATTTAGTTGTACATATGTTATATTCTCCCTCCCTTTTCCCTTCCCTCTGAGAGCTCCTGGTGGGCAGGGATTTATGTCATTCATTATCATTGCTTCTTTAGCACTTTTGACAGCACATAGTAAATACTTTAAAAAAAAGGTCAGTTGAGTTGAGTCAGAATGCTGTTTCCAGCCAAGGGGAATTGGAAGTCCTGAAATTGAGGTAGCTTCTAGAATATATAGTGTTTACTCACCTAGTGTTCTCCAGAAAGGGTGGCTTTTGAAGCCACATAATTGAACCCCTGCTCCATCCCTATCCCCAGGAATCTTAGAACCTTAGAGAGAGAACTTCCAGCCACCTAAAACTATGTGGTTGCAGGGATGGCCACCATCTGTGTTCCCTTAGTGTGATTTGCAGAATTGATCTGCTAAGCTTGGAGTTGAAGAGTATGGTGGGTATATGGATAGACCTCTTTCAGGTTTGTGAGAATGATAGCAGTTATTTTGTTTAAGCATTCTCTTCCCCTGGGTTAATGACTTGAGAAAGTGGAACCATGGAATCCATCTCTGATACACTATCCTGCTGTTCAGGAGCCCCATTCTAGTCCTGGAACTAATTGGGTCAGGCTCATTGGCATAGATCACTTCGGAGCCAGTGGAGTCACACAGTCTGTTAATTATATGGAATAAAAACTGTTTAATATGTCCAGTGATCAGAGAGGATGATGGGTAGAGGGGCAGGCACAGCTGAGTCATCCTTCCTTGGCGGTGTCTTGGCCAGCATGCTACAAGCCAGGGTTTTGCCACAAATTAGATGTTCCACCCCAGTCTCCACACTGAACTGCTTTCCTTGCATTACCCCAACCAGCTGTAAACCCTAAGGGCAGGACTTGGAGTGGGCGAGAATCCCAGGCCTAGGACCTTCTTTTGGTTGGTAAAGGAAGAGGGCTGTGGGAATTGTATCTTGGAAGGAAAGAACTAAAGTAAACTCTCTTCTCTGCTATTATCTCACTGTCTCAAAGTTGCCAATCACAAAAGTTTCTGTAACTTAATTGAAGAAGTAAATGAATGAATGAAGCTTTACAGTTTGACGGGTGCTATTCTAAGCGTTAGAGAAACACATAGAAGAAGAAAAAAAGACCTAGCTCTCAAGGAGCTCAAATTCTGTTTGAGGGAGACATATATAGGGAGAGTTCAGCTTCAGGATGGATGTTGAGGCTCATCATGGGATGTCTGCCCTCACAAGTCAGGGAGTCTGGCAGGGAGTGGCCATCCAGAAGGTGGGAGTGGATCATTGAGTCAGAGTGGAGTGGGGAATTCTAGGTTCCCTGTAATGGGAGTGGGGGTTGGAGAGAAAAGGAAAATCAGTGTCCGGCCAGGATAAAAGGAAGGTAATGGAGGAATGGGATAGGGAGGTTTGGGGCAGAGTTCATAGAACATAGGTTTTTAGCCAGTGTTCAAAAGGCAATTGTGAAAGATTCATGAGAAGACAAAGATGCAGGCCCTGCTCTCAAAGAATTTATAGGACCTCTAGTTGGATATGCAGGTCCTATTCATGGGTGATAATTAGAGAGTCAGACAAGATCATGGGACTTGGATTGGAAGGGAACCCAGAAGTCACCAGTCAAAGGACCTCATTGTGTCTTGGTGACTTGCCAAAATCACACAGTTCCTAACAGAGCCAGTTCTCAAAAGTAGGGCTCCAGTTACTGAGGTTCACTGGATTTGGAGTGAAAGGGTCTGGAATTAGGTCCTGATCTGCTACTTATTACCTGCATAACCTTGGAAAACTCATTTAATTTGAGGGGTGCCTCAGTTTACTCTCTGTAACATGAGGGGAGTGGACTAGATGACCTGGAAGGACCCTTTGACCACTACAACCTCTAGGAAGTATTATAGCATGCAACAAAAATGAGAAGTGCAAAAAGAGTTCAGAAAAGAGAGCTATCAATATGAACTGGTATGTCAAGGGAAAGCATCATAGCAGAGCTGGGAAGTGAACTGGATAGGATTTAGATGTATGGGGCAGGGGGAGGGGCGGGGGAAGCATTGAGCAAAAGTAAATAGGCAGGAACTCTGATTAATTAATGAACAAGATGGTTCCAGAGCAATGATAATGAAGCATATGTCCCTTCTCTCGGTAGAGAGGTGAAAAACTATGGATCAGGAACAGTGCATTTGCTGTCAGACATGACTGCTGCTTCAGAGGATGTTGCTTAAATGTTTTCTTTGTTCCGTGCATTAGGAGGATTAAAGGGTAGGTTAAGGATTAGTATAAAAAAGTAATAGTAGAGCTTTTTTATTAAGGGAACAAACTTAGTCTGCTTTGTGGATGAAAAGGGCTATATTGGAGGGAGTAAAAGATGAAGTTGGTAGGCAGATGGGGTCAGGTTATGGAGGGTCTTGAATGCTAGGCAGACTTAAAAATGTAAATGGGTGGAGAGGAAGGTCTATAGACTATTTCCTGCCTACACTTGACTTTTAAGTCAACTGTACATTCAAATCACCTACAATTCCTTTGAGGGAAACCCTTAGTTTTAAATATTTATTGATGTCATTTATGAGGCTTAATTAAGTCCTTTGTTAGCACAAGTAGGATTTTTTTACTCTGGTCCAGAAGGAACTGGAAAAAAGTCCTTTTCAACTAAAACAATTGTTAATAACTTCCTCCCTTCCTAGGGAAGCGGTGAATCAGCAGTCTTATCATGATGACTCCTCTCTGTTAGACTTGTTCTTTGAATCAATCTTAGAAGGGATATCTTATTTCCCAATGGTGAAACAGGAAATTGGAAGGAATTTGAAAGAGGGGATAAGGTAGGACAGCTGTCAGAACCGTGGCTCACTGTTCCTAGGCATAGAGCAAACTGATCTCAAGCTCTGATATAACTTGACCTGAATTTTTTCTTATTCTGGGTCTATTCTGTCTATGTGAGCTCATTTTGAAAAAGTTCTGTGTGTCTTGAGAAGTTATTTCCACCACCTTTGCGGTGAAAAAACCACTTTTAGCTATAGTTCATGACTGGATTTTGACAGTTCTATAACAGTAATTAAAATGTCGCTCCTCAATTCAAAAACCTTTATTGCTCCTACATTGTCTATTGAATAGTACATAAAATGCTTGACTGTGACACTCAAGGTCCTTTATAGTTTTGCCCACTTGCATACCTTGTCTAATACTGTCCCTCTTTGTATATTCTATATTCCACTCAAATTGGTCTACTGTCTATCCTTCATTTTCATTCTGAGGGTTCCTGGTCTTCTAGTTCTCTGTCTTTACTAATACACAGTCTTGCCTGCCTGAAATGGATGCCCCTTCTCATCTCTATCTATTAAAGTCTCTTCCTCCCTTCAAAGCCCAACCAAGGTCTTACCATAGCCAATAAGTCTTTCTGGCTTCCCTTCCTTCTCAAAGTGACTTTTTTTTTTTTTTAACATTTTGATTTTCTCCTTGATTTACTCCATTGTGTTGTATTTCTTTGCGTCTTGTCTCCTGCCCCTTGCTCCCTATCAGAAAGTTCACTGAATTTATTTCTGCTTGAAAGCAAGGCCTATCTTTACGCAATATGATGCCTTCCTTTATACTGGCACAATTTTATTGGTAGAAAGGGGGCAGAAGGTTGCATGAGAAACACTGAAAAAGAAAATACTTTCTCAAGGCAAAGATGGCAAAGCATCGGGTCTATCTGAGTTCCATTAGACCACTATGAGGAATTTGAGATCAGCAGTTCCAAAGTCCTAATACCCAGAGCTGTTTGGAGACTATGGGATAATTGTGTATTGCCTAGTTGTGGCTTAGCTCACAGAAGTTTGAGGTTTCCCTATAACATAGAGGTGAATTGTTTCACATAAGGGCTCTGCTTTGCAAATAAATTGGTCAAGATCAGACATTCTAATCGAGAGAGTCTGAGAAGAGCCAGGTCCAACAGGCAACCTTAGAGCTAGGTCACAGTAAGACCTCAGGCCTACAACTGCCATCCATCAGCTCCTTGGAAAAGTTTATTGGAGGTAAAAGCTCTGCTGCGTTGAAAAACCCATTGAAAGAGAAAGCTTCTACCTTACTTTTTCCAGCGCAAAGGCTCTGCCATCTACTGCCTGAAAAGTGGAAACCCTTCAGACTCCAGCCCAGGAGGCTGACCTTGAAAGGCTCTGCAACCCAAGATGAAAGTTCTCTTTTGATGAAAAAGCTTAGCACTGCCTAAGAAGCCCAGAACAGGAGTATTCCTGTCATAGCAAGAGAAGGGAGAGACGCCATGCATCTTGTGGTACATATTGTCCCTAAAGAAAATCAAAGACATCAAAGCCCATATTCCAAAGTTATGAGTTGCCCTGGACAGGTGTGCCTTACTTCTTGGCTTCCTTGCTGTGGTTCTGTAAGTTTGTACCCATTCTCTTCTGTGGACCTATGGGCATTGGTGGGAGGTTCATAGGTGGAATGTTATGTTATATTTAATCTTGCATTGCCTTCTGTTTAGTAAATGTGTCTGATTAACAGTTAATGGTAAAAGAAAATTAAAAATAGAGTTAATGGTGTCATCTTTGTTGATTTGTGAAATGGGAAGCACACCTATGGATGCTTGGCAACTGTAGTTGTGCATAGTAGAATTATTGCTCCCCCACATCAAAGTTACCTCCTAAGACCTTGAGAGTTAGTTGTAGCAATATGGATACTCACTCTAAGAACACAGGCTGATTTATATAGCCAGACAAGAGAAAGAAAAAAGAGAAGGAGGTACCACAAATGCATAACATTTATATCACCAGCATATAGCATATTATCAAATACATGGTAGATAATTATTTATTGACTATTGAGAGACATCAAGTATAGTAGAAAGTACACTAGATTTGTTGTCAAAGGTCTTGAGTTTGAATCCTAACTCAGTGATTCACTGACTGTATAAAAACCTTAGAAAAGTCATTTCGTATTCTTTGTTTCCCAGTTTCTTGCTTTCCTTTCCAGCTCCAGGGCCTACGAATTCCTAAAGAAACTGAAGTCAACGCTTATTTTTTAAACATGTGTTTGACACTGTAGGGGTTTCAACAAGGAGGTCTTCAAGAAGTTTATAATGTTGTTAGGGGCAAAGACACAAAACATTAAAATGACAGAATAGAATTGGATTTAGTTTAGTCATACAGACAGCAAGTATTATAGAGACAGAGAGAAGGGAGAGATTACTACAGGCTGAGATAATGGAGAAAAGCTTCATGGGAATGGGACTAAAAGTCTTTCTTCAGTTTTCTCTGCTCTTTCTTACCTCCACCCCTGTCCCTTTTAAACACCCTAGACTAGTACAGTCTTTGCAATACCAAAGAGCAGTGAACTCTAGACACTCAGAGGATTGATGTCATTTCATCTTTCAGACCCTCAATTTCCCCTTCCGTCAAATAGTGAGATCAGATTAGATGATCTCTAAGGCTGTTTTCCTAGCTTTAAACATTCCAATACTCTAAAATTTAGGTCGCACCCCCCTTGCTTCATCTCCAGATTGCTCCCACAGACGTTTCCACTCTCTAATTTCAATCTTTCCCTATCCACTGGTTCCTTCCCTGTTGCTGACAAATATGCTCAGATTCTTCCCATCCTTTAAAATGAAATAAAAAAAATAGAAAAGCCTCACTTGAGCCTACCATTTCCTCAAGCTATCATCCTGTACCTTTCCTCCCTTTCACAATCAAAATCCTAGAAAAAGTTGTTGATGCCCATTGCCTCTCCTTCCTTCTTAATTTTCAGTCCACTATATTTTGGCTTCCAGCCATTGTTCTTTCCAAATCTTAGGGTCATTTTTTCCCAGTTCTCATCTTTCTTGAGTTTTCTGCATCATAACACTGTGATGACTGTCTTCTCTAGGTTTTTAATCTTCCTCCCACCTGTCTGACCAGTTCTCCTCCATTTCCTTTGTTTACCTCATCATTTATATCACACCTGTATCTGTGGGTGATGTCAAGGCTCTGCCCTGGGCCCTCTCTTCTCCCTCTCCACATACCATCACTTGATGACCTAATCAGTCAGTTGATTGATGATTTATCATTTCTTTGTATTTGACCCCCCCAGATCTATATATCCATCCCTAATCTCTCTCTTGAACTCCAGTTCAGCATCATCTTCGACATTTTCACTCCAATGTCCCAGAGGCATTAGTACAACTAAAACAGAACTTGTTATCTTTTCCTTTTTTCAAACACTTACTTTTTTTTTTAGGCAGCTAGGGTTAAGTGACTTGCCCAGGGTCAGTTAGTAAGTGTCCAAAGACTGGATTTAAACTCAGACCTTCCTGACTCTGGTGCTCATGCTCTATCCACTGTACCACCTAGTTGCCCCCAAACCCATATTTATTCCAAAATTCTCTTTTTGTCAGGGGTGCCACCTAGGTTTGCAATCCTTGTCATCTCTGACTCCTCACTTTCTCTTCTGACACTGATACCAGTCTGGTACAGACCTTCTTCACCTTACTCCTGAACCATTGCAATAGCCTGATCATTGTCTCCCAGCCACATCTCTGCCCATTCCGCTCCACCAGAGAACCACTATCAAAAGTGATCTTCCCAAAAGAAGTATGACTGTGTCACACACCCCCGCCCCCCCCCCCCCCCGCCTTACTCAGTAAATTCCAGTGCTTTTCTATCACCTCTAGGATCAAATATAAAACCTGTTTGCCATGCACATCTCTTGCTCTTCCTGCCACTGATGCAGTCTTTTCACTTTTCCCCCCACCATCTCCTGACTGGGCTTCCTCATTGGCTCCATCCCATGCCTGGAATGTTCTCCATTTTCTCTGCCTCCTAGGTTTTTTCAAGTCCCAGCTAAACTCTCACCCTCTATTTGAAGCCTTTCCTCATTCTCCTTAAGTCTTGGTGCCCTCCCTCTGGTGCTTATACATAGTTGTTTACATATTTTCTCCCCATTAGACTGTGAGCTCCTTAAGAAAAGGGACTTTTACCTTTCTTTGTATTCCTGATGTTTAGCACAGTGCCTGACACGTAGATGATGCTTAATAATTATTTATTGACAGAGCTAAGATATCCAGATAGTTGTCAAGTCTTGTTGATTTTACCCCCAAAATATCTTTCTCATATATCACAGTTACATGACTACCACACTAGTTCAGACCCTTATCATTTCACTCCTAAACTGTTGCAATAAGCTCCTAGTTGATTTCCCTGCCTTAAGTCTTTCTTCATTCCATTTTCTTCTCCACACAATCACTAATAGTGATTTTCCTAAAGCACAGTCCTAACCATGTCACACTTCTCCTCAGTAAATTCCAGTGGCTTTCTGTTGCTTCTGCAATCAAGTATAGGCTCCTATGTTTAGCTTTTAAAGCCCTTCACAATATGGCTTCATCCTACCTTTGCAGCCTTATTATACCTGACTCCCTTTATACCCTTATAATGGGAGTTAAAAATCTTCCCTGCCCATTAATAGGCTTCAAGTGGGGCTATTAAGGGAAGCTTGATTAGAGGAGGTTTGTTTAGTATGAAGGCCCACACCTTTTGTTAATTGCTAATGGGGCCCTGGGTCATGAGGGTCTTCCCTCCACCCCCCAAAGTATATATATATTCTGAGGTGAGGTTTTGCTTTGAGACTTAAATCACTGGAAGAGTGTTTGTGTGATTAGGTCAGACAAGACTCTGGGTAGCCATTAAGCAGCCATCCTTCCCCACCTTGAAAAACCCAGATGTTGGTGCTTCTTGCTCTGGTAACCATGTATGTATTGTCTATGGTCAGACACTTGGAAGCCTTGTCTGTTGGTCTTTGTGCTTGTAATTTCTGTTTGTATTTTCTCTGAAGTTCAGGGTGCTGACTTTTCCCCCTAATTAAGTGAATGATATATGTGCTTGATTAAAATAAGATTGTTTACCCCTTTTAAGGTTGCTTTCCTTAGAAAAGCAGATCTAAGAACCTGTACAGCAGACCCTCCTGTGTATGCCGGGGTGCTTGCTGTTATAACACTAATTCAGTTTCCGACTGGTCATCAATCACACGTTTCTGTGTCTTTGCTGAGAGGCTGCCCTTGGTTATCCCACCACCCTACCTCATACCTGGAATGCATTCCCTCTTCCCCTCTGCCTCTTAAAATCCTTAGCTCCTTCAAAGCTCAGTTCAAATGCCACATTTTACATGGGATCTTTCCTGATCGCCTTATGAGCTAATACCTTCCCCCCACTACCATCGTAAAAATCCTTATATTTGTTTTGTTTATATTTTGCATATAATTATATGTATACTTATTGTCTCCTTTCAGAGAATGTAAGTTTCTTGAGATCAAAGACTGTTTCATTGTTGTTGGATTTTTTTTGTGTGTCCCAAGCCCAGCTTTTGGTAGGTGATTAATAAATATCTATATACTCTGTAAGCCAGTGACACCATCTTTCTTTCTGTTCCTTTCACATGACACTTTCTCCTTTTTACTGGCTATCCCCGAAGCCCAGAATTCTCTTCCTTCTCACCCCATGACTTCCTCGGCTTCCTTCAAGATTCCACTCAAATCCCACTTTCAACAGGAGGCCTTTCTAGGTCCGTCCTGCTTCTGGTAGTTCCTTTCCTCTGAGATTACATTCCATTTTCATGGTTTATATCTGTCTCCCCCATTAGAATGCCCTTTCTTCAGGGAAGGGAATATATTTTTGCCCTTCTTTGTAAGTGCATGGCACAGA
Source organism: Potorous gilbertii (assembly GCA_028658325.1). Taxonomy (NCBI): domain Eukaryota; kingdom Metazoa; phylum Chordata; class Mammalia; order Diprotodontia; family Potoroidae; genus Potorous; species Potorous gilbertii. The sequence goes on from CM053769.1 coordinate 366,594,253, forward strand.
GTAAGTACTTAATAGATGTTTGTTTACTTATTGGTTGATTGCTAGGAAATGGAAAGATACAATACCAAATGTGTGAGACCAGTAGAGTGAAGAGTTATTTAGGGATGTGCCAATGGCTTTGAGGGAACCCTCCTACCTGGAGCTTTATACCCCTTTTACGTGGGATCCTAGAAGCAAGTCCTAGAGTTTGAATTTCATTCTTAGATTTTATCCAGGTGATTGGGATGGTTTGATTCATCTCCCCTTTGCCCTTTAAATGTAAAAAGGTTAGGGAAGAGGAGGGAGTGCCCTGCCTGGCATGGGTCTTTCTAGGACACTCCCCTTCCCCGTACTCCTTGGGTTGTTCTAAAAAAGCAGCACTCTCTTGCAGTCTCCCAAACAAAGAACTGTTGACTCCAGAGAAGAGAGAAGGAAATTCACACGCCCCTCTTTCTTTCTTTGGAGGGGTGGGGAACTATGGATGTAGAAAGTTAACGTATTGTAGGGTGTAGCTGCTGTGTGGGTTGGTTTTTGCTTAATAACTTTTCCTTTGTTAAAAGGAAAGGCTGGAGAGGGGAACCTGGAACTTACATCTGGAAATGACCAGGCTATAAGAACAAAAGGCATCAATTTTAAGGCTAATAGAAAACAAATAACTAACTGAACTATGAGTAAACTCTCTTGGGACAGTGGTCCTTGGATTCAAGGGCCCTTTTAGTCCTAACCCACATCTCCAAAGCTGCTATGTAACTGGCTAATAGAAAACAAATAACTAACTGAACTATGAGTAAACTCTCTTGGAACAGTGGTCCTTGGATTCAAGGGCCCTTTTAGTCCTAACCCACATCTCCAAAGCTGCCAGGGTCCTGGATCAGGTGAGTCTTCATTTCTAAAATGGGAGTTATGGTACCAACATTATGAACATCACAGGGCTATGAAGAAGGCACTACAGAATTCTGAGGGGTTGCTGTTTATTGTCACCACCATGGCAGTCTCTTGGGGCACCTCCCACACTCCCTTGTTTCCTTACTCTTGACCTCTGGTGGCTTCTGGGTGGAGAGGAAGAAATAAAGGAAGCACTGGATTAAAATGTTGCTCCCCTATCATGATTGATCTCAGTCAAAATTTGGAGTTATTATAAAATCAGAGATTTAGAAACTAAAAGAACTTTATGAAGCCCCTCATTTTACAAATGACAAAACTGAGGCACAGAGAGGTTAAATGACTTGTCCAAGGCCACCTAGGTAGTACGTGTCATAGGATTTGAACCCAAGTTGTCTGATTCCAAGGCCAGTGTTCTTTCTATTCTCTTTCATTTGTTTCCTCAGGGAAAGGGAGGCCTGGCTAAAACTTTTAAGGATTGGTTGTGCTTGGTGGCCAACTAGTTGTGATCTTTCCTATGTATTTTTGGCTCTTTGGACAACAATCTAGTTTCCATACTCTTTTCTCCAAATAGCTTCAGGAAATTGGGAGTAGTCATTTGGCTGTTTTTATTTTTCCTTCAAAAGATTTTTGGACCTTTTTTCTCTCAAAGTTCAGCCACCTACTTGCTAATTCCACTTCAACTTTTCAGTAACTCTCTATTACCTACGGAATAAAATTCAGATTCTTTATTCTAATTGATATCCATGGTCCTCCACAATCTGACCCCATCATAGCGAGGTGTGCAAATTAGGTAGGACAAAGGAAAATGATTAAACTTATTGGCATATACAATTCACTTTATCATTTTTACATCTTTAAAGAATTTTAATGTCACTTGTTTTACACAATTTGTCTCTAAGTTCACAAGATTTTGACACGTTCTTTAATATGTTATGAGACTACACTTTTATCCCATTGGATATAAATCCTACTTTTGGTGAATATTTAATTCTTCCAAGTCTAGCCTTAATTTTAATCCATAGGTTTTCAGTAGACTTTAAATGAGGTGAATTTCCAGGTAATTGAATCATGTTTATCTCCTCTCTTGGATAAGTTTCTTAACTTTTTGTGATATGTGGCAAGATCATGTTACAATTACAATATTCCATTTACAACTGGGAATTTTTATAATTCTACTTCTCAATATGTCCAGCATATTTATGCAAGTTCCTTCCATTGGCATAAGACTTCCAGACTCATTAGAAGTTTTAAAAAAATTCCCCAGATATTTTTTGAGGTAAATATTTTACCATTTAACAAAGATGCCTAGGTCTTAGAGGCTTACCTAGATTTCTTCTGATGATAATTTTGATATAATCTTGAGTGAGAAATTGGTTTTCATTCACTGAAATTACCTTTCTCTAATCTCCACTGCTCTAGTCTTTGTAGTATTTTTTTCTTCATAGGAACAGTTGTAGCTATTGTTTTGTTTCGTTTTACTGTTCTTCTAACTTGGAGAAGACCCTTCCAAAATGACAGTTCCTTTGAAGTTCTTTTCTTGTTTTCTGAGAATTAGGCTATTTTGCAGCCGTGATCTCTCAATCTTGGCCTTGGTTTTCATTTTGGAGCACACTTTCTTATGTACTTTGGTGTAACTGATCCTATTTCTTGTGGGTTTCATGATACTAGAAATACTTGACTTTCCCCACAGCAACAAGTAATATCACCAAAAGTTATTGAAATGTGCTTTTTAAGAACTACATCTATTTCTTGTGTTCTTGGAGTAATACCCGTCCTTTAAAACCACAGAATTGAGAGAGAGAGAAAGGAAGAAGAATTAAAGTCGTGTATATGATAGAAAATCCAGCCCTGTGTCTAGAGAACCAACTAAATGTATTAAAACCAGCTCAGTATGGTTTCAGCTGATCAAAGTCAGAAGTTCTGAGTAACCATAGTCTGAGTAGCACATATACCTGACCCCTGTTATCACAAAATGAAACCATTATCATAGTTAATGGCTTTTCCCAAGTAATTTGCACACCACTCCACCTTTCCAGACTTATATTATTTCCATCCAGGTTTTCTACACTTCAGCCAGACTGGTAGCTCTCTGTACCAGCATCACCACCTTCCCAAGCCATTCCCCCCAAAGCGTATACTTTCAGAGTGGCTAAGTGTAGTAAAAAAAAAAAAAATAGATTTGAAGTCCTAAAATTGGGTTCAAATTCTGACTTTACTACCTGTGTGGCTTTGGAAAAGTAAAAATGTCCTTGACCTTCCATTTCTTCACCTTTAAAATAAGATGCTTGAACTAGAGAGATGCTTCTATAGACCCTTGTAGTTCTAAATCTGTGGTCCTCCCACTCTTCACTTTTTGAATTCCTACTCATCCTTTAAAGCCCAGCTCCAATGTTACCTTTTCAATGAAGCTTTCCCTCACCTAAATACCCTACTCCAGAAACTGCCTTTCCCCCTCAGACCTCATTTTTTATTTAGTAATTCTCTAATGCATATAGCATATAATATCATGTATTTAGCTATCTTTGGGTCTGATTTTTTCATTGTTTCCTGTAAACTTATTGAGAAAAAAGACTCATGTGAATTTTGTATCTGCTTCATCAGTCCTTTGCATGAGATAGGCATTTAATGTATTTTTGTTGTTACATTCATCAGATCATAGATTTCCAGCTGAAAAGCCATCTATCTAGCTCTAACTCTTCCTTTTCAGATGAGAAAACTATAGCCCAGAGAGTTTGTAGGCACTTGCCTAGGTCAACCCAGATCTTCTTGACTCTTTGTCCAGCATCTTCTCTTATACCACGCTGTGTCTGTCTGTCTCCATCTCTAGACTCATCCTGATTCTAAGCTGAGCCAGTGACCTTGTCCTGAGATCCAGTTTATGCTCTGCTGTGCCCACATTCTTAGCCTTACTGTGATCACTGTGGATTCCACCTCTGGCCCTTCGATATTTTGTTTGACAGAGGAAGATATGTTTTGCCATGTTTGTTTCTTAGTCTCATCCTGCTGTCTTGACCTGACTCTTTCAATTTTTTTGAGATTCTCTAATCAGATCTAGTCATCAGAGAGACATTTATTCCAAGCACTGCCAGACTGAGAATCTCCGATATACTGTCACCCAACAAGCTTTAGTGTAGTTCCATTGAGTGGAGAATCTGACCAGGCAGATCACGCTGTTTCTGGGAATGAATTAAGTTTCCCCTGTCTTGCTTTGTTACTTAGAGTTGCTATTATATATCATTTCTGGCCTGAGCTCTACCATTGTATAAGTATGAGGATTCTTTTCCATTTTGTATAGTCTTGTGCTCATCCTGGGGAGAAGAGGATGGGCCTCAAAGCATAAGCCTGATTCATGATAGATCCAACAAGATAATTGTAAAATGCTCATTATTAGCACAGTGCCTGGAAATATATTAGGTACTTAATAATTGCTTGTTCCCTCCCTAAACAGCATCATATTAAAATATAGAGGATGATACATGTTATTAGAATAATAATTATTTGTAGTTATCTGCATCTAACTATGAATTTCTTTGTATTGTGCTGGACAGGATGATGAAGAGGTCACATCATGCAGTGAAGAGTTTTTATTTGGCATCTGAGTACCTGAGTTCAGAACTTGGTTCTTGTGCTTACTGGCTATGTAGCTGAATTATATCACCTATCTGGGCTTTGGGTTCCTTATCCATAAAATGAGGTGTTTAGAGAAGTTCAACTCTAGAGTTTCTTCTACTAAAAATTATGAGCTTCGTGTGCTTTGATATGTTTGGGTATAGGTGTCCAAAGCTGATGAGAGTAGGGGTTAGGATAGCTTGCATAGTGTGGGTGGGTAGGTATGTTAGAACAGCTGTGAATGGGTCTGAGACTCAAGGGAGAAGAGGCTCTTGTTTCTTTCTCCTTTTATTTTTTTGGCACTCTTTCTGTATAAGAGCAATCAAGTGCTGTCTCATCTTGTCTTTTAGTTTACTTTGAACTCCCTATACTCCAGCTGCTTATTTCTTCTTCATTGTTGCCTTATTGCACTGAAAGCAAGTAGATACAGTAACCGTCAGGTTTCCATAGGGGATTACCTTGTATCTTCCATTTCTCTACGGAAGTGATTGGCAGACTACAGGGGAGGGCCAAATCGTATCCTCTGCCTACATTGACTTAAGAATGGTTTTTATGTTTTAAAATATAAAACTTTATTTTAAAATGTAAAGTGCAGATAAAGTTTTTGATATTTTAAAATGTAAAAGCCACTTTTAACTTAGGCTGTACAAAAATAAATTGCAGTTTAATCCCTATCCCACAATATGGAACCCAAAGCTCAAAGTGATGGGATGGTGGATGACCTCAGAAATCTCTATTTTTCTGGTCCAGACTTACAATTTCATTGCTATATGGTGCTCCTGATGAAGAAACTCCCTTATCATTAAACTCCAAGGGTACAATTTATAGTTTTAAAGAATTGTCTGGGGCACTGAGAGAAGGTGTGACTTGACTAGGGTTGTGTCCGAAGTCAGACTTGAGCTCAGATCTCCCTGACATGAAGCCAGCTCTCTGTCCACTAGATCAGGTTGCCTCTCTCCTCTGTTACCCCTGCCTGGAGTGTGTTCCCCTTTCCCTTCTCTTTGTAGGAGTCCTACCCATCCTCCAAAACCCACTTCAGATCCTTCTTCTTTGAAACATTTACTGATAGACCCAGCCAAGAATGAATAGTCATTCTTCTTGGCCCCTAAAAGACTTGGTTTCTGTAGTTCTTATCTGAGACTTTACTATTGTTTACATTTTTATATATTAGGCTGTTTATGGTATTCTTTCCTTTGTTCCATGAATTTTTGCAAGAAATGGCCTAAAAAAACTACATTAGTGGAATGTATGATCAGAAAAGAGGTGGGCTGGCCTTGTGGCAAGAATTAGGGGTGACTAATGGGAAGACTGAGTGCTTTAATGGTACCCACAAAATGGAAGAGGATCCAGTGGGATGCCTCCAGTGGTGGGTATTTCTCTTGTGAAAGATCACTAGGAGATCATGAATCAGAATAGCATATGATGAGATGACATGGTTGGATTGACATCTGTATTAGGGGGAAAAGTAATACCATTGATGAGATAACAGATCTGTTGAAGAGTGTTGGTTTAGTAGAACCAACACCAGATTTGACTTTCCCCTATTCACCACCTTGGAGAAACTCTTCTGGGCTCCAGCTTCCTCATATATAAAATGAAGAGATGGGACTAGGACCCTTTCCAGCTTTAAAATCTATGGGCCATCTCCCCAGTTAGATTGTAAATCACCTGAGAGCAGTTGCTGTATCTTCATACCTTTATGTAAAGATATCATCATTTAGTTGAGAGTACTAGACTTGAGTATAATATAGATGTACATATGCTATAACTACATAGTTATATACTTTAACCTTAAGTAAATCCTTTATCTCTCTGAACCTTAGTTTCCTCATCTGTACAGTGGAAATAATATTTGTACTCCTGCCTTATGAGGCATCGTGAGGAAAGTGTTGTTGTTGTGAACTATTAAATGATACACAAATGAGTTATTTCCTATTGTTATCAGTCAACAAGCATTTATTAAATGCCTTCTATCTGCCAGGTATTGGGATAAAGCTCTGGGTATTACAAAGACAAATAGGAAGCAATCTCTGCCCTCAGGAAGCTTATATTCTATCAGAATAACCAGCATGTATACATATACACAAGACACCTACAAAGCAGATACAGCGTTAACCTTAGATGACAAGTCACTAGCTTAATTTGAATCTTGAAGGGAATCAGGGACTCCAAGAGGCAGGGGTGAGGAAAGAGAACATTCCAGACATTGAGAGGAGCCTGTGCAAAAGTATGGCAATGAGATAGGTATGAGGAACACCATGGAGGACTGTATGGCTGGACCACAGCATACATGGAAGGAAGTAATATGTAGAGAGATTAGGGAGTCAAGAGAGGGTTGTGTTGTAAAGAGCTTTAGAAAGAAGTTGATTTGATCCTAGAGGTCATAGGAAACCACTGAAGCTTGATAACATTAAACTTCATTGTATCATGTGAAATTGACAGTGTTCTGCAGGCCCTTCCAGCATTAACATTATTTTGAACTGCTTTATTCAAAATTCTTCATTCAGGTATGGTATATGTATATCAATTTTTAGTTAACCAAAACATTTGATTAGACAAATAACCCATTCTCCATTAATTAATCTGGATAAATGAGAATGTCTGTTTATGTTTATTATTAGCTTCTAAAGGTCAAGGACCAAGGACTCTATAGTGTAATTCTTCTCCTTACTACTTGTATGACTATCCTCAAGAAGTCACTTTGTGTGTCACTTTCCTTCTCAGTAAAATGAGGGGATTGGATTATATCAATGATGCTGTCATATCCCATTCATCCCAGTTTGTAGCACAGTGCCTATCCTAATTAGGCACTTAGTAAATTCTTGATTGCTCTTCTGATTGTGGACTTCATAGTACTAATATAAGAAGAGGAGATTCTTTTCCCTAATCTTAAATATTAAGCTTTTCTTTTTGGAATCCTGTAGCCTTTGGGAAGACTAGCTAAGGGACTCCCTCAGATTCCTTCAGTGCTTTCACTGCCATTTTTCCTAGAAAGCTGGCTTTCAGGTTGGTTTCAGGCAGATAGAACAAGCCAGCTGCCAGTATCTTTTCTTGCCATTTAAAATTTCCCCGTCAGCCTTACCGGGGCCAGATGTGTGAGGAAGAAACTATGACCCGAGTTGGCAAGAGGAGGCTGGAGTGCTTTGCTGTTTGGGAGGGATCGTCATCCTGCCCAGCATTTTCCGAAGTTTAAATTTCTCAACCTGGAAAGCACAGACCTTCGGGTTGGCCTGTCCTGTTTCTGGGAATTGCTCCTCTGGGCCAGAGCCCTCTGGACTCTAGTAGTTTAATCAGAAAAACATTGGGAGTGGGGGGCACCTATCTTCATTTATTCATTAGAGGTTTGAAAGTTTAATAGAGAATTTAGTAATCTATTAAGATAGAGTTACTTATTACGAGAATTTAACAAGCCAGTCTCTACCTTCAAGGAACTTATATTCTCATGGGAGATGGCATACCAACAGGAGAGCTGGAAAGGGTATAAGGAAGGTGCCATCCAGGAAAAGCCACTGGTAAGCAAAGGAGAAGTCCTGGGGATCTGGGAGAGAAGTTAGCCCTTTAGGCAGGCCAGGTACTCATCAATCAGAAGAAAGGGCCTCAGAGCACAGGCATCTCAAGGGTGAAAAGGCTGCTGTTGAGGATGTGGAGACAGGTGTCCAGAGGATTCATGGAGTCTGTAGCTTCACCCTTATGCTGACTCCACTTTCAGTAGGTACAGCCAGGTAACATTGTTTCCCCGAGCCTGGTGGTTAATGGGCAGACATTCACCTTCCTCCATTTGTAGTGGCTGGTTTAGCCTGGGAGGAACCCAGCAGCCCCTTGGCTATAGCATAGAGTGGAATAGAGATCTAAGAGACTGACCTAACATATATGTTGGGTCAGCTTATATATTGTGTGATAGAAGTCACTTCTACTCTTGAAGATTTATCTTTTCTTTCCATGGGATTTTTATCCCTCTCATTGTTTGTTAGCCTGGCTTAAAAAAAAAATCACCTGATGGTCAACTTCCTGGTGATATTCTTCACACTGTTGGCCTGGTCCCTAGAAGACAGACTCACAACCTGTCACCAGGCCAATGCTTTTACAGCTTGGTAGGACCTTCCTGAACTTGTGCTGCATGAGTATGGCTTTAGAGTTCAGGGTCATTTCCATGCCATCATGAGTCTATGGAAAATGTTTACTTCTTAGAATAGGCAGGGTGATATACTGTCAAGATTCTTTGCTTTGTGCCTCGGTTTCTATATCTAAGTGGGAATCTGTGGTTTAATCTCCCTGTCCCCTAGGAAGAGGCCATTGTTCCTAACACTTATATCACCTCTGTTCCATACCCCTTAACTACCAATATGGATAATTGAAAGTGAGTTATAAATACCAAAGAACCCAAGCAATCCCACAGACCCAAGAAAATTCAGTGATTAAGCCAAAACCAATCCCTTTTTCAGGAGTTAGTGTAAGTTCATAGGTTTAGAGCCATGTGGCCCAACTCCTTCATTTTGAAGATGAGGAAGCTGAAGCACAGAGGCATGATATGACTTTCCCAGGATCACCCAGGTAGGAAGTGACAGAGGTGAGACTTGAACCCAGGTCAACTGATCCCAAAGCCAGTGCTCATGGATATTTTACAGTGCTGCTTCTCTGCCAAGTCCTGGTCATTCAGTTGTTCATTGTTTTGAGCCTTATTTCATATCCAGTGGGCCAGGAAAAGAAGCTTTATAAAAACTGACATTTCTATAGCAATTGAAGGTTTGCAAAACACTTTACAAAGAATGCCAGTCATTTTCAAGACTGTTTGGCATGCATGAGTTCTTTCATATAACAAAGCACAATCTGTTTCTAGTTCCCTTGGCAGTTAATGACATTATTAAGTCATTCCAAGGGATTTTTTTTTTATTCCCCAGATTCAGAGGGATGGGAGTAACTGACCCAGCATTGGCTGAAAGGCAGCATGCTACAGAGGAATGAGTATTGAACTTTGAACCATGGGACCTGGGTTCAGATTTCACCTTTGCCTTATAAAGTTTTGTGTGATCATGAGCCACCCCTTCTTGGCTTCACTTTACTCACTACAAATTGAAGGGGTTAGATCCAGTTCATCTTGAATGTCTCTTCTGGCACGATCTAGTTATTCAGGGGTTTGATTTTCTTAACCAATTATATGACTGGGCCCTGTCCACAGAATGCTAATGGGCACAAGTCACAGGATTTCAGAATTTCAGCCATTAACACCCTAACCCAGCTCTGCAGAACTGCTGTGAAACAGGTAAGTTTCCTTGTCCTATTCCATCCCAGTATTAGGTTTTCACTGAGTGTAACAGATGAGATAGCAAGGTGACATCCATTATCACCATCACCTTCAGCTGTCCTTCACTGAGTACCTGCCTTGTGTAGGGTAAGTCAAATGTTCTATCTGACATCAGCCTGTGTATATTTAAGCCATTGAGCCCAGTCCCTAGGGTTTATTTAATTTTAAAGTGTTTTTTTTTAATTGGCCGCAGTCCACCCCTCTGAAAGCATTTAATGTACCATAAACATCTGATTTGACCCTGGTTTGGGGACAAAAGAGCCTTAGATTAGAAGCTTTTGTCCTGGTATTCCTGCTAGCTAGCTGTATGACCATGGGCAAAGCAATTCCTCTCTCCCAGACCAGTTTTCTTGATTGAAAAGTGAGGGGATTAGATTAAATCAGGAGTTCTTAACCTGAGTGGTCCACACACTTCCCCCAAGAGAGGTGTAAGGGGTTTATGGATAGATTTTAAGGGACATGTAAACTTGAATAGGAAAAATTACTGAATATAATTGGTTTTCTTTCTAATCCTATTACTTTATTTTCTGTCTTTAAGAACATTATTCTGAGAAAGGGTCCCTAGACTTCATCAGACTGTAAAAGGGGTCCCTGACACAGCCCTGTACTAGATGATCCCTGAGGTTTCTTCCAGCTGTGAAGGTCTTTGGTTATCTGATTAGGCCTAAGGATGTCACAAAATCAGCAAGTATTTCTTCTCCTTCAGGAAAAAAAAATTGTTCTGTTTTTCAGTATGAGTATTGCTATACAGTGTTTCTAGTGGTAGTGGTAAGATGGGCTGTTTGGAAAGTGGGACAACAGTAGGGTGTCATGGCTTACATACAAACACACGTTTGGGAATTATTGACCTATATAAACCAGATGCTGAGAAGCAAAAGATGCAGAGTCAGCAAATTTGAACCCAAGGGAAGTTAGAGTGTTCCTAAAGAGAAGTGAAGCAGTGTTTCCAGTTAATCAAGCCCACTGTGTTTGTCCAACTGGCCCATACTCTCTGTCTGGTCCCACCAGATTTAGCCACTCCAGTTCCTTACACTTGCAAGACCATCAGAGCACATGCCAGTGGAAAATGGGCCTGGGAAGTCTTCTGGTAGAACGGCCAAGCCTCCAGATTGTCAGGAAGATGGAGGTGGAACTTGTCCAACCATTACAGAGCTGTTGCCTGGAGCTGCCAGTCATGAAGCCGCACCAAAGGAGGCTGTCCCTTGGAAGACAAAAAAATAGGCACTGGACTGAATCAGATCAACCTCAATCTACTTGCAGCAGAAGGCACCAGCTACTGCCACAGTCCCAAGCGGAGCAGAGAAGAGATCCCAGGCGTGGAGTGGAAAGACACGGCCCAGGGGAGTCTAGAGGAGTGATTCTGAGAGCTTGCTCTGCCGTTAACTGAGAAGTCACAGATCCCACTCCCTGGGATCACTTTCCTTGTGCAACTAAATCAGTGGTGTCTAATCATGCATTCCTATTCATTAAGACAATTGAGCATGCTCCCCAGCGTGTGTATATTTACTTATTTACATGCTATATAATAATGTGGGTAGCTAACATTTTATATAACTGTTTAAGGTTTGCCAGATACTATGGATACTGTTGTTTCCTTTGATCCTCACAAGAACCCTGTAGAGTATGTGCTGCTATCATCTTCATTTTACAGTGAGGAAACTGAGACCAGGAAAGGTTAAGTGACTCAACTCTCAAGGTTACACAGTTAATAAGTATCTGAAGGCAGGATTTGAACTCAGGTCTTTCTGACTCTAGGTCCAACACTTTATTTGTTGTTCCACTAAGCTGCCTTGATGATAATAGATTAGATAGAGAAATATGGATAACATAAAAGGTGTTTTGTAAGTCTTTAAGAGATATACATATGTGTATATATATCATTTATGTTAATATAATATAATATATATATACGCACACATGTATGGCCAGAGGAATTATCTATGTGTACATACACATAAATTGTTTAGTTGTGTTTACTCTCTGTGACCCCATTTGGAGTTTTCTTGGCAAAGATACTGGAGTGGTTTGTTATTTCCTTCTCCAGCTCATTTTATAGATGAGGAAACTGAGGCAAACAGAATTAAGTGATTTACCCAGGGTCATACGTATAATAAGTGTCTGATGTCAGATTTAAACCCAAAAGATAAGTCTTCCAGACTCCAAGTGGTGCCTTATCCATTGTGCTACCTAGCTGCCTTGATTTTATGTATGCGTATATGTATATCCACAAATACACATATACATACACACAAACATATACGCACATTTACGTATGTATGTATATGTATTTATACGCATACATGTATACCACTTAAAGACTTTTTGTAGGTCATGTCATTTGATCCCCATAACAGCCCTGGGAGACAGATGCTTTATGATCATCCCCACTCTACAGATGAGGAAACTGTGACTGAGTGAGGTTAAGTGACTTAAACCAGGTTTACAAAGCTAGTAAGTTTCTGAAGCAGGATTCAAAAAAAAAATCTTTCTGATTCCAAGTCCAACACTCAATCCACTATTTTGTCCAGCTGTCTCCATATAGATATGTACATGCATCTCTAAACTAATACTTAAATACATTATAAAACTTATACAAAAATTGCAATTTTTAAAGACGTGAGATAAAAGTGAACTAATGGTTGATCCTAAAATCATTATGAAAACACTGCTAGTTATCAGGTAGGGAAGTAACATGGTCAGGACTGATCTCTAGGAAAATCCCTTTGGTATCTCTGGGGTGGGGAAAGTAGTAGAGGTAGAGGGACCCATTAGGATATGGTCACAGTAGTCTAAGTGAGAGGAGATGAGGGCCTGGATTAGGTGGTGGCTCTGTGAGTAGAAAGGAGGAAATAGGTATGAGAAGTGTAGATAGAAACAGTGAGATCTGGCCCCTGCTTGGGTGAGTGGGGTGAGGGAGAGTATGGAGTCAAGGTTCTATGGAGATTGTGGTCCTATGGGACTGGAGGAGAGATAGGACCCTCACTACTAAAATATCTTCAGCTAGCGAGTACTTTAAAGTTTTCAGGGAACTTTACACACATTATCTGGTGTGATCCTCACAGAAATCCTACAAGATAGGGGCTGTTATCTCCATTTTGCCAATGAGAAAACTGAGGATCAGAGAAATTAAGGAATTGCCCCAGATCACACAACTGAAGAGAACCTGGGACAGAATTCAAACTGAGACCTTCCTGATTCCCTAGCCTTGGATTCTGTTCATTATAGTTACTGCATCTCTTAACACGTATTTCTTGCCCTCAGAGAGCTTACAGTGTAGTGGGAAGAGAAGGCACAGGTTTATTAAAACCAGCGAATTTCTTATGTTTTACATGACTACTGTACATTTATAACATATCAAGTTTCTTGCCTTCTCAGTGATGGGTAAGAGGAGAAAGGGAAAGAATTTGGAACTCAAAATTTTATAAAACAAATGTTAAAAATGGTTTTTACATGTAATTTTGGAAAAATAAAATACTAAATAATTTTTAAAAATTACAATAGCTTAAAAAAAAAGACATCTAATTTCAAACAGAGTATTACTGGGGCCAAATGAGTGGCATGGACATTAAGTGCCTAGCTGTGCCTATTGTCCTATAGCTGCCATCATTTGAGCCCAAGTTTTCTGACTTCCAACCCCGTGCTCTTTGTGTGACATCATAAAGAGATCACTTGCCTAACAAAGTTAACTCCTCCTCTAAATCTGATTCAGAATTCAGCTCTAGAAAGCCTTTTGGGATTGGCCCCAACTCCCTTTAAGTATCCCTTAACCCTTCACCTTCATATCTCTGCCTCAGTAGCACCGTCTTCCAGCCAGTATTCAGCAGGAGAAAGCTTTCTTTTATTCATAGACTTGAATCTCACCAAAGTCGCAACTGGAACAGAAGGAGTAGGGCCCAGGGAGCCCCATGCTCAAGAATCTTTTATAGCCCCATCTTTCTTTTGTCCTAGTTTCACTTGATTCTATTTCTTAAGCAGTAATTCCTAGGCCTTCCCAATCCATCCAGACAGCTGTGCAGAAGGCAAGTAATGCCTTTTAGCCTTGCAGGCTCATTTGGCTAATTAATCTCAAAACAGCAGAACTTCAGAGTTAATATATGGGTGACAGCATATGAGTCTGAAGGGAAAAAATAGAACTGAGCTGAAGGGAAAAAAAGTTGTATCAGAAATGGGACTGGGGCAGGGTACCATCTTCAGAGAGAACCCTCTAAATGATAAATTCCCTCATCCCAAAGTGAGGGCAGCTAGACGGGGCACAGTGGATAGGGTGCCAGCCCAGGAGGCAAGAAGACCTGAGTTCAAGTCCAGCCTCAGACACCTACTAGCTGTGTGACCCTGCATAAGTCACTTAACCTTTGTGCCTCAGTTTCCTCATCTGTAAAATGATCTGGAGAATGAAATAGCAAACCATTCCAGTATCTTTGCCAAGAAAACCCCAAATGGGGTCATGAAGAGTGAGACATGACTGAAATGACTCAACAACAGCCAAACCCCAAAATGGTAAAAATGTCTTTCATTTGGTCATAGAAGTATTTAGAGCCTGAAGGAAGCTTGGAGGTTATTTTACTTAAACCCTTCATTTTACAATTGAAGATAATGAGGGCCAGAAGACTAAGTAACTTGCTGTGTGGATTTGGAATCAAGAAACCCTGGGTTCAAATTCTACCCCTGATACTTACCAGATGTTTAATTATTGGCAAGTTACTTAACCCCTCTGAACCTCTCTTTCCTTATCTGTAAAGTGGACAGAATTCTTTGTAGTGCCTTAACCAAACAGGGCTATTGTGAGGATCCAGTGATATCATGGATGTAAGCACTTTACAGACAACACTCTCTAGAAATCAGTTATTATCATGGTTGTTGCCTAAGATCATGGCAGTTAGTGAGTAGCAGAGTCAGGGAATCCAAATCCATCAGTTTCTCCATCACAGCACACTTTTCTACCTCCTCGTTATTTACATTGTCATCACTTCATATCTGTCCCTTCTCATTAATTTCCCTTGGAAATTCCATTACTGCCTCTCTGATCTTCTTGCTTGGCTGATGTGATATGAAAAAGCCATAGATTTTTAAGCCAGATGCCCAGTGTTCAAACCCTCATTCCACTGCTTACCACCTGTGACCTCAAACAAGTCCCTTTCCCTTTGTTTTTTCCTCTGCAAAATGGACGCAGTGATCTCTTAGTGCCCTCCCGACTCTAAATCAATGATCTTAGATGGATGGATGAAGAGCCCCAGTGATATTTAGAACTCACAACAGTGAGAGATGGTGGAGGTACTGTTGAGGTTTAGGGGTGTTATGGACGCCAAAATACCGACAGGTCAGGTCCTGCTCAAATGAATTTGATACAAGCCTTCTTAAAGCCAAAGAAAAACAAAGTTTATTAAAGATTCGCCACCTTGGGTTGACTCTTAAGGAGCCTAAGCATTTGTAATGCTTGTATTCACAAGCAGGCCAGATAGAATCTCAGCTAGACAAGAGTCTGAGTGGGATTGAATCTGAGCGCCTTCATGGAGGCAAGATGGAACTTAAATTCAGG
>CM053769.1:366610063-366648304 GCA_028658325.1 Potorous gilbertii
AAGCATCCAGGTGTTGCCAGGTAGTCTCCGTCCCAGGGATGGTCTTGATCGAACCCCGGGAGGATCCTGAAGGAAGTGACCGGTAGTTCAGATAATCCACTATCCAGGCTGGGCAACTTGGACTTCAAGAGAATGCTAAGTAGTCGGGAATATCAAAAGGATGCTAGGATCAAAGGAAGAGAATGCTAAATGATGATCGGATAGGGAGTATCCTGGCTAGGAGGAATGGAAGGGGAACCCAAGGAGCCCCTCCCCCCACCCCAGGCCAGACTTTCCAGGGCCCTTCAGACAAATGTAACAAAAGCCTTCCTGATCCAAGGGGAAAAGGTCTTGGCTTGAGCCTGTACCCCATCAGTACCTCATTGATGAGTTCTTCCTTGGCCCGGAAGAGGTAGATGGAGGCCAAAAAAATGGGGAGTTTTACTGCATACAATTTGAAGAACTATGGCTTAAAAGCAGTTTGACCAGAAGGCAGAATCCTGGAAGACAGTTGTCATAAATGCAAACTTAAAGCAGTCTCCCTCCATTGACTTGGAAGGCGGTAACATGCCTACAGTGAAGGCCTTGAAACCAGACAGAAAATTAAAACCTCCTTCCATGGCTGCCGGGGATCAAAATGTTAATCACTTTAACATGTGAATAGTAACTCTCCCGTTCTGACATTCCCTTCTAATTAATACGGCTAAGGAATTTCAAGCTGCTTTTGCCAAACCTAGAAATCCCATGGAATGAATATGAAAAATAGAATAAATAAAATGGAATTGCTAGACATAGCCTTTTGCCTCAGAGATTTTATTAATGGGGTGAAAACACCTCATATTTTTAAGTTTGTATGATGAAAACATATGAGATCATGGAGCTCTGAAGGCAGATTTGGCAGCTGTTCCCTATCTTCTTGGACTGGAAAAGGAGTATCGATTGACTTTTTGATCTCTCTCCAAGAATGTCATTTGGGGCATAAATCAGGATTAGTATATCAGACATGGATAAGGTATTTCATTTAAACCTGGGTTGTTTAGGTTTGATTTCAAATGTCTGTATCTGGGGTATACAGATGACACATGAGCCATCTGTAGTCCAATTTTTTCTTGGCATGGTCCCTATATTTAATACTTTTTAATATCTATAAGCTTCTTTCTGTTCTCTTTTCTTTTCCATCAATTGAACTAGTCCCTTAACTGTTTTGTGTGTGTGTGCTTTTAAAAGGTGGGGGGCAGAGTAATTCTTCATGTAATACTTCTGAACTTACATTCTTACAGTTGCCTTGGGGCACTAAGAAATTAAATCAGCCAATAAACATTAAGTGTCTACTATGTATCAGGCGCTGTGCTAAGCACTGGGAATACAATAGAGGCAAAAAACAATGATTTTACAATATAATCTGGGAGACCAGATGCAAAGAAAGACATACGAAAGAAACTGTATACAAGATAAATAAGAAATAGTTAAAAGAGAGAAGACACTAATCACTTGTTCAGGATTACACAGTCAGTATGCATAAGAAACAGAACTTGAATCCAAATCTTTGCAAGTCTGAGATATTAATATCTTTCTCTCCACTATGATACATTGTCTCTCCCATTAGTTATGGAGGATACCCAAGTCATCAGATATCCTAGAAACTCAGAGGCTTAGAGAGAGAGCATATAAGAGGGAAAGCTGTGCTGAAAATTAAGCCGCTTCTTCAGATGTAGGGGTGAGGAGGTAGAGTACACAGCAAACTCATTGCATATTTTCTAGCAGTATCTGTCACTAGAGGAAAGGGTCTAATAAAACCACTTTTCTTTTAGGAAATGTGCAAAACCGGGAGAATAGTTCAGTGATCTGCATAGAGTGGCTCCTAAGATTTGTCTTTCTGCCATGGCTACATGCCTCTTGTGGACCTATGCTCAAAGTACAGGTTGATTTCTTTCTGAGAGGAAAAGGTTAAGGGAGCTAGAGGAATGCCTCTCCAGATTATCAGGGAGAATGAAATGTTCCTTTAAAAAAAAAATGAAAGGAAGAAGGGCTTTGATGTGAAAGCAAAGGAGAAAGAGCATCTGAAGAGGGAGTGAGAGAATCCTGATCTATGACAAGAAGTTTAACAGTAGAAAAATAGGTCACAGAGGAGAAAGGGGGGGAAAGGATCACTGAACACTTGGCACTAAGTAACCAATGAGGCTCTTCTCAAAGAAGAAGGGGCTCGAATCTCTGAAGAGGAAGAAATTGCTTGTGTTTCAGATACGAAGATCTGGATCCAACATCCAAGATGTGGGTCCAAGGTCATCCAGTAGGGATCAGAAGATGAGATTAATGTGGTAGCTGGTGTTGACTGATTTCTGAAGATTACTGAAGAAGTTATTTGAGACCTAATATTAACTTCTGAAAGGGCTGCTCTCATCACTTAGTCAATAAACATTTATTTAGAGCCAGGTACTGTGCTAAGAAATGAGGATAAAAAGAGGCAAAAGACAGTCCCCGCCCTTAAGGAGCTCACCTTCTAATGGGGGGAGACCATAAGCACACAAATGTGTGCAAACAAATTAGATGCAGGAGAATAGGAGATAATGAAGAGAGAGAGAGTTGGGAAAGGCTTTCTGTAGAAGATGGGATTTTAGTTGGGACATAAAGAAAGCCAGAGAAGCCAGTAGTCAGAGATGAGGAGAAAGAGACAACATTCAGGCACAACATTCAGGGGACAACCAGAGAATATGCTTGGAGCTGAGAGATGAACTGTTTTGTTCACAGAACAGCCAGAAAGCCAGTGTCCCTGAATCAAAGAGTGTGTGGCAAGAAGTAAAGTATAAGAAGACTGGGAAGACCGGGGAGCGGGGGAGACTACGTTATAAAGGGCTTTGAATGCCAAACAGGATTTTGTATTTGATTCTAGAGATGATAGGAAGTCACTGGAGTTTATTGAGTAAGAGGGTGACATGGTTGATGACTATGCTTTAGGAAAAAAATTCACTCTAGAAGTTGAATGGAGGAGGGATTAGAGTGGGGAAAGACTTGAGGCAGGTCAGCCTACCAGAGTGCTCCTGCAGTAATCTAATACTAGTAATCTAGTAATCTACCACTACTCCAGGACAGACTCTCAGGTGAGATAGATAAGAGAGCATATTTGCGAGATTTTTGCAAAGGTAAAATGGATAAACCTTGGCAACAGATTGAATTGGGGATGGGGAATAGTGGTGAGAAAGGGTGAGGAATCAAGGATAATACCTCAGTTGCAAGCCTGAGAGCATTATGTTGCCCTTGACAATAATAAGAAAGGTTAGGAGGTGGGAAAGGTTTCAGGGGAGATGATGAATTCTATTTTGGACATGTTGAGTTTAAGATAGCACTGTATAAATATGAGATGTCTGAAAAGCAATTGGAGATGGAGGTCAGCAAAGTGGTTAGGGCACAATAGATAGATCTGAGGATCATCTGTGTGGAGGTAGTAATTAAACCAATGGAGCTGATGAAATCACAAGAAGAGGGAGCAGGACAAACCCCTGATCAACACCTACCATTAGAAGGTATGGTTTGGAAGAGGATCCAGCAAAGGAGCCTGAGAAGGAGTGGACACATAGGTAGGAAGAGAACCGGGAGAAAGCGGTATCCTGAAAACCTGGAGAGAAGAAAATATCAAGGAGAAGAGGGTGAACTGCACAGAGGTTGAGGATAGTGAGGACTGAGAAAAGGCCATTAGTAACTAAGAGGACGTTGATAACTTTGAAAAAAGCAGTTTCAGTAGAATGAGGTCAGAACCCTTCCCGGTAGTATGTATCAGGATTGAGTCAGAGAACCTCCCAAGATTTTTCAAATTGGACATCTACTACCCATATCTGGTGATTCAAAGGATATGAATTATAACTGCCCAAAAGAATCTTGAAAGTATTGCTTAGTGGTGATGAATTATTGAGGAATAAACATTCACATAGGGCCACAGGTGATAGTTTCGTCACTGCTGCCATTTAAAAGCAAAGGCTCAAGATGCAGCAAGTGAATAGCTGGTCAAGAAGTTGGTGTATGAATTATGCCCCAAGAGCTACTATGCTGTACATGTCTTTTGAGTCAGCTATACCACTACTAATACCCCATTGAGATCAAAGAGAGAGAAAAAGGACATATATGTAAAATATGTGTGTGTATATTATTGTACCTTAAGAAATGATGAAGACGATAGTTGCAAAGAAACATAGGAAACGTATGAACTCAAGCAGAGTAAGCAAGCAGAACCAGGAGAACCATTTGTGCAATAGCAATGATGTCTGAGACACACAACTTTGAAAGACTTAGGAACATTGATCAACACAATTACATTATATTTTAAGCTCCTTGAGGGCATTTTTGCTTCTTTTTGTATCCCCCAGATCTTAATATACATGGGAGACCCTTAATAAATATTTATTGATTGATTGAAGGCCAAAATACTTAAGATGAAACAGGTTACCCACTTCCTAATAGAGAGTTGATAGATTCAGAGTACAGATTTTTTTTTTGACATGACAAATGCTGAAATTTGTTTTTCTTGATTATACATGTTTGCAACTAGGGATTTCTCAATGGGAGCGAGAAAGGAGGAAAGATGAATCTGACCATAAAATAAAATTTAATTTTAAAAAAGTTTGTGTCTGAGAGCATGTTTTCTGTACTGTGGCTTAAAAGATAATGGCCAAGGATGAAATGCTCTTAAAAAGGAGTAGAAAAATATATTTTGGAGTTTGGAAGACTTGAGAATCTAATCAAAATAGCTTTAAACTAAAAAGGATAAGGGAGAACAAAAATCACAAATAAAGATGACAGAGAATAACCACAATGTAGAAGACTTACAGAAGAAGCTTGACAGTAGTGATGCCTACAAATTCAGAGGATATAACGTCTAAGAGAGAAGCTAGCAATAAATATCTGATGATCTCAGATATTTATACAGGCATACCTTGAGAATATTGCCAGTTTGATTCCAGATCAATACCACAATAAAACAAATCAACATGAATTTTTTTGTTTCCTAGTACATATAAAAGTCATGTTTACACTATACTGTAATTTAGTAGGTGTACAATAGTATTATGTCCAAGAAAATGTACATACCTTTATTAAATAATACTTTATTGCTAAAAAATGCTGACCATGATCTGAGCTTTCAGTGAGTTGTATTCTTTTTGCTGGTGGACAATCTTGCCTCGAAATTGATGACTGCTGATGATGGATCAGAGTGGTTGTTGCTAAAAGTTGAGATAACTGGCAATTTATTGAAATAAGACACCAATAAAGTTTGTGGTATTGATTGACTCTCTTCATTTTACTTTAACACTTAGAGGCCTTTGTACAGTTATTAACAGACCAGATTTCTGTATTGTGTCTCAGGAAATAGAGGAGACCTACAGAGAGGGTAAGAGACCAGGAACAGCCAGTTGGTGGAGCAGTCAGAATATACATACCACTGATAATTAATTTCACTCATTTTACATGGGCATGGTTTGTGGTGCCCCAAAACAATTACAATATTAACATCTAAGATCATTGATCACAGATTGTCTTAATAGATATAATAGTAATAAAAACACTTGAAATATTGTGAGAATTACCAAAATTTGATACAGAGATGTGATGTGAACACATGCTATTGGAAAAATGGTGCTGATAGACATGCTCAAGAGGGGGTTGCCACAAGCCTTCAATTTGTAAAAAACAAAAAACAAAAAAACCCAGCATGTGTGAAACACAGTAAAGCAAAGCACAGTGAAAGGAAGTATGCCTGTATACAAATGCACAACATATGAGAAATAAGTAATGTGAACTAGAGATATTAAATCAAGGAAGCAAATTTAACCTCAGATGTTATTGAGATTTTGTGGGACCCATCACAATGCTGTGGCTCTGGAATGCTATAGATTATTCAAAGAAACAAGGTGGTTCTGGGTATGGGGAGGTGGGCAGAGGACAGAAGGTGGAGTAGCATTGTATAGTAAGAGGTGTTCGGAGGAGACTTCAGAACCAGAATGTGGAAGCAGAGTGGAGATAAAAACCAAAAGAAGCAGAAACAGAAAAGACATTGTTATCACAATATATTAGTATGCTTCTACCTTGACAGAAAGAAGAAATAGGTTAAGTCCAGGAAACAGATCATGAGCATGACACAGACAACATGATAATGATAAGACGACTTCAGTTATCTAGGTTTCTGCATTTTCTCTATTGCTCTGCCAAATGCAAGATAACTATTCATTTCTTAGTTTGCTTTCATTATAATTTAACCCTTCAAAAGGTGAAGGAAGCAGTGATGTTCTGCCAAGGACCTTATTCTCTCCAACATAGAGAAACTAGTTTTAGAAGTAGAAATAATAGAAATCTTACAGGTAAGTTGCTGCTACATTTTAGAATTTGTGATAGAAAAGGAGAGGAGAATTGGATCAAGTCTGACGTGCATCCTAGATTTTTTTTGAAAAGCAGGATTCAGGAAGAAGGAAGGTAGAATCCCCTGGTCTAAAATTCTTTAGAGGAATCCAGCACAGGAACATTTAGGGAGTCTTAAGCATGAAAATTTAAAGATGGAAAGTGTTACATTTCCTGTACAGAGGAAAAGGGGAAGATGTCTAGAGAGACAAATAGGGGTGCTCAGAGAAATCATGAAAAAATTAAGTTATAGAAGATAGGATCAAGGAATCCAATAAAGAATGAGTAGAAAACATGGTATGAATCTCAGGAACAGTATCAGGAGCACTAAAGTGTAGAATGTGCTGAGACTGTAGAGAAACACTAAAGACAAAAATGTTTACCGTTTTTTAAAACCTGTTATTTAGAGGAAATATAAGGGTCAATGGACGGGTAGAGTAGGAGAATGAAAATAGGTTATTGAGAGAAGGAAAAACTGTTCAAATCTTATTTTCTTGTTCAGCCTTTGAAAAGGAGAATAATATTTGTACCAAAAAGAACAGATCAAAAATGGGTAAAAAGGAAGCTGAAATCCAAGATAATTAGGGAGATAACAAACAAGAGGACACCTAGCTGGTCTTGATGAGTTTAAGTAACTGGTTCAAAAGCCAGTTTTTAAACCAGCAGGTGTTGCTGAGCTATTGTCAGGAATCTTTGAAAACTAATGCAGAGGGAAGGGAGCAGAGCCAAGGAAACAATTTATATAACAGCAATGTTGTAAAAACAAATAACTTTGAAAGACTTCAGAACTCTCCTCAGTGGAATAAACCATGATTCTGGAGGACCCGCAATAAAGAATGATGCCTACATCTTAACAAAGGGGTGATGGACTGAATGTGCGGATGTGTCATATGAGGCATAGATTTTTGACATGACCAATGGGAGAGTTTGTTTTACTTGACTACATATATGTTTATGAAGGAGGCATGGCCAGATAGCACATGATCTGAAAAGATCTGCAAGTTTTAGTGCATTGCAGGTTCAATAAGAGTCAGAAGTGAGATATGGTAGATCACAATAACAATAACATTTCTATAAGCACCTTAAGATTTGCAAAGTACTTTACATGTTATCTCTTTGATCCTTCCAACACTCTGTGAGACAGGTGCTATTGTTACCTCTTTTTTATGAATGAGAAAAATGAGCCTGAGAGAACCTAAGCGATTTGACTAGGGTAACAACACTAGTAACTGTTTGAAGCAATATTTGAATTTGGATCTTCCCATTCAAGTCCAACATTCTACTCTTTAGAGCATTGTTCATCCCACTATATACCACCTGGATCAGACCATATTGGGATTTTTTTAAATTTAGTCCTGGGTACATTTTAGTAAGGATAGTAATAGAGAATGTCTAGATCAGGACAGGCAGCTAGGTGGTATGGTAGATAGAATGTAGGACTTAAAGTCAGGGAGACTCATTTTCATGATTTCACATCTGGCCTTGGACATGTACTAGTTTTGTGACCTTGGGAAAGTCGCTTAAGCCTGTTTGCCTCAGTTTCCTCATCTGTAAAATGAGCTAGAGAAGGAAATGACAAATAACTCCAGTATCTTTGCCAAGAAAACCCCAAGCAAGGTCAAGAAGAGTCAAACACAGCTGAAATGAATGGACAATAAACAGCCAAGATAGTGAAGAGTTTCTTTATCATGCCATATGAAGAACATATGACAGTTATCTTCAAGTATTCAAAAGACTATCATTTGGAAGAATAATTAGATTTGTTCTGTTTGGTAGAGCTACGGGCCATGGGTAGGAGTTGAAGAGAGCCAGATTTCAGCTCAGTGTGATGAAAGATTTTCTGAGTTAGATCTGTCCAGAAATGGGATGGGCTTAGCTTAGGGGGTAGTCAGTTTCTTCTTCCCTGATAGTCTTCAAGCAGAGGTTGGATGACCACTTGTCGGGTATATTAATGCATGGATTCTTGTCGAGGCATAGGGTAGATTACATGAATAATGTTAGAAGGCCTTTCTTTCACTGGAAGTCTGTGGTTCTGTCAAAGCCTCTCCTTTGTAGGAAACATTTATCTTTTCAAAGAACTTTGTCTCATTTAATCTTTATACATAGTATGGCTGAACCTTCAGTCAAGTCCCCTGTAGGTTACCATGATGTACAGATTTATCCTGTGACTTTGAATGGGCTACAAGCCAGGGCAGGTCCTATGCAAGTAGAAAAGGCTTTGAGTGTAATCCCCTGGGGGAACTGTAGGCTGAATGTCCACAGACCAGCCTAGCTAAGTTCAGAGACACTTATCTCCAGGTTGGCCACAGGGTGGGGGACTTTTCAATCACAGCAACTCCTGAAGATCATCAATTGAGTCATTGAGGCATTTCAGTCTCTGTGGGTAGAGGGAAGGAGCACGCATGTCAACAAATTAAACCTCCTTGAAATGTTAACGTTTTATGGTAGCATTGTCTTTCTCCGTACAGATTAGAGAACTGGCAGAGAGGTGTTATATATTGTATGGGACCTAGAAGGGACCCCAAATATTATCCAGTCTTATTATCTTATTTTACAGATAAGGAAAATGAATTTCAGAGAGAGTGATACAAGTTGCATGAGGTCACACAGTGTGCCAGAACTAGAACCCAAGTCCTCTCACTTCTCATTTGGTGTTTTCACAGTATACCTGGTACTATCCCATTCAGAGCCCCCTGAAGTAGTCATTTTGTGTGTATAGGGTACCCACTGGCCAAGTGGAAGTTATATGGACTTAGTATACATTCCACTGGGGTGTCTTTAATCAAGCAGTCAACAAGTGTTTATTAAGCACTCTGCTAGGAGATAGTTATACAAATACAAAGAATGAAACAGTCCTTCTCTACTTGCAACAAGTTTACATTCTACTGGAGGAGACAAGAAGAACATAGATAGATATAGATATTAAACATGCATACGAAGTAGTTGGCACTAGCAGTTGGGAGGGACAACTAGGGAAGGCTTCATACAGAACATGATTCTTGAGCTTCATCTTGAAGGAAAAAATCAACTGCAGAGGGCAGAGGTAAGGAGGGAGTATGTCTTCCGGGAACAGGACCTCTCAAGGGCCAGTGCAGAGATAGGAAATGGCCTGTCATGAGTGAGGAATGGAGAAAAAGCCAGTTTGGCTGGATTACAGAGTGGAGAAGGGGGAGTAAAGGCCAGTGAGACTAAAAAGATAGGTTAAGGCCAGGTTGTAAAGGACTTTAAAAACTCAAGTGTAGAGTTGATACTCTTTTTTTTCCTAGAGGCACTAGAAAGCCATTGAGGTTTTGTCCAAAAGAACTATTCCAGGCATTGACTTAAGAGGTGAATCCCAGCTCTCCTATTTATTGCCTATATAAGCTAGATTAAGTCATCACAAAGTAGGGATATCCTGCTGAAATATTAACATAGATGGGAACACTTAGCTATGTAAATGCAGGTCATTAATGTCACCCAGATTATTCAGTAGAATGTAAGCCATTTGAGGCAAGGACTGTTCCATTTTTATCTCTGGGTCACTGCTACCTAATACGGTGCCTGGCACTTAGTAGATGTAATAAATGCTTTTCAGATTAATGACTGAATGAATATATTAAAATAAACTGAATATAGGAATTTAAGGAGAAAAGTGAAAAGCTAAACAAAGGGAACAATGAGAAGGAAGAAAGAAAATAAATGGAAAAAAAAACCCCATAGATTGGACATGCCCCAGTTGTTCAGGATTTACCCAGCATTTTATTTTGCTTTTTAATACAATGTTTTCCATCCATTTTTGGTGTACAATTCACTGCATTTGCCAAGAATAACAACTAACAATAGCTAGCATTAATTTTGCCTTTTAAAGTTTGCAAAATACTTTACAAGTTTCCTTATTTGAGTTTTGAAAAGGTGATCCACCTAGAACTACGCTTCCTCACTCTTCCCTCCCTCTTTCTTCCTTTCCTGTCCTTTTCCCCCATTTTCCCTTCCATACACTTAAATTAGGCCACCTACCAGTCCAGCCATCTGTCTAGCCACCCCCCAGAAATGATTGTATATGCAAAAATACAGTGGTTAACCTCCCTCCTCTTTCCACTATGGATACCACAACTTGTATCTTCAAAGTCAAAAAGTGGTCAAAAGGAAGTGAGGAAACTGGGGACATCTGGACATAACAATGAGCTCCTCATGAGAATCACGAAGTACTGATTAGGACACAGCACACCAGTGTTTTGTGAAATAATATTAGTACAGCCTACAGTATTTTTATTAGAAGAAATCTGGCCCGTCAGTAATTTTGACTGACTTCTTGCTCCAGTAAAAGGAATTAACATTATTCCCTAATCCGATCTATCTATTTCTTTATTTCCACTGAGATAATGGAAGATTCTCTTGTTATTAAAGTTTTGCTGTTACATCACCTAAAGGTGGTAAGAACTCTGCTAGAGTTAAGAAAAAGTTGGGAGAAGCTGAGAAAACAAACAAGGGAGGTGACTGGAAACAAAAGAAAGCTCGTGTTGGCGAGCTGCTGCTCTTGGCTCCCACCACTGCCCGGGTCCTTTTCCACAGACCAAAGCAGGAGCCCAGGGCTGCAGTGGGGAAAGTTTTAGCTTCCCATGCTGAATGCTAGAAACAAAGCCCTCATGCGCCCAAGCAGGGCAGCTCCCTCTTCCTCTTTTGCCACCTCATGGGACCAAGACCTCACTTTGCTTGGACCCCTTGTATTAGAAGCAGGCAGAAGTGACCCTTGGGTGATGTGAAAATGAGAGCACAATGACTGAGTGCTTTGTCTGTTTCCCCCTGGTAGGTGATGTTAGATGTCCAGAATCAGGGAATGCTTGAACTGAGAGAGACCTTAGATAATCTAGTCCAGTTCCCTCACTATAGAGATGGGGAGACTGAGGCCCAGAGACAACAAGTAACTTCACCATTATCACATGGCAAGTTAGGGGTAGATCCAGGACCCAAGTCAAACAAAGGAAACAGTATGAGAGTACAACTAATGTGTTTGTCCACTATCCATCACAAAGCATTAATTAAGTGCTTACTATGTGCCAGGCACAGAGCTAAGCTCTCAGGATTCCAAGAAAAGAAAACTGTTTTCTGCCCTTAAGGAACTCATAAGAGAACATGTAAATAGGTAGGTAGATACAAGACATATACAGAGTAGATGGACAATAATCTCAGGGAAAAGAACCAGCAGCTGGGGGTGGGGCTGGGGGATGGCAGGCACAGGGAAAAGCCTCCTGCAGAAGGTGGAGTTTGAACTGTCTCCGGTCAATTCTTGTTTAAAGCCCAATTCAAGTGCTGCTTTCTCCATCAAGTATGCTTTGATTCTCCATCCTCCTCATCTTCTTACATACCAACTGTAAACACTTTGTTTTATAACTCTCTGTTGTAGTTAAGTGACTATTGTCTATCACCGTTTTATAAATAGGTTTTATCCACCTTCTAAATTGAGTTTCATGACCAAGAACCATGTTAGATAACTAAATTTTTTAGCCTCCCCCCCAGCCTAGTATAGTGTCTTGTATACAATGGAAAATTAATTTTGGTTGAATTAACTTCTTTTCCTTTATTTTCTATATTTCTCCATGATACATAGTGTGGTATAGTAAAGAAAATGTTAGATTTCTGTCACAGTACGTGGGATTGAATCCTGGATCTGCCACTGGTTACTTATATGTCACTTTTCAGGGCCTCGGTTTCCTCATGCGTACAATGAGAAGATTGGAACAGATTACCTCTTAGACCTCTTCCAGCTTTGTGAATTTATGCGTGACCTCCTCATAGTAGGGTATACCATATCTTTACCCCAATGTAGTGATGAGATTTTGGTCCTTTTTGAGAAAGGACAACAACCAGCTCACTTTGCCTATTCCTGCACCACATAATGCATCTCATTACTTCCTTTCATTCCAGTCTTCTCACCTCACCCTTCTTTTCATATCATTTATGCCCCTTTTGCTCTTTATTCTTCCAATTTTTCTTTATATCAAGGGTTCTTAGTTGTTTCTGTGTCATGCACTCCTTTGGCAGTTTAGCAAAGCCTATGGATTCCTTCTCAAAATAACGTCCTACATGTGTAAAACAAAACCTTAAAATTACAAAGAAACCAAATGTATTGAAATAACTATCCACAGACAAGACCTTGATCATATGCATTCTTGAGTCTAATGACTATAATATGGGAGCAGTCAAGGTTAGGTGACTTGCCCAGGGTCACACACCTAGTAAGTGTCTGATGCCAAATTTGAACTCAGATCCTCCTGACTTCAGTGCTGGTGCTCTATCCATTGTGCCACCTACCTGCCCCAGTAATTTTGAAGTAGTGACGGACACAAATAATATTTGTAGATAGCTCCAGCAACTGTACCATGATGTGAAAATATCTGTGACTTCCATTGGTGACAAAGCCACAGGTATGGCTAATTGTTAAATCTTGAGCTCCCACATTCAGTTATGAGCTCCATGAGAATAGGGACCACAGTAACTGGTACATAGTAAATTCTTGTTTATGGACTAATACATAATTCATAATTAAAGGAAATAGTACATTTCTTTTAGAGGTTACTGAAACTAAGGATGCAACGAGACTAAAGATGTAATTTTTTTTTCCCACCCAAATTCCTAAATCCTTCTGAGATATATCCAGGGACTCCCAGATTAAGAATTTCTGCCCTCTATCATCTTTAAACCAAGGATGGGTTTCCACTGAGTCACAGAATCACTAGTCCTCTGATGTTTCTTGCTTTTCTGTCCTCTTCTAAATGGATGACTCAATTATTATGAGTAGGGAGTACCAACAAAAGATAGGGATAAAGTAGATTATTTTAAATTTGAGGGGTGGGAACAATAATCCTTCTTGCATTGCAATTAGTAATATTTTCCAAGACGGTCATAACCCAAGTCCAAGAGTTGAGATGTGTTCAACCTGCAAATACATTTTGCCACTGCAGACCACTAAAAGAAAAGTCATGAGAAGGAATAGGGAAGCGGTAAGGAAGATGCAGAAAGGATACAGAGATTTCTAAGTGTGGTCATCAGACCCTGGGAGTTCCTCAGGTCAAAACTATTTTTATAATAATCCTAAAACAGTATTTGCCTATTAAAATGCCTTTTTTTCAACTACACATCTCTTTGAGACCAGATTTTCTTTATATGCTTAAACCAAAACAACATATTTTTGGTACAGCTAAAAGCTAACTATAGAGTATTCAAGCCAATAGGGGAAAAAAAGCAGATATAGATTATCCCTAAACCTTGAATGATCCTCAGAATATCCAAAGTAGGTGACTTTTCATAAAAACATGAATTTTATCTTTTAAGTGTAGAAATCTGGATTTGGTTTCAGTGCAACTATTAGGGGAGTTTTCGTAGTTCTGAACTGTTCGTACAGAACTTTGAAATTTGTAAACAGTAATCCAGCAATACAAAGTGTAGTCAAAATGTTTTTCCATTTATGGGAATCTGCTTTTTTGTTGTGGTGATTTTGTTTTGTTGGTTTTAATCTTTGGTTCTTTTTCTTTTTTCATGATTCTTTAATTCCTCTTTATGGGTCCCAGAGGCTATTTGGGAAATAGGTAGCTACATTTATGTTTTGTGGGATTGAGGCCAGGGAAATCACTGAAGATATCAGCTTTGGTATCTGTACTAGGATGGCTTAAGAGTAAGGAAATCTCTCCTGGTCTGCCAAGAGTAGGGAGGAAGTTGTTTCTTGATCAGTAAGTCCTGATGGTATTCAGGGTCCCTCTAAAAGAATAGCTTGAGCTGTTAATAATATTAGGGGAAAGTCATCACAGTGCCTTGCCTATCTCCTTTTTTCATTTACCTGAAATTGAAACAAAGAAAAAAGCATCTCAAGTAGTGGAAGTTGTTTCAGTCAAAGAGATCTTAATTCCTTGTTAGGAACTTTAGGAAAGTAAGGAAACGAGAGGGGCAAGTCATATTAGTGTTATATAGCATCCTTTATTTATTTGGTTTACCAATGCCTAATCTGCCCCTTCTTAAAGGATTGGATGGCTTTTATATCCATCTAGTCCTGTATACTACTACCAGCCCTATTCAGATGTGTCATCATGACATGAAGATGACACTGAATATGCCAATTTAACATAAATCTTACCAAATTGAAAAATCTCCCAGCATAAGCTCTGGGATGAATAAGATACATATTATCTGAGGACTTGCTTTGCTAAGTTCTGGAGTGCTCACCACCAGGCATGGTATGATGGAAAGTACAATTAACTTGTAGTGGGAGGAGTTGGGTTCTGTTACTGAGCCTGTCACTTTTGAGCTGTGTGACTTTGTCATTTCTAGGCTCCTGTTTCCTCATCTGGAAAGTAAAGTCTTGAACTAGTTGGCCTTCTAAAGTTTATTTCCTTTCTAAATCCATGATCCTATAACCACAGAGCAATCATTTCTTTCTAATAACAGTAACTCTAAAATGATCAACCAAGTTGTAGAACAGCTCTCATCTGTGTCATCAGAGGAAGTCAAGGACCAGCTCTGTTTCACCCTAATTGATTTTCTATTGCATTCCATATAACAGCCTTCTCTTCCGTACTGCAGCCTGTCATACCCCAACTTGTCCCCACATCTTACAGCCTTATATTCTACTGAGAAAACAGGCCATTTGCCTTGAGCTCCCTCCTTTCCTCGTACCTTGCATTTCAAAACCCTTTCGCATCTTTCCCCATTCTCTTCGTTCCTCTGGTGATCCTTCTCCTGAGCAAAGCCAGTTGCTCTATCTGTATCCTTGGTGCCATCTTCTTTAAACAAATTGCCTCTTACCTTTCCCCCATCCCCAATCATGTTGTCTGGTCATCAGTTTCTCCCTATCTGCTGGTTCTTTCCCTACCGCCTACGAACATGCCCCAGGTCTTCCTCTTTAACAAACAAACCAACCAACCCATAAAGTTGTCTGCGTGTACTGGGTCTCCTTTGCCTTGCCTCGCTAATTTCCCAGCTACTTGGAGCCTAGCTTGTAGGCTCATCATTCAATTGAAATTGCTCTTCCCAGAGCTACCAAGGACCTCCTAACTGCCAAACTTTTTCTCTGCTCTCACCCTTCTGGACCTCTCCAGCATTTCATACCCTCTCGCTAGGTAGCCTCTCTTCTCTGGATTTCCCTGATACTTTATCTTCGTCCATTTACCACTCTTTAATTGGGAGTGTACCCCAAGGCTCTTCCCCAGATGTCTTCTTTCCATACACTCTTTTATTAGTTCCCTGGGGTCTAATGATCATGATTCCCAAGTCCCGTATCTATCCCTCTTAGCTTTAATCCCACATCATTAAGTTCCTGTTGGACATTTTGAGCTGGATGCCCCATAAACATTTCATATTTAATGTGGCCAAGTTGTTGTATCTACCCCCCACCCCTAACCCACCCTTTTCCCAAGCTTCCCTATTTTGTCAAGGGCCCCACAATCCTCCAGTCACCCAGGTTATCTTGTTTTGATAGTTAAATGTCTTGTTTTCCCAACTGGACTACAAACTTTTTGAGGACAGGAACCATATCTTATACTTAGCTTGTATCTCTCACTATAGGTAGCATAGGATATTGAACAGGAAATGATCTTAAATTTTTATTTGTATAAAGGGATGGCCTTGAAGAAAGACTACCTAGGTAGATATTGTATTAAGCCACATATAAAGCAAAAATAACTTGGACCATGATGAAGGTTGTGAAAATGGAGTCATATTGAAGCTAAATATGGAGTAGAATGAAAGTCAGGAGCCATTATTCATTTCTACTTCAACAGCAAGAAAAATACAGCAAATATTATTAAATATTAAGTACATAAACTGAATGATACAAAATTATAATAACTAACCTTGACCCCAGAGAAGAGATATGAGAAAATACCTCTCCCTGTGTCAGGGGGGCAGTCCATGGATGTAAAATATTGCATATAATATCATATATGTGTGTTATGTATTCAGGATATATATATAGTATAGGGTATGTTCAAGGAAGACTGACCCCTCTGATGTGAGTGCTGCTGAGCCCTTTTCAGGGCTGTTTTCCATCTTTGGGGTCCACCTGATTCACCCAACTCTTATTTATAGTGCCAAGAAGTTGTAGCATCTACAGCAGCCACACCCTGGTAAACCCTCTCAACTGACGGGCTAAACTAGGTTGAGGCCTCAAATTCTTTGGTGAGTTAGCAGGGTGTCTACCCCAAGCATGTGAAGACTTCCCCTGTGGAATGGGTGAATGGGAACAGTTTGTTCCAGTGGCCACAAAAGCATCTGAAGCAGGTACTGTGGAGCGCTTAGGGCATGATTAGACATCAAAGATGCCAAGGCCGTCCAGTGCATCCTGAGACATCTTCAGTCATCTTGACTTTGTCATGCCACTGGACTCTGATGACTCTGAAAAAGAGTAAGGCTAATGACTTTGTGCAACTCTGCTTTGCTTAAATCCAATTCATGCACAAATTAAAAGACATCACCCATACCATTTTACCATCTTTACCTACTTCAGAGTCTTATGGAAACAGACAAGCGCTGAAGCAGCAGGTGTGGATACACTAGGAGCTGTAGTCACAACCCTGCTCACAGACAGCCTAGGCCACTAGGCTTCTCAGCAGACTGAAGCAGCCATGGGATGCAGCAGTCCCCCGGGTGTCAGAGCAGCTTTTATTTTTTTAAAGTCAACATTGCTCACCTCCTGGTGTGAGGAAGGGGCTAGAAAAGGTGCTCTAAAAATTGTCTGCTTCACCCAGTCCTGGCCTGCTTACCAAAACAGGTGGGGATCACATCCAGTAGTCGAAACACACTTAAAGAAATGTACAGAAATTTTTGTCAAATTGATACCTCTCACTATCAGTAATGGAATGTGTGCACACTTAAGGACACTGGAAGACAGTGGCAAAGCCCAGCATGGTGTACCCAAGTCAAAGAGGACACTGTGCTTATGAGCAAAGCAGAACTGTAGTAACTCAAAAGAAAAATGAGATCAATGCATTGAAAGACATCTCCCTCCCAAATGTTCATGTGGATTT
Source organism: Potorous gilbertii (assembly GCA_028658325.1). Classification (NCBI taxonomy): domain Eukaryota; kingdom Metazoa; phylum Chordata; class Mammalia; order Diprotodontia; family Potoroidae; genus Potorous; species Potorous gilbertii. The sequence continues at coordinate 366,627,421 of CM053769.1, forward strand.
ATGCCCGACCTGTGGTAGAGACTTCCAAGCTTGTATTGGTCTGGTCAGCTAACTGTTGACTCCAACATAATGATGTCATTTTGGTCTTCTTTGAGAATCAAGGACAACACGCAGCCAACTCTTGTGTGTGTGTGTGTGTGTGTGTGTGTGTGTGTGTGTGTGTGTGTGTGTGTAAAGTGTTATGGAATAAGCTCTCTGGCTTTTAACACCTTTATAACTTGGCCCAGACCTATCTTTCCAGTCTCATGTAAATCGCTCCTGCATTCTATGTCCTTTCTGTTCCATATGACATTTCATCTCCCATCTCCACACCTTTATGGTGTGTGTGTCCCTTGTGGCTGGAATGCCTTTTCTCCAAAACCCTCCTCCACCAGAATCCCTCAGTTCCTTCAAGATGCAGCTCAAGTACCACCATTTCACCTGAAGCCTTTTCTGATGCCCCCACTGGCTCACTCTCTCTCTATAATTGCCTTCTATTTAGCCACCTTGTATTTACTTGTATTAATTCTCTTTACATTTATTTTGGATGTGTGTGTGTGTGTGTGTGTCACTACCGCAGCCCCTACCTCCTTTAGCAGGTCATCAAAAGTGAGAGTTGTTTCATTCTTTCTGCTTGTTTCTCCGGCACCTGTCACAGTGCCTAGCATACAATAGGAACTTAATGTTTTTTAATTGGTTAACTTTACTAACTTCTTTCTTTTGTTCCCTACAGGTCTATATCATCAAAGTTACTTGGTCCAGTGGTTCCACTGAAGCCATTTATCGACGGTACAGCAAATTCTTTGACTTACAGGTAAAGATCCTGACCCCTCAGTGCTTGGCGTCTGTCTAGCACTAACTTCAGAAGCAGGGTCCTGGGAGGGAACCTGTTTAAGTGGGTTTTTTTTCACATGTATATGTTGTTCTGTCCTTTGGGATTTGGACTGTCTACCAGAAGGATCAGAGGGGTTTCATTTTCTTGGGCTTTTAAAATGACACCCTTTATTTCTAAACCTTCCTTGATAGAGAACATTAAAATGAGGCTTTTGGAACATTAAATATTTTAATTATCAAAATATAAACACAGAGGCCAACTAGTTGTCAATGTCAGTGTGAAGATACAAAATTGTGGATCACTCAAAAAGCATAGGTATGGCTTGCAGATCATTAGAGCATCATATATTTAGACCTGAAAAGGGTCCCCAGAAGTTATCCAGCCTAACACTTCATTTTTCAAATGAGCAATTTAAGACCAGAGAGGTTAGGGGACTTCCCAAAGGCCACACCAGTAGTAAGCAGTAGAGCCAGTATTAGAACCCAAATTATCTAATCCCAAATCCAGTATAATTCTTTGAATTTCTATTTGTATATGGGTCATAGTGACTTGTTGGCTCAGGTGGTATTGTAATTCATCAGCCAGTATTAACTAAGCGTTGATTATGTGTCAGCCAGAGATAAAAAATGCCTTCAAGATGCTAACATTCTGTATACATATGAGTATGTACAAAATAGTTCAGAGGTGCAAAATCACTAGCAGTTGGGGGTAGGGGAGGTGGGAACAGAAAGGGCCCAATGTAGGAGCAGAGTGTGAAGGATACTAAGAATTCTAAGAGTTAAAATTAAAGAGGGACTGCCTTCTAGGCATAAGTAACAACCTATACATCAGAGGGAAAAATGAGATGTCCAGTTGGACTGGACCAAAGAGTAAGTGAAGGGTCACGGGTTTGGTTCCCTGTGGTGGCCATTTAGCTCTGAAGAGAAATAAACTCCATGCTCTGTGGTCACAGATTGAATCCCTGAAACCAGAGAGCTGTTTTTAATGCACACAAGGCATCCTGAAGAGAGTGTCTGGAGTCAGTGTAAACCCAAGTCTGAATACTAGAAAAAACAACTTGAGGCACGTGTCTTTCTGAGGGTGGGTGGTTAGCATCGTTTACCTATAATGAAACACAACGTAAGTGAAAATGGGTGTAACTGACATTCTGGGAATTCATAATGCTTTTTAAAACAAAATAATGAAGTCATTTGCTGACTCAGGACAAGTTGAAGAACTGTTTAGAGTTCTTCTGTGTTCAGTAAACACAGTCCAGGGTGAAGATGAACAGCATAGACTTTCCTTTCTTCTAACCTTACTGGTTTTCTGGTGAACCCTTTTTCATGTTGAGGAATGTAACTGAGCACTCTGGTTTTAAAAGGCCCACTTTCTGCTAGACCAGCATTTTCCTGAGGAAGGAGAAATAAAAAGCAATTTAAATTCAAGGTTATATCATCTACTTGCTTAATTCTATCAATTAGGAGTTAGAAGCCCGATTTCCCCCAAATACAATCCATAGTAATAAGGAGTTTACTCTACCATAAATAGCCTCAGACTTCCCTGTCTTAAAAACTTTTTAAAAGGTATGGCTTGCAACATGTTCTAAAGATTAACAGATGGGCTGTTGGACCTAAGAAGGCATGGAATTCCAAAGGCGTCGGCTCATCATGGAAAATGCGTTTGCCTCCAGCTCCCCAAAATGTAAATCTGGAAATGGTTAGTGGAAATGCACCAGCTGATCTCAGCTGCTCTAAGGGAGCAGAGAGAGGGAATTGATCCCTAAGTCAATGCTTCCCAACCCATTCGTAGATGTAATATCCAAATGTTACTAGATTTCATGAGATTCCCTCCCTTCCTATTGTCTCTTCTTAAGAGAGGTTTAATAGATACACATATGTATGTATGTATATATCTAATATGTATAAAAATATATACATATATTTAAGTATATTTGTGTGTTGTATACATATATATAATATGTGTATATGTAAATGTGTATGTGTGTAAATATATACATACATACATACATACATAAAATTAAAATGCATTTAGTTTGAAGAATTTGGTAATGTTCTAGGAATAGTTCATGGAGGATGCATGATTTTCTTTAGCCATTTTCCCTTGCTAGAATGCTGTCATCATTGCCCACTGCCCTGTATCAGCTCCCTCTCATCTATACTCTGACAGTACTATAATCTATATAGCACAGTTTGATGATATCCCTTGTTAGGGTGTTCCCTATTTCACGTGTCATCCTTTTCTCCCCAGCTGTATCATAAGCTTCTTAGTGCAGTCATCTTGCTTCTTAGAATGCATAGCTCCCAGCAAAACTTAGCTCATGTGGCATCTCCTCTTTGAAGCCTTTCTTGATTGTTCCTTGCTTCTCCCCACCCCTCAAATTATCTTGGACAGTCATTCCACAAGTCTTAGTGCAGTTTTAAGCTTTTATAGATTGTGCATACCCTATATTTCTTATTCTGACCACATATTATGGCCGCCAGTAGAATATAAATTCTTTGAGAGGAAAGACTGTTGTTCTTTTTTTCTTTTTGACTTTGTATCCCCAGAGCCTTGAGTGTAGTGGATGCTTAATAAAAGTTTGTTGAACTGAATTGAATGATTATGTTGCCTTCACAGTTCTCTAAGCTCATTAGGTATGTGGTAAATATTTGTAAGATTGGTTTAAAGTCTTGTCTTCACCTTTGCTTTAAAATTCACCTCCTCAGTACTTTCCCAGATAAACTTCACTTCCTTTTGGGAAGGCAGCATGGTTGATGGCTAAGGAGACCTGACTTCTGTTCCTGTTTCTGATACTAGTTCATTGTATGATCCTTAGTGAGTCACTTCACCAGTAGACCTCAGTTTTTACCTAAAATGAGAAGATTGGACAAGATGTAGAATATTGCATATAATATCATATATATGTGTTATATATGTTCTCTGAAGGATTACTCTGAGTTCTCTGAAGGATTACTCCTTCCATTCCATAATCTACACTGAATTTTTGTATGTAGTGATACAAGCCATGACCACTTGTTCAACCATGTGGATTGACCAGTGCTTAGATGACTTGCACTCCAGTGAGTCTGTAGTATCATTGACATGACATCACCTTCAGTAAGCCAGATTGTAACTCTTCCATGCCTATCCAACCCCATGCTTCTTGTCTACATTGCCCTATAAGTTTACCAGAAGGGGATGGGGAGGAGTCACGCAACATGCTGGGGCCTTTCCTCATTTTCTCCTGATGTTATGAGCATACTAGTTCCATGCATGGCTTGTTCACTGCTTATGATTGTTTCCTACCTTGGGACCAGCTCACTCTTTTTTTTTTTTTTTGCAATACCTTATTTGTTCTGAATTGCAGCCTGCATATACTATACACCTCCCCTTTGCTTTTTGTGTGGTATACATTTTTAATTCTTTGCAGACTAGAGTTTCCTATGACTCACAGCTATACAACAACTGATAAATTTTCAGTACTAAAAAGATTGGCCTTTGTTTCTGAGAGAAGTTTGGGGCCATTTTCAAAAGGCAATCCAGCCCACTCTCCTCTTCCTGTTTAAGTCTGAGCCTGACTGATTGTTCATTTGTAATATCTGTCCAAGATGTGGATACAGAAAGGCAAATACTATATTATCCATCTAACTACATGTTATAATCTAGATAATAGGCATTATTTTGGTTTTTCCTGGGTAGATATTTAGGGCAAACTCTCTTAAGTGATGGTTGATCTCATCCAGGAGGCTTGGTGGTATTCTACGGCTTGGTGCAACCAGCATAATTAAAGAGGACTATTTGGAGGACTTTATCATTTATAGGAAATTCCTCTTCAGCTTTTCTCCCTGCTAAATCTACATGACAGTGGTGAACACCATTGATGAGCTTACATCTCCCTGTTTTATGCTTCACTTGATATATCAATAATCATAGGTCACCTCTGTTATCATTTTTCATGGAAGTTTTTTTGTTTGTTTGTTTTGGGGTTTTTTGGGGGGAGGAGGCAATCAGGATTAGGTGACTTGCCCATGGTCACACAACTAGTAAGTGTCTGAATCTGAATTTGAACTTGGATCCTCCTGACTCCAGGGCTGATGCTCTCTCTACTGTACCACTTAGCTGCCCCATCCTTCACAGAATATTGTATAACTTTGATGTATGCATGTGAGACATCTTATTGGAATGAAAAATAAATCCCTTAAATGGGGGATTCAGTGAGATAGCCCAAGAAGAAACAGTACATCTCATTCAGAGTCTCCAGCCTATGGCTTAATTCAAATACCTAAACATCTCATATTCCTGTGGCAGCTTCAAGAATCTAACTGTGTCAAAGAATATCAATGTCTTTAATGAAGTATTTTGCTCTAATCAATCAAAAGTTTGCGGTTGTTGCTTTTTTTTTTAAAGAAATAAGCAAACAATAAGCTAATGAGATATTGTATTCTCTAACCTTTCATTTGTGTGATGGTAAAGATACCATGAAATGGTGCTTGCAGATCTGACTATTCCTTCATTGTGAATGTTTTCAATTCATATGGATGAATTTAATGAGCATTTTATGGAGACAGGAAAGTCGGTATATAGATCTGTTGATATTCTCTCTATCGTGTTTTTCAGTATTAAAAAGGTCGGTTTGGTTGGGTTTTTTTCATGCTTTTGGCCATCTCCCCTCTTTCAGATCTCTCAGTCCTTGTCTTCAAAATTGTAACCCCTAGCACGGATCTCTTCTATTTCTGTTTGACTTAACCCAACCACTTGTCTTTATTCTTTCTACATGCTCTGGAAGCTCACTTGGGACTGAAATATTAGAGTTCAAATGTGATTGTTTTGCTGTCTTTGATGCTTTAAAAAAAGGTGGCTATTAAAAAATCTTGGTAGTTCTTTCTCATTTTTCCTCCATTTGTTACCCTTCCATTTTTATCCTCAGATGCCCTTCAGATAACTTTTCTTAATTTGTTTTCAATTCATTTTTCACCTTCTACTGCTTCTGTTTTATAAGGTGATGCTACTAAAAACAATATTTATCATCCTTCTCTAGATCTTATAACTGAGTTCATATTTTAAACTGTATCTCCACTTCATTAAGTAGCTTAGTTGTTTGACTACTAAGGTACTTTTTTAGACTATTTTGGTCTCCTTGTTTTGGCAGTTGATTTATACTGGTTAAATATCTAAAAATGGTTATTGTTTGTGTCTGTCTTTTCTTCTATCTGTAGACCAGTTTTCATTATAAATAACTTAAGTAGGTCAGGGTAGAGTTATTTTCATTGTGGACCATGTTTTTCTCTCACTTTTGTTGTTCTAGCTTTGTATGAATTTTTCTTTGCTCTAACAATTTGGTATTCTGACTACAGTCACCACACTTGGACCAAGACTTTAAATAGATTATCACCTTGTAGGGCAAAGATCAAAACAGATAGCCACTTTGGGGCATTGGTAATTATATTCCCACATCAGTGATGAGTTGTATTCTGTGTTTCATTTTTTATGTTGTTCTTTGGTGCTATTGTTTCTAGCATCTACCATTTCTTTTCTCAAAGAAAGTGTTCATGATGTGTAAGCCTGAAGTCTCTGTGTAGTCTACAAGTCATTGACCTTTTCCATTATTTATTCTTGATCCTTATTTCCCAACCTTTTCCTCATCATCCTCATTTCTTACTTTTGCATTGAAATCACTGAGTAGGAAAATATGTGCAGATTGAATTTGAAAGGTCTTACCAAGTCTACCTCTTCATTCTCTGCAATAAACATTGATACATATGCTGCAGTTATTCTCATGGTGGGCATTTTACAAACACCTGTTAAGAGCTCTGAAATACAAGATTAACAGACGTCCCATGAAATGATGTTTCTCATTGCCTCTTGGGTGCATAAAACCAGCTTCATGTGCAAATTTTTAAATTTGTCTCTTCAGAAAGAACCTATGTGCCATCACTTTTCCATTTAGTGAAAGTGTCTTCTGATTTGCATGCCATTTGTATAGCAAGGATGTCAAAATCAATACAATTCAGTTCCTCTAGTAACATATCCAGTTGTTGGCCATTGAGCAAATGTTCACATTTAGAATACCAGTGATTAAGCTAAAGTTTATGGGTGGTCTAAAAACTCTCTTGTCCCCTGTTCCCTTTTCCAGTGTTCTGCCATAATTGCTGCAGAGGTCACAGAGGACTGAGGGCAGTTTTATGTTTTCTTTTGTTTCATGGGTTGCCATGGTCAAAGAATTCATCATGACCAAATCACTAAACTATTGGCTTCTCTTTCCTTAAGTAAGCTAGTCCTCTGAGAATAGACCTGTACTCAAAGTCTTTCCAGCATTGTACTGCCCCCCCTCCCCACCTCACTCTGGCCATGGGTTATACTCTGATGTATAGCCTTCTGGAGGCCAAGCTGACCTCCATGTCATCAGAGTAGAACTTGATGAGGACCTAGGGAGCCCCTGGAATTCTCTCTCCTGGAACCCTCCACCCACTTGTTCTTATACCCATAATCTTAAACCTGTTTGAACAAATGAACACAGTTGAGGATATTCGGTCTACTTCACGGAATCCAGTTTATGTGATGGTTTCTATATCAAATGGAGGATTTCCTGTAGAGTCATTATAACTCTGTTTTGTTTGCGCTTGTATATAAATTTCATCATAGACATCCTTATATCTGCTTCCTGTGTGATTTCTCAGGAATTTGTAAATTCTTCCAGGGTAGAGGCCGTAGATATTTTGTTTATGTACCATACCTCATTCATGCATGTTGTGTACACAGCAGGTGCTCACTCACCAATTTTTTTGGACACAGTGTCTTGCATCTGGTAGAGAAATTTGAGAAGTTTAGGTATTTGAATTAAGCCATGGGCTGGAAACCCTCAGCCTGATGTATTTACATTTTTTTCTTGGCCTATCTCAGCGATTCACTGAGTTTCTCTCTTAGGGATCCTTCTTTTATTCCGAGCTGGAAGCATTTAACCACTGACCCACATGGAGCCCTTTCAGTACAGAAGAGAAACTTTGCTGCCAGCCAGTCCTTGGAGATGCCAAGAGCTTGAAGCTCTGCCCATGGTTATAAAATGGTAGGCCAATGGCAGACAGCCTAGAAGTGGGCCCTCAAGGCTTCTCTCTGTAGAGCTGGGAGGTTAGTAGTCATGAGGGAGTGCTGAGCTGCCAAGGAAACACATTAGGGAAGGGAAAAGTGTTCTGGCCTAAAACTTTAGTCTTCTTAGCCAGACTTGATTGTTGCCAACCTTCAGCATGCCTTGTAAGGTACAGAACTATTCTAAGTACTTGGGGTCCCTCTATCTGGAAGGACCGCCTTGGAGGTGAGCATAGTCATCAAATATAGCATTACAAGGACCATCAGAATCTGAATGCAGATTGAAGCTTACTTTTTTGGCCTTCATTATTCTTGGATTTTTTGGTTTGCATTTTCTTTTGCAACATGGCTAATATGGAAATGTTTTGCATGTATAATCTATATCAAATTACTTGCCTTCTTAAGGAGGGAGGAGGGGAGGAAAGGAAGAATAGAATATGGAACTAAAAGTTTAAAAAAGAATATTAAAAATATTTGTTGACGTGATTGAGAAAAAAAACAAAATAAAAATTAAATATAAAAAATATTGCCTAGAAATTTTAAACAAGGGACCATCAATCTATTTTACAGATGGGAAAAATGAGGCCTAAAGAAATGGTTACTTCAAGATGAGAGGATTTAAGCCAATCATTTGAGGGAACTAGGGGTGTGCAGCCTAGAGAAGTCTTCAGAAAGAATAAACAATCTGTCTTCAAGAATTTGAAGGGCTGTCACATGGAAGAGGGTTTGGAATCATTCTGCCTGGCTTTAGAAAGCAGAATTGGGATCAAGGGGTAGAAGTTGTAAAGGCAGAGGTTGGCTCAATGGAAGGAAAAACTTCCTAACAATTAGGGCAGCCTGAAAAATGGAATGGACTACCTGGGGAAATGGAATGGACTGTGTTGGGAAGTAGTGAGTGAGCTCCCCTTCTTTGGTGTTTTTTAAATGAAGGCCTGATGACCACTTACCAGAGATTCCTGGTCAAGTACAATTTGGATGGATAATCCCATAAGTTTCTTCTAGTTCTGAGCTTCTATGCCTTGCCCAAGGAGGTACAACAATGAGTTGGTTGCTGAGCCGGGGCAGGACGCAGAACTCTTGACTATTAGCTTTTTTCATATGATCACGCCATAGGGGAGCTCTAGCCTAAAGAGTATTCGTTGTCTTTCCTCTACTGTTTACCTGTCTTTTTGTGGCCTTTTGCTATACTCCATGTGATGATTCAGCTAGGCCTATACAGAATTTAGGAGTGGATGGAAAACTGAGCCCAACCATGTCATTCCACTTGGCAGAGTCATTCCAGAAATGTCAGAAACATCTGCCATGTAAATGGGAATGTTCTCATGGATAGTTCTGTGATTTTAATGGGAAAATGGAAGGAGCATATAGTGCCAGTGCTGAGGCTGGGCAGGTCTTTTGTACCCCAAATGTTGTATTGATCTTGTGGTTATGCCATGATTCCCAGTACAGAAGTGAATGCTTTTGGCCTGATACCTAAAATCATAGCACTGGAAAGGTCCTTAGAAATCATTTAATCCAACACTGCTGTTGGTCCTTTGTTCTGGAAGAGGATCAGTGACATCAGGAATGATGTAAGTGAATTGAATTTAAGTGAGGCAGGGCTGTGCAAAGTCATCAGCTTCACTTTTCACCTCAGGGTCATTGAGGTCTAGTGGCAAGACAGTTCTGGATGACTGGAGATTGCCCCCGATGTAGTGGGAGACCTTGGCCTTTTTTAAGCTAAAGTCTTTCCCAGGTCACAGGTTGTCTGAGGCAACACCCATTCAGTAGTTAAAAGCTAGGAAAGAATTGAAGCAAAAGATGGTCTAATTTGCCTTCATAAAAGACTAGGAAGAAAAGAGCCTCAGAGCTTGTGGCCAGAAGAGAAACATATCCATTTTATAGACAAGGAAAATGAGACCAGAAGAGGTGAAGAATCATGTCCACAGTCACACGATTAGGAGTTGATTCCTAGTACAAAGTTCTTTCCCCTATAACATACTGCTTTAGTCAACTCTATCTTTCCTCCTGACCTTAAACTTCTCAGCTTTCCTGGGCCTGAGCTGTCCTGATAGATGGATGAGTAAAATCACCCAACCATGTAGCTAACCGGCATCATGTCCTACTTCCTGAAACAAAGGATCCACTCCTGTGTCCTCAGCACATCCTCTCCCACTGAAGAGCCCTAGTTCTGGAGTTGTTATTTATTCTTGACTAGCAACATCTCAGAGGGTGATGTCTTGACCTTCTCATGAATTAGATTTAAGTGTGCCAGAGCTTTGCAAAGTCATCAGTCTCACTTTTTCCTGCAAAGTTATCAAAGTTTAGTGGCAAGACAAAAGTCAAGACAACTGGAGATGGCCCAGCATGCAATGGGTAACCCTGGCCTTTATAAATATGGACCCTAGAAGAACCCTTCTGCCAAAGAGGGGTTAGGTTTTCTTTTTTTGCTCTCTGGCTCCTACCATAGAGATCTCAAGAAAATCTCCAAAAGCGTGGGTTTGGCTGGAAATCTAGGTTTTCTCCCAATGAGACTAAAAAGAATGTAGATCAGATCTAGAACAGCTGTAGCACATCTTCAGTCTTCCTTATTTTCTTTACTACAGTGATTCCATCATGCTCAGAGAGTTGTCCATTCACCATTTTTTCCATTGAGTTGAATTCAGTTGAGTTGAATTCCTTTGAGGTGGCCCAAGGTATTTCCTCCACACAAAGAAGTTCTTAGATTTAAAACATGAAACCATAACCCATAACTCTTTTATACTCCTCTGAGAGATACTTAAAACATGAGACATTTGGGGGAACTACTAAATAGGCATTTCATCTTCACCTCAGCCTTGTACTTTTTGAGCAAGTCTCTCAAGTTCCAAAGGTTTTTTACATGCTAGTACTTGGCTTGTGCTTACTTTCCTGATGATAGCCATCTTTTCTAAAAATGATAAAGTTGCAAAAAAAAAAATCCTCCCGTTGCCAGTCAGTTCTAACTGAGGAGCTCAGGAGCTCCCAAACTCTCCAAGTCAAAAGGTTGCCTCCAATACTGAATACATTCATCATAGGTTCACTATTTGGTCATCCATGCTCAGAGAAATATGAAGCAGATGAGGCAGCCAAGGACCTGAGGTTCAAGCTCAGGTTTGCCTGGAACCAAGGATGGGAAACCTACAGCCTTGAGGCCACCTGCAGTGCAAGTTCCCCACTCCTGGACAGCACATATGTCCATGGCTGCTGGGGGGGCAGGAACAAGAGGAGCCAGAGAAAGTGTACAAAAGAGAACGTTCGGAGGGGTTCTCACATTTGGCAGACATATAGAGAGTAAGCCAAACAATAGAGTTACTCCTTTTAAGATGTATTGAGTAGGTCAGTCTTCCTGACTTCATGACCATCATACTTTGATATAACCCATTCCCTCCTTTCTCCATTCTCATCACAGGGAGCAGGAGACCAAAGAGTTTTTCTGTCATCAAAAGTCCTTCATCCCTGCCCACATGTGTCCCTAGAACCTGCCACAGGTCTATCCCATGTATACTCCATGGTGAGGGAAGTGGGGAATGATGTGCTCCATTCCAACCCCTGCTACATTGACATCCCATTTAGCCATCTGTCAGGATACCAAGGCCTGTCCAGCACAGGCATCTGCTCACTACTCCCCTGCACAGATCCTCCCCTCCTTTGCACTTTTTTCTTTTACTCTTAGAACAATCATTAAATCAGTCCTACCATTTTCTAGAAAGGACATGACAGTCTATTCCTCTAACACTCATCTCACAATCCAGGTGACTGCCCAGACCCCAAGCTCCCTTCCCTGGACATCATTCCCCAGAATGTGATCTATCTCCCTATTAGAATATAAGCCCTAGGGGCAGAGACTATCTGACTTTTATCTTTGTATTATACTGCCAGTTCCTAGTACGGTGCTTGGGAATAGTAGATGTTATTTGTGGATGGATTGCTAATTGCTGGCCTCTTAGGTTTTGCTGTGATTTGAGGATTATTTTGGATTTGCCCTTGGTTTTGTGTTTTGATTGGAGAACTATTGTTTTAAATCTAGGTCAAGTCACAGGTCAAACATATTCCCTTCCCCTATGTACCTCACTAGCTGATCTTCCTAATAACCTTTCTTTCCATAAAGCAGTCAAATGTGCCTGAGCCCCTAGGAAGAATCTGCTCAAAACTATAGACTTCAAATTGTGAAAACTGAGTATTTGAGGGAAAGGATATTTTATTCTTTAGATTCAGGAGAGCAGACATAAGGATCTCCCAGCCTCTTGCAAGAACCCAAGGAGCTAGAAACACCCCACACGCACACATGCATCAAACCCAGTATACCAGCACTCATAGAGCATTTTCCCAGGCTCCTGCCTTTGAAAGGTTAAGTCTAGTTAACACTTAACCTGGGAAGTGTGCTTACCATATTTATTCAAATAGTTCCCTACTTAACACCCTTTCCCCGCTCCTCCCCTCACCCCTTTCACATCCCCTCAAGTTTTAGCAGATAGTTTTCTGCTGAAAGGAGTGGGAGTGAGGAGCAGGATTATATTAGCAAATTGTTCACAGTTACTACAAGAAAGAGACTGGAGGAACCCAGCTTTCCATGTTTCTGAAGGCAGAATCTAAGCACTTAATCTGTGATAACCCCTCTTAATACATTGTCCTAGAGTTTTCTTTCACAAGTCGTTCTGACTTCAACAACAGTTTTGGGCTTTTGATATCAATAAATAACTCCTCAGGAGAGAAGTTAAGGGAAGAAGAAAATATCACGTTTTTCAAAGTCAGTTCAGTCAATTTATTTCAAATATCCAGGAGGGTCTCAGTGTGTAAATCCAGGTGAATGAGATTTGCAAGTTGGCTGGAGCCGCAACTGTGTGGTGATGTTTTCCCAGTCTTCCTCCCATCCCTGCCTCAGTTTCCAAATCTTCTTCCTGGGCTTTGGGCTCAGAGCATTTGGACTGTGATATTAAAGAATGAGAAGGGCAGTTTTCAGCCTGAGAACTCCTCGGAGCTTGCTTCTCAGATCTACCACTAACACAAACCACCTGCAGGAGTTAGAGCCAGCTTTCGACATTGTTTTCTTTGGACAAAGTGTTTCACTTTTCCTTCATCTGCAAGCGTATGTCTTGTAAACTGCTGAACTGGTGTTCTTCTGTTCCCTTTTAAGCCTTGTGATGTGGCAGCTTTTACGTGACACCCTCCCCAGCCCGACTCTCATCTCCCTCTCCCAGACTGACTCATTTACCTCCTCTACAGCCAGTCCTCCCCCTACCACTACCACTTCCTTTTATTATTTGGGGGAAATTGGGGAATTTTTCTGGTTTCCAGGGGTAATTTCTGTGGTTAGACTTTAGGGGCCTCTGGCCCTTCTCTTCCAGACATAAGGCATTTGGGTGTGAGGCTTAGCCAGCATGGAATTCCCTCAATGCCCCATGTCTTGTGTGACTGCAAAAGGGATAAAGTATTCTTTAAGTTGAAGTGTCTCATGGTCCAAGGACCTGGTACCACTTTCCACTGAAACCTGTGGCCTTGATTTCTTTCACTAAACCTTCATCGACAGTATTGTTACAGGCAATCATGTTAGCGATATAAGGAAGAAATCTCAGTAGCATCAGAGAGGTCTTAAAGTGAAAACATCAGGAGGCAAACCACATCTTCAGTCACTAGCTGGACATGGATAGCTTAAGACACTTGGCCAGCCAGAAAGCAAAGCTTCATAAACTGATAAAAAACGATCAGTCAAGAACCCTAGTGATGACAGAGGTCGATAAGAAAAGCTCCATATTCAGTCACAAGCATATATGTCCTCTATAAACTGGTAGAAATATTACCAGGCCCTTGGGTCACCAGTCACTTCAACTTCAGAGGAAAAACGCTAAAAGGATAGCTTTCTGAGCTTAGTAGGATCACTGTCAGTAAAGAGAATATGGGAGATAGAAGATATGATATTATTTTTAAGAACCTAATAAATCACCATTTTCTATAGCTGGGAGATTAGTCAAAGAACTTTAAGACAATCTAAAGCAGAGAATTCACATGCAAATGAACTATTGAGGAGTGTCTCTGAATTTTACCACAGTCATATGATATGTTAAAATGATTCCACATGAACTTGAAAGCCATTGGTCAGAACACTAGAGTATGAATGATGTCACCATTCAGTTTTCAGCATCGGTAATGTCTTGGTTTCCCGGTTTAGAAAACTGAGAATTTCCCTTCTTGACAAGTCTGATTGCCACATGTTGGTAAGAATGGCCTGACAGCCAAGCAGGAAGCTTGTATGTAGACCAGATTCAGATGTGGAAACAAAACCATGCAATCAGTGCAGTCAATATTATGGACATCACGTCTTGTTGACAGGTCATTTGGTGAGATTAACAAGTTTGTGGTGATTGTTCAGGAGAGAATGGTGGCCATTGAGAGACATTCGGAACCAAGCTGCAGCAGATTTTCCAGGCTATTGTACGTGATTCCTTCTTCCAATTGCAGGCCCAAGTGGGCCAAAGTGGATTGCTTGCTATTTCTTATATGCGATATTCCATTTTCTGTCTTTGGGCCTTTGTACTGATTTTTCCTCATGTGTGGAGTTCAGTGGGGGAGAGGTGGGACAGGAAGCTGGTCAGACATTTGCTTTGGAAAAATAACTTTGGTAGGTAGATTGGAGAGGCAAAAACTTGAAGCATGGAGACCAATGAAGAGCCTATTGCAACAATCCATTTGAGAGGTCATGAGGACTTATAGTGGCATAGTTGTTGTGTAAAGAGAGACAAGGAGATAGATGTAAAAGACGTTTCAAAGAAAAAATGGCAAGATTTGACAACTGCCTGGATGTTGTGGGTTGAGTGAAAGTAAGGATATAATAAGATTGAAATATATATGAAATATTTATTTATTTGAAATATATATGAAATATATGAAATATTTATTTATTTGAAATATATATGAAATTACATGAAATATAATATGAAGTTATATGAAATATAATAAGGTTGAAAACTTGGGTGACTAGAAAGATGGGCAGTAGCCTCCACAGAAATTGGCAAGTTCCAATGGGTGGATTTGTGGTAGAAGATGATGTAATGATACATGTGGCCATCCTATGTATGCTGCATATAAATTTAGTTGATTATAAATATTTCTACCAACAAAATGTATACAAAATAAATACAATATTTGAGAATACTAGGAAAGATTTCATTTAGAAGCTATCCCTTGAACAAATTTTTGCAGAAAACATGGGAAATGGATAAAGAAATAGAGCCCCAGAGAGAAGTGATTTGCCCAAGACTGCATGAATAGTAAGTTGTAGAACTGAAATCTGGACCTGGGTAGTCTGACTTTAAAATCTTTATTCTTTCTAGTTATGAAAAGCCCAGATCTTTCATTCTTATGTTGGCTTTGAGTAATTTTTTCTCACCTATATGATTTAGAAAATAGCTCTATTTATAAATTTCAGAATAGAACCATAATTGAGAATTTTAAACTCACACAAGTAACACAGACCACACCTAGGACAAGGGGCATGCCCTCATGTGAGGAGTGAGGCAGGGAGCCAAGGACACCAACAAGGCCACCGTAAACAATGTCATGTTCATGTTATGTCTGTACAACTGAAAAGGATATGAGCATCTTTTAATTAGGTACCCTCTTAAAGATGGCAATGTGGGGAAAATCCACTACAGTTGCCTGGTTCTAATTATGACTGATTCAGACTATTCAAAATCTCTTCTCTTTTCTCATAAAATCTTATTTGGGAGATGCAGAGAAAGAGTTCTGGGCCTTGACTTAATGAACAAATGAATATTTATTAATCACCTACTGTATACCAGGCATTGTATTAGTATTTAGAGACAAAAATGAGACAATTCCTGCCTTCCAAGAGCTTACATTATTTTTTTCGAAGCTCATATTCTATTAGGGAAATACAACATGCAGAGGAAGGGAGTTTTGTTTGAATGAGTCACAGGAAGTGGTCCTAGACATCAGAACCAGAAGCAGTGGGTACAAATTACAAAGATGTAAATTTTGCTTGATATAAGGGAAAGCTCCCTAACAATTAGAATTATTCCTGCCCCCAAAAATTAGTTAGATTTCTTCTAACTGAAAGTCTTCTAGAGGAGGCTGAATGACCACTTCTCCAGAGTTTTACAGTGGGGATTTTGCTTTGGGTATGAGTTGAACCAGATATTCATAGAGGTCCCTTGGTTCTGATTTCAAGGTAAAATGGTGAGAGATATGGGAAACAATGTTGACTCTGAGATTCTGCAAACTCCTGAATTCTGGGAAATTGACTTAATACTCTTACAATGGAAAGAAATAGGCAGTGCAACAGAGTTCTCTTAAAATCACATGCTTTTGCTTCACATTAAAGATTCATCGGCTCATAGGTGATCACTGATGTTGACTTGTGGCTAGTCTTGTGAGCTAAATAAAAGGAAACAGGTCTAAACTTGAATTCCTGAGTTTGGGCCTTTAAAAGAGTGATTCTCCAACGTTTTTTAATGGTTTAGTGAGATGAAATTTCCTCAGGTTCACAAATTTTACTAGGAAGTTGAATCATTGTAACTTGAAACTAAATAGAGTCTTGCTAGTCTCAGGAGTCAGGGTCACCTAGTTTGTTAACATTTGCTGTTGTTAAAGAGGTGTTACATGAACCAGGCATGTGCCAGGCATTATGCTAGGCCTTCAGGATACAAAGACAAAAATGAATAGTGCCTACCCTCCAGGAGCTTATATTCTATTGGCATTTGCTATGACTAATATGTTTATAATATAGTAGGCATGAGTTAAAAATTAGTGTTTTTGATGTGGGCTCCAGAATGACTTAGCCCAACTATTTTCACAAAACAGGTTTCTTTAAAATTGTACAATGAAAATTATGTGTATTACTTGATCAGTAAGCACTTATTGAGTGTCTTCTATGTGCCCAGTCACTGGACTACAAAGTAGAAGTCCCCTCCTAAAAGGAGAGACCACAGGAGCATACAGTTATATACAAAACACAAAGAGAGCCATGCTGTGTATCCTTTGGGGCAGAAGGCACCAACAACTGGAAGGACCAGCAAAAACTGTATTAAACAAAAGGTAGTGGGTGCTTGAACTAAACCTTGAAAGCAATCCAGGATTCCAAGAGGCTGAGGTTTGGAGGGAATGCATGGAATGGGAGTCAAACAGTGCAAAGACTGAACCATAGAATGCTGGAATAAGATTCAAAGAGTAGGTTGGGGGCTGGATCGTAAAGACCTTTAAATGCCAAATGGAAGCATCTGTATTTGTTACTAGAAGTAATCGGAGATAGCAGAACTTGTTCACTTTGCTAGAGATCTTGACAACTGCCTTAGCTATCATCTTTACTCTCAAAACTTTTCTTGAGTCCGTGGCCAGGTGATGGGTCTCCCTTAAAGGTTATGAATCTCAACATCCCCATTTTCTGAAATCTCAAATCATATTTTCCATATTGACTTCTACCACAATTCCAGGCATGCATTTTCACAGGGAAAAATAATAAACCTAGGAAAACTTTTTTTTAAGAGATTGGTAAGATATTTTTTCAAGATTGTTTTCAAGACCGCTTCCACTAATAGCTGACTTTTCTTGTTCCCTCTGCCCCTTGTGTCTGTCCTTTTAGATGCAAATGTTGGACAAATTTCCTATGGAAGGAGGCCAGAAGGACCCAAAGCAGAGGATTATTCCCTTTCTGCCAGGTGGGTATAATCAGGACTTCTCAAACTTATGACTTTTGTGAGTCTTTTGTGACTTTTATGAATTTGTGAATCCCAGGATAGTTTACAAACAGTTCTTTGAAACCAGGCACACTGGGCAAGCAATTTTAAGAAGAGGACTGAGAATTCTCCTATCTTTATGTTCTTCCTTCTAGTTATTTCTTAGAAAAATTATTTTCTTGATGCTACAGCCAAGAAATCACCAGGGTTTCTGCCCAGACCCTGGGAAGTTTCTCTCTGCCCCATTGGCTGTCTAGAGTATTCATAGCCACCTTTGTATCATATTTTACATTTGTGATGTGTGCTAAGTGCCTTGGGAAACCTGAGTGGGGTGTGGTGAAAAGATTATCTCTTTATTCCAAACGCTTACAATGGAGAGATGTATAACAATGGCCTGGCACTAGACAAAGAGCAGAGAGAATGGAGTTCTAAGAGTGTACAAAAGGAAATGCAGGCATGATGATGGAAGGAACAGGAGTTATTTAACCTGGAGAATTGGGGTTAGAGAGCTTTCCACAGAGTCTGACACATTATAGATGCTTAATGTTTATTGATTGGAGAAGACTGCGAGGATCGGGGTAGAGGCGGAAGATGGATCAGTTCTTTTCTTTTTCCGCTCCACAGGGCAGAATCAGGATAATAAGCCAACACTGGGCTTGATGTTGGGAAAAACTCCCTAACTAAAGTGGTACAAGCTGCCTTGGAAGAGTGTGGGCTCCTCCTCTTCACGCAGTAGCTGGGCAACTATTCATCATGAATGTAGTAGTGGGAATTCCTTCTGAGTACAGGTTAATATTGCAGCAGCTAAATGGCACAGTGGAAAGAAGATCTGGAGTCAGGAAGACCTGAGTTCAAATCTAGCCTCACACATTTGCTTGCTGTGTGACCTTGGGCAAGTCACTTAATCCTCTTGGCCTCAGTTCCTCATCTGTAAATTGAGCTAGAGAAGGAGATGCCAGAACACGCCAATATCTTTGCTAAGAATTCCCAAATGGGATCACAGAATCAGTCATGACTGAAACAACCAAACAATACCAACATGGGTTAGAATAGATGTCTTTTGTGATAGTCCTGGGCCTTCCACCAACCATGTAAACCTCATGCAAGTCTCTTTCCCTTGCCTGTATGTCACAGGATCATAGGATTATAAATTTAGAACTGGAAGTGAACTCAGAAGCCATCTAGTCACCCTGGCATTTTACAGATAAAGAACTGAGATTCAGAGAGATTTAATGACTTTCTTCCAGGGTCACAAGCTTAGAATAAGGGTATGATGTGAAATTTGTTCCCAAGTATTTTTACTCGAAATCCATCACTGCCAGGTCCTCATCCATTGTAAAAGGAGGGAGTTTAATTAAATGATCTTCCAGGTCATAATTCTGTTCATCTGAAGTAGGAAACCAAAAAAAAAACAAACACAAATATTAATAGTGTAGATAGAAAGTTAATGTAATTAGTCTGCTATGTTATGTGCAAATTATATAAAAGAATGACACAGTTATCCATTGAGTAGCAGAAGATGTACACAGTCTTTCCACGTGAACTTTCGTTGTTTTCTTTCTCTCACTTGGGACTGATGATTAATCTTTCTTTGCTACTGACGGTGTTTGATGAACCGGGATTAAGACCCTAGTGTCCTAGATTCTTTAGACCTCAGCTATCATCCTTTCATCACTATAAACTTCTCTTTTCCTATCAAACAAGTGTGCATTTTGCAAGCATTTCTTTAACACCTAATATGTGACAGACATTGTGTTAAGTATTTGGGATGCAAAAAATTGATGTTCTATCAAACAAATATCAAAAAAAATAAGATTGTAATCACTGAAAGCACAAATAGCACTCTTTCTGTTATTTTGTATTGACGATGATCTCACATTTGCATAGCAATTTATGATTACAAAGGAATTTTACAGTCATCATGTTCTTGTGTCCTTACAACACACCAAGAAGGCAGTTAGTCCAAATATTTATTATCCATATTTTGGATGAATAAAACCAACCAGTTAACAAGCATCAGTTACATGCCAGGCACTGTTCTTAGAAAGCAAAAACAGTCCCTCCCCTAAAGGAGCTCATATGCTAATGAAGGTACATGTTGGTACCTTTCTAATGGAGGTGACTTCATTTAGGTACATATAGAAGTAGATGAAAGATAATTATTGAAGGGAAGGCAGTAACAGTTTGGGGGACCAGGAAGGGCCTCCTTCAGAAAGAGCAGCTAGGTGGGGCAATGGACTTGGGGGATACCCATGGTTAGAGTGTGACATGAATGAAGATCCAGGGCAGAGCCAAGATGGTGGAGTAGGAAGATGCACATACACTAACTCTTCCCCCACAGCCCATAAGATACCTGTGAAGAAAGACTCTCAACAAATTTTAGAATAGCAGAAGCCACAGAACAATGGAGTGGAGGAGATTTCCAGCACAGGGTGACCTGAAAGGCTGACAGGAAAGGTCTGTCCTACCAATGTGGAGCAGAGCCCAGCCTAGCCTTAGCTACTCAGTAAGGCACTGGGTGAAGGACCCAAGCATGCCTTGGGGGTGGAATTCCCAGTCGCAATAGCAGCTGTTTGCAGATCCCTCATCCCATAGGCTCCAAAGGTCGGTGAGGGGATTTTTTTCAAGTGGCCAAGAAAGGAGCAGAGTCTTTCCATAGCTCTGGTCTCAGGTGGTGGTGGCAGAAGCCTTATTGGTGGCAGCAGCTCCCACAGCAGCCCACATCAGCAGTCCTGCCCCCACCTAATGCTCCTGGGTGATTTGAGCAGCCGATTTTTATCTCACACTAGATGGCAGCCTTGCCCCAACCAAAAACCCCTGGGGGAATTGAGCAGCTTATCTGAATCTCAGCCTCCAGTGCTGGCTTGGTGGAACTGGAGGCCAGGTGGCTGTGGAGAGGAAACTCTACTACTTGTAGATTCTGGGCACAAAAGTTTCTGGTTGCTCCCAGACCAGTATACACGCTTGAGTGTGCCACCTTGGAGGAACTGAGATCTTACAGATCCCCAGAGTATAGCCTGTTCTTGACAAAGGACGTAAAAGTCAAGTAACTGGTTTAGAAAATGCCCCAAAAAAGAGAAAAAATAAGACTATAGAAGGTTACTTTCTTGGTGAACGGATATCTTCTGCCATCCTTTCAGATGAGGAAGAACAATGCTTACCATCAGGGAAAGGCATAAAAGTCAAGGCTTCTGTATCCCAAACATCCAAAATAAATATTCAATGGGCTCAGACCATGGGAGAGCTCAAAAAGGATTTTCAAAGTCAAGTAAGAGAGGTGGAGGAAAAATTGGGAAAAGAAATGAGAGAGATGCAAGAA
>CM053769.1:366648804-366686179 GCA_028658325.1 Potorous gilbertii
ATAACATGACTATTATGGAAGTCATTTGCAAAACTACACATATATAGCTTATATTGAATTACTTGCCTTCCCAGTGGGGATTGGTGGGGAGGGAGGAAGGAAGAGAAGTTGGAACTCAAAGTTTTAGGAACAACTGTTGAGTATTGTTCTTGCATACGACTGGGAAATAAGAAATAAAGGTAATGGGGTATAGAAATTTATCATGCCCTCCAGGACAAAAGAGAAGATGGGGATAAGGGAAGGGAGGGATGTTAGAAGGGAGGGCAGATTGGTGGTAGGGGTAATTAGAATGCTCAGTGTTTTGGAGTGGGAGAAGGAGAGATGGGAAGAAAATTTGGATCTCAAAATCTTGTGGAAATGAATATTGAAAATTTAAAATAAATAAATCAATATTTAAAAAAGGAGAAAAAAATAAGGTAAAAAATGAATGAAGATCCAGGAGAAGAAACTGAAGAGTAATAAGACAGATGGAGTACCCCAAGAGAGCAATGTCACCAAAACCTAGAGAAAAGAGATTATCAATGAGAAGGTGATAACAGTGTCAGATACTGCAGAGACGTCAAAAAAGACAGGGATTAAGAAAAAATTCTGTTTATCAGTTAAGAGATTATTACAGCTTTTAAAGAAATGAGGTCAAAAGAAGTAGTAAGCAATTGCCCAAAATCCTACATTTTGGCAGAGTTGGGGACATAGACCCATGGACCTAAAGTCATAAGATTATAGATTTAGAGCTAGAAGGGATCTTAGAAGCTGTTAAGTACAACTCCCTCCTTTTATAGATGTGAAAACTGAGGAACAGAAGGCCTAATTGCCCAGGGTCATAAGACTGCTGAGTACATGAGGCAGGTTTGAACCCAGAATTTCCTGACTCCGGTTCTAGTCCTGTAAAGCCAAACATGGCAGCACACTTGAGGACTGCTGCTTAGAATGATTTTAAGGGTCCAATCACAATAACATAATGAACTCTCTATTTATTCAGCAGTAAACTAAACATTGTTTAATAAAGTATAATGTTCATAGCAATATCCTTAAGCAAAATATTTCATCTAATACATGTATGTGTCTCATAACAGGTCATGTGGTTCATAGCATATATCACTGCGTCCCAGGCTAGGGCCTTCCCTAGCATGAAGCATCCTTAAGGGGTAACAGAAAATACCACACCTTCCATCCCTAGGTCACTAGGAGAACAGCCTCCTTAAACAATACACAGTGTCCAAATAAAGTCCTCTCTCGTCTAGACTCGAGGCTGACTTACAAACCCCATGGCTCCTCCTCCGTGGTTTGACCACACCCAGCTCTTGCCTGGGTTCACACACGGGCAGCTCTCTGCTCCTACTTCTTGTCTCAGTGTCTCAAGTGATGGAGACTGTTCTACTCCAAACTCTTTTGCCTGACAGAAGGCTCCAAGGGCTCCTGCCCGCAGCTTCTGTTTCTAGGAAATATTTGTGCATATGACAACATCATCATCTCGTTTCACACATAAAGACCAACAGACAGGACTTCTGACATCACAGACATTCTTTCTGTTAAACCTCCCCACAAGCAAGTTCCCCTAGCTCATTCACAGTCACTTCTCTCTCTCCTCTACTTCTTTCTCTTCTCTCTCAGCTCTGATTCTCTCTCTAAGCAATACAGTATATGTACTGTTTCCACTCAAAGATTCTTAATTGATTCAATCAAAGGCAAGACTCAATCAAAGGCACTTTTTGGCTAAAACTCAATACAGGAAAAAAAACAGCAAAAAAAAAAATCCTGCTTTGCTTGCTGTTACAAGTGCCCAGACTATTATACCATGCTGCTTCTAAAGTTATTTTACATCCAGCCCAACATTCTTTTTGCTCTACCAGAACTGGTAGATTCTTCCACATTATGAGTGTTTTATTGAATACAATTTACAGTTTTAGAACCTGGAAATCCAATAGAACTTTATTCATCTGACCTCCATTTGATCTAAACTGACATGAACCATAAGGTTTAGGACTAGAAGGGACCTTGGAAATCATCTAGTCAAACCTTCACATCTCTTTTTCTTTTCTCTTCATTTCTCTTCTATTTTCCTTTTTCTCTTCCCTATTTCTTTTCTTGCTTTACAAAAGAATATTTGCTTCACAGATATAGCAAGAATAAACACACAACTTTTCTCCCAGTGTTTTCGAGGCATAATCCTTAATCTACAATCTTCTTAAAGGGTTGGGGGAGAGGACAAGGGCTAGGCTTCTGAGGAGCTCACTTCCTACGCAGTAGTAGACCCGCCAAGTTTATGTCCAGAGGCTGTCCTGCTGCAAGATGAGTCCTCTTGCTAGGCTGGGGTCCCAAAGGCCATCCCCAGAAGTTGTCAGTCACTTTTTGCTCCTTAAATATAGATTCTACATTCAGGGCAAAGCCCAATCTGAATTCTAACTCTTGTGTTCTGTGGTTCTCTCTTTGACACATAAGGTCACAGACTGTGCTCCCAGCCCTAAAATGGGGAACAAACAAAAAGAATGAAAAGTCCAAGGCTTTATTTCTCAGGAACCTCAGAGAGAGGAGCTAAGGCTTTCCTCCTTACCACATGGTTTCACTGGATGTCATGAACAAGAATCACCAGATTCAAAGATGCAAAGAAACTAAAGAAATGGTGCAAAAATCTCATTTTTCAGATGCAGAAACTGAAGCCTAGGGAAGGTTACCAAGTATGTAGCCAAACTGGGATTCAAACCTTGATCTTCTGAATTCAAATCCACTCACTTTTGTCTAAAACTTATAGAAGGGGACCCCAGCCTCTCTATTAGGTCAGTTTTCACCTTAGAACTGTGACCCAGCAGACTGTTATTTGTCTTTTCTTCCAACCTCTAGGGCAGGCTTAGAGATACTCCTTTCCCAGTTTTTATTCTAATATGATTTCATCAGTATGGGCATCTCCAGTCGTAGGAACTACCTCCCTCAATACCAGTTACAGCCTGAAGACAGGGACTGGCAAACTACTGACTACCTGTTTGCAAGCTAAGAATGATTTTTATGTTTTAAAATACAATACAACTTTATTTTAAAATGTAAAAACCATTCTTATCTCATGGCATACTATAAAAATAGACCCGAGATGGCCATGCAGACTGGAGTACACTGGTTTAAGAGATTGCCAGTGGCACCTAGATACCAAGTAATTTGCCCAGGTTCCCTCAGCTTGTAAATTCATTATTAGGATTATGCATTTAGAACTGATAGAGACCTGAGGAATCTTTCAGGTCATCAGCTTTCCCCGCTTAAGTTACAGATGGGGAAACTAAAAAACAAGGTCAGAGTTGAATCCTGGTTTTCCTGACTCCAAGCCCAGCATTCTATCTGTTATACAAAATTTCTTCTATTTCCCTATCAACATAATAATAGCTAGCATTTACATGTTTCTTTAAGGTTTCAAAGCAGCTTTACCAATATCATTTCATTTTCTCCACACAACAACCCTTACTGATATACTAGAATATATACTGGAATTAAGCTTGGCTTCAGTTGACCTAAAAAAGATTCTGAACTCTGGGCATGTATCACATATTATTAAAGTATGGTACAACAGATGACTAACTTTGCTGGACAAAAATGAACAGCCACAATGGGCTTTGGAAAATCTCTTCCAGATAGAAAGAGTTAAGAGTACCTTCTTTGACCTCCTGAAGCTTTATTGATTACAGGCTCCCTACCCCCACCCAAGAATTAATGTGAACACTGTTCCCAGAAACTGGGCTTCTTTGTAACAAGCTGCAGTGACCACTTGTTGCATTCATGGAATCCCGTCAGTCCTCCAAACCCCCATATGTAGTGTGACCCTAAGGAATGTCTCCTCTCAACCTCCCCAATGTCATTTCCTGCAACCCAAGAGAAGGGGTAGGAGAAACTCTTTAGAAATGTTCTGTTTCCCAGGGACGCAGTGGAGGTCTGACTTCACCCTCCAAGTTCTAAGACACTAGCATCAGCAAAACAAGAGCAAGTCTGATATTAGCACCGAAAAGGGGGCGGGGGGAAGGGGGGGGGAAGCAGCCCTGTGCAATTTTCCATTCTGACCAGAGCTGGAAAAGCTAACTTGGCTGAGGACATGGCTTGAATAATAAGAATTACAGTTTGGCCTTCTTCCACCATAGAAAACAAAACCCACTAGTTCCCACCAGAATGCTTCTCTTTTTGCAAAGCAACAATTCTACTCCAAAGAGCCTAACTGATTCTACAGAAGGTTGGAAAACCATACCATTGTGCTCTGCTTGTTAGGGGCTCAAGTGAGAAGGCTCTAAAACTGGGGGGCATCCAAACAGTCCTTCACAAACAAGTCACTGGGCAAATGAGTCAGTGACTGAAGCTCTAGTACTCGTAACATGATTCTACCTTATTGCAAATAAAATGAAGGCCTGAACATCTGAGTAAGGTACGTCTGGTGAGAAATTTTTAGATCAGTGAAGCATGTAATGGATTTGATTGGATCTGAGGGGTTTAGGGGAGAGGAATTTTTAAGCCACAATGGAGGGAAGATGACTACACTGTGGAAGATTAGCTACACTGTGGCAGCATGGAAAGATCATTGATCTTGAAGTCAGAATTGTTCAGTTGTGTCTGACTCTTCATGATCCCATAGGCCATAATGTCCGTGGGCTTTGCTTGGCAGATACTGGAGTGGTTTGCCATTTCCTTCTCTAGTAGATTACTTACCCAGGATCACACAGTAGTGTTTGAGGACATATGTGAACTCAAGTCTTCCTCACTTTAGGCCCAGTGCTCTATCCACTGTGCCACCTAGTTGTCTTTAGGCAAACAGAGGTTAAATGACTTGACCAAGGTCACACAACTAGTGGCTGAAGCTGGATTTAAACTCAGATCTTCCAGTCATCTACTGAGCCATTTGTTGCCCTTGAAATCAAAATAACTATGTTCAAATCCTGGTTCCATCTGTGCGTTCTTGGGAGAGCATTTATTTTCCTCATCTGTAAAAATGGAGCTGATATTTATACGACTTTATCATCGGGGTGATTATGAGGACAGCACTTTAAAGAAATGTAAGTTATTCTCATAATAATGAGTCCCCTGAGCTGCTTACATTGAAGGATTTTGGGAACCCACTTCTCTTCCCAATTCCCTTCCATCCTTTTTTTTCCCATAAGGACTCCAATGGTTCTATTTGCTAGGAAATTCATGTTCTCTATTTTATGGGAGAAAGTAATCTATTCAAAAGTTTTAAAGTCCCATTAGAGAGGTGGCAAGCTGGAACTTTAGTTCATAGAGTGAACTTTAATTTATAGAGCTAAACTATCTTTAGAGCTTCATCCCTAATTTTTTAGTGTAAATTAATGAGAAGATGGGATTCAATTCACAGAATTTCACATCATAAGCACTTTTTCCCAGGAATGCATCTGTTCTGTATTTTAAATGATAATTATATAACTGTTTGATTTACTAAGGTAATTGAGGGAGATGCCTAAGTGACTCTATTATAAAACTTATTTTTTAAAAAAATGTTTCTACTAACCATATTTAATTTTTTTTTTATCCTTGGGGTGAGGGCAAGGGAGGTTATTGGATAAAAAGCTACAGGTAAGAGGGCTTATGTTTTTCTGAACATTTTGATTAATATTTTTACACTTCTTTTCACCCTGTTCCCTTGCCTTTCTGCAAGGCATATGTGGTTGGTTGTGTGCCTCTGCTTTTCTTCCATACACTTTGGGAAAGAAATTTTAGTGCTGAATGATCTTTGCAGATAAGAGGGTTAGTAGAATGAATACTTGGTGACATGGACTGTGGAAAGGTAAAGAGGAATCTCTTCTGAAGACCTTTTTCAGACCTTTTTCAGTTTCTTCTTCCACATCAAATTAATTGCATCCCATTACTCTAAAGCACCCTCTCCCCCTCCATTGACAGAGCACAGAATTATTGGGAAGATATACAGAGACAATTTATGAGGTATAAAACATGAATTTCCATTTTAAATAGTAACTAATGACAACATTGTCCTGGTCTCATCCACTCTAGGCAAAATTCTCTTCCGACGAAGCCACATTAGGGATGTAGCTGTCAAACGCCTGATTCCCATTGATGAGTACTGTAAGGTGAGTATATTGCAAGTGATCTCACAACTGGCAATCCCATCTCTCCTGTCGTTAAAGCTATCTTTCTCCCTTGTGGTATCTACTGCTCTGGTGGATAGTGAGCTCTTTGAGGACAGACACTATCCTTTGCCTCTTTTGGGGGTCCCTGATGCTTAGCACAGCATCTGACACATAGAAGGTCCTTAATAAGTGTTTGATGGTCGGATGATTGCTCCCTCAGTGGAATTGACTTTATGCAGCATACTATATACATATATCATATATTATTGTCCCTCGACAAGGTAGTATTTTTTTGTTTTGCATGCACACATGCATATTTATCTGTCTGTTTCTCTAATATTTGGAAATGATTTTTCAGTCATCAAAACAGAAGCCACTGAAGTGAAGCACAGCGTATTATAGGGTATTATTTCTCCTGTCTGCAACATGAATTCAAAAAGGGTCCCAGTTAAAAATAACTCAGTAGAGGTTTTAGTAGACAGCAAGCTCAGCATGAACCAGCAGTGTTTATTTCTGTGACTATAAGACAAAATTCTGTATTTGAGTGTCAGAATCAATGCTACTCTGTCCTGGATAGTCTCCATCAAGAGATGGAGGAAATGTCAAAGCCTAGTGAAACTGAGTGATGTTGAGGAAAGAGCATTGACCTTGGAATTGGGAGACCAGCTCTAACCTTTCCTAGTATGTGACTTACACAAGTCTCTCCCTTAGCCTCTTCCTTCCTCATCTGTAAAGTGGTAGTGATGATTCATACGTCTAGAGTTGTGAATCAGAATGACAAGATTTATACCATACTAGGGTTGTGAAGAAAGTGCTTTTAACCCATAAAGCTCTGTGAAAATGGGAAACATTATTAAAGTTGTTCACTTCCTTTTATGTGCCATTAAGGGACATGTAAATCAAGATACCTGCCAAGGATACTATGCTCTTAGACCTTTTAGGGTCACTCTACCAAACTGATGAATGTTGTTCCAACATGTCCCCCCAAACTTTCCTAATGAGCCAGCTTAACTTCTCCTCCTCCTCCCTAATTATGAACCAGTTTCCTCTGCCTTTATAAGTCTAACTTCCCAAATCTGAACAGCAATCCATACATACCCACCCACACGTAGCACATGTATAATCCCCTATTCCTACCACCATCTCCACATTCGATTTTTGAAGAAAAAGTCCTTAAGTGATAAGAAACTACTGCTTCCTACTTCTAGCTGTTGTGTTTGATGGTGTAAGATTTAATGAATCCATTTGGCTTAACAACTGGAACATAATGCCTGATGTTCTATGACCCACTTAGAAGATTTTTTCCCTCTGGTTAATGCATTGCATTCTGCACTAATGTGTAATAAAGTGGATGTTTAGCTTAGCCTGAATTTCCACATTCTTACTTCCTCCAAAGGAAGAAACCAGTCTGTGGAATAAGCTAAAACTGTTGGGGAATACCATATGGGCAGAGAGTTAAGCAGGACTTTCTCTGAACATATTAGACCCTATACTAACTCCTTGTGTCTTATTCAAAGGAGTCAAGATTTCTCTTGGAGTACTGTGAAAGACATTTTTATGGTCTGTCTGTCCCTGCTTTGAGAGATGTCCAAAACAGGACAACTCGGTGTTTTTTCAGGAGCTGAATAGCTTCTCTTCCCTTTTATAATTTATTGTTCATAAACATTTGCTGAATTTCCAAGTGAAAAGTCATTGTTCAGATTCCCACCATGGGTAGAAGGAGATGAAATTAAATCTGTCTATACAGCCACTTGTGACCAGATTAGTTTTGTATTCACTGGAGAAGAAGATTGGCCCTAAAATTAGGTCTTGCATTGTCTGGGGACATGACTTTTCCAAGCTTGTCCCTTGTTATTTGGACTGACTGTGTCTGCTATGGCCTCTGAGTAAAGAAGTTTCCTCTAAGTGCCAATTTGCGCAGGGTGCCCTGGGCTCATTTAAAACTCAGTTCTTTTTTAATATCTTTCCTCTCTTGTTCTTTGCCTCTTTACCTTTTTATTGGGAGCGTAGCTCCCAGACAAAAATGAGCTATATAATAGAGTATATATATATATATAATGTATATAGTAATATAGTATATAATAAGAGTAGAGGTCTGATATTGAGTACAAGTCTGAGAGATGGCAGGATTTAGATGACTGTTTTGTGCAGGGCATATGGCTAATGGTCATCACCACCAATTTCCTGATGCCCTTTGCCTCTCAAACTTGGTGGAGTTGCCAGGCTATCATTAGCAAACATTTTAAGCGTCTTCGAGAGGTGCAGTCCTGGGTCAAATGTCATGGAAAGCACACAGTCTGGCTCAAGAGACAATGCTAAGCATTCCCACATTCATAGTTTTAGAGCTAGAAGGGACCTTAGAAGTGCTCTAATCCAGATGAAGAAACTAAGGTGCAGAGAAGTTAAGTGATTTGCCCAAGATTGTACAGTTAGTAAGTACCAAGACAACAGTTTTCAATTTGAATCTAATTCCTCTGACTCCAAATCACAACATGCATGAAACGATGGCAATAATTATAAACGACTAGAGTGTTCAGAAAGTTTAGTGCAAAGTGTACTGTCAAGGCTTAAATCTGCACTGAGACTTTTGGGATCCTGTATATGTAATGTCTGGTTTAGTCTATAAATTCAGAGAAAGTGGAATAACTTAGTGTGTTATCCTGCTTTACTCAAGATGTAAAAATGAGTTCCAAACCAGTGAGTGAAGGAGTTTAGGAATGAAAAAAAAAAACAAACTTACTGAAATCGTTTTTGGATTCTTTGATCTACATATGGATTCCCTCTGGAATAGTGCCGAAGAAACTGACATGGAAAAAAAAGGGTAATAAAAATCAATGAGCCATAAATACTAAGTGTTTTAAGTAAATAAGACTTTTTCAAGAAAATGTCATTACATTTGACAGTTTATAAAGTTTTTACCATAGAGTGCTAATGAATATATCACCATTCCAGAATTCAAGGGGAGTTCAGTGATGTGGGTAGGGGGCCACATGGGGATAGGGCAAGAGCCCTGTAGACTATACTGTTCCCTCCCCTGCCACCCAGGTAACTTATCAGCGCCTTGAGGGGTGAGAGTGAGTGATGTTTCTCTTATTTTCCACAGAGCTTAGCATAGGACTGAATATATAATGTAGTCAGTTACCTACTTAATCAATACTTTTTGGTTAGTTAACTGACTGATCAACACAGAAATACCTAAGCACTCAGTCCTTGATCCATTCATTCTTACCCTGTGTGTTGGGCAAGGAGTCCATTCCCATCAGTGGATGCTAGACTTTTTCCTTTAGTTTTCTGTTGCCAGATGGGTAAAAACTGAAAATAAAAACAGCATCTGGTGGGTGAGAAATAATTTGATGTTTCCACAAAGACATTGTCTTTAACCTGTATATATCAATATTAGAGCTCATTGTCTTCAATGAGTTCTCTGTCTTAGGGAGAAGGGGGTTTCCTTGATATCACTGAGGGTAATGATGCTTTTTGGAGATTTCCCCCCCTCTAACCTCCAGGCAAACTTCACCTACTTTGGGAAGAGAGAAGCCAGTCACACCAAAGGGCTCTTACCACCTCATTGAACCTTTAAGTCCCTGAACTGAAGACCTCAAACACATAATCTCCCAAGCCTTCTGAGGGTCCAGCAATTGAACCATATCTAGATCCTCAGTAGAAACACCATGGTGAGGATACCTATCAGAATGTAAAGTACAGGTCCAGATAAAGGTTGTAAGAGCTCAGTGGGAGGATGGGGCAAGGGAAACTGTAGAATTCTCAACCAGTTTGCATTGTGAATTTCTTTTCCCTCCTTTCACTACAGTCAGAATTCCTACAGGGACATATTTCCACATTTCTCTTTGTTTCCTCAGGCCCTGATCCGATTGCCACCCTACATTTCTCAGTGTGATGAGGTACTTCAGTTCTTTGAGACGAGACCTGAAGATCTGAATCCCCCCAAAGAGTAAGTTGGTTTGTTGAAGCCAATTGGCTTTTCTTTCAGTAACATCCATTGAAACCAGTAACCCTGGGCACAGCTGCTTTCAAGCTTCTCCCTATACTCTAACCACGAATGCCATGGTATACCAAGATAATGGGCAAACTCATGTCACTCGAGGAAGCATACAAAATTTGAATTAAAAATTAAAATTAATTAAAAATACATACCAGAAGCTTATACGTTGAAGCTGCAGATAAAACAAATTTAGTAAAAGGATGACACAAACTAAACACTTTTTTTAAAAGCCTTTAATGAAAAAAGAAAGAAAAGATGGGAAAGACTATGTTGACTGAAGGGATATGATAACTGGGAAAGCTGAAGGATGAAATGATTACCTAGAATGGAGTAGGGAGTTTCTAGGCATGGAAAAATAGGAGGGGAAAACAGGGAGAAACTTCTGTGTATCGGCACAAATGCCTAAAAGTTCAACTTAGCTTGAATTCAATAAAAAGGTTGAGAAAGTAGAATGGGCTATTGGTGGACTCTTCTGTGTTGAAAGAGTTCTGGGCTGCAGTAGTATCACTTACTGAAAGTCTATTTCCTGCTCAGGGAGAAAGCAGTCTTCTGTCTTTTGGGTTGGAGAGGGGAGTCGGTGGAGAGGATCTGCCCTACGATCTGAAAACCATTTAAAAAGAAGACTGCATGTCATACTTTTGCCTATGTGTCCAGAGACTCTCATAGTCTTAAGTCCTTAAGGTCACTTAAGAACCCTGAGATGAGCAAGGAAGAAATTCACTCTTGCAAAGAGAATATTTATTATGGGTTCAATCTTTCTTCATTAATAGTTTTATTACAGTCTCCAAAACTACTTAATTCCTACTTTTTGTCATCCTTTCCCATTTTTCCTGCAAAATATAGTGATTTAAAATAGTCAAGGGTAGATCATGGACTTGAGAGAGATAACCTCAAAAGTGCTTCATCTCTTCCCTGAGTCCAGCTTCCTCTTCCTCCGAATGTCACTTCTGCCCTTCATTTTTCTCATTTATAACAGAGATGTTAAGGGGGATAAAGGAGGGCTATATTAGGAAATGTAAGTGATATACAAAAACAAAAAAAATCAAAAATTTTATTTTCAAAAATTAAATAGGTGTGATGTGGGTGGATAGAGAGCTGACCATAGATTCAGGAAGACCTAGATTCAAGTTCTGCCTCTGAAACATACTGTATGACCCTGAGCAAGTCACTTAACTTTTCAGCGTCCTAGCTAGGTCTCTAAGACTGTATGTGGGTTGTAGAATAGTTACATCTCTGCTTAGGAAAAGGGAGTTATCTATGCCAATGGAGCTGCAGGTCCAGGCCAAAAAAAAATTTTTTTTAAATAGGGGTATGCTGTCTACCTCACATTCTGATATAAAGATCAAATAAGATATTTAATGTGAAAACATCATGAAAAGTGCCCATTGCTATAGTAATCAATATTTCCTGTTATCTGAAGTAGCTAGAACCCTCAAATTCAAGTTCACCATAGCTGACTTCCCCTTCTAGCTTTCACTCTTCTCGTAGGTACCTCCTGGAAACCCTAAAACATGAACAAGAGGACCTATGGGAAGCATCTGGTTCAGAGAACTGTAGGATTTGTAGGTGCAAGAGACTATCTAGTTAACCAGTAAACATTAAGCGCCTAAGGTATTCCAGGCACTGTGCCTCATTTTACACTGGAATAAATAGAGGTTTTGAAAGGTGGAAGAGACGGAACTCAGATTCAAACCCAGCTTTTCTTACCCCAGACGCATTGAACTTTCCAGAATATGGAAGGGAGGAATGATTAAAATGTCACTAGAAAATGAAGATATTTTCTGGGTTTGTGACACCTAGGATATCCTAGTCCCCAGCCAAATGCCCTGGTGCTTGTCTAAGCTTGAATCCAAAATACTAATTTATTCAAAGACTTTGCCTGTCTTGGTGAAAGGGGGTTTAAACTGGTCCACGAGTTTCAGGGTGGACCTTGTACCACGTGGTAAATAGTAATGGAAAATGGCCAGACTCAGCCATCTGTGATACGGTATTTCTGAGATTTGTGTGGATGTCATCATTCATAAACAAGATAAACTTTTCTCCAGGAAATTGAATGGAAACCAACACTTGAAAGGAATTGGAAGATCAAGAACACTTTTTTATTCATTATCTTCCTTTATTCGGAAGTGCTGGCAGAGAAGAGACTAGGTCAGCACATTCCATGCTCAGCTGCCTTGCTGGCTTTGCTTTGGATGTCTCCCTGAAGTCGATGGAGGACTTCTTGTATCCATCCAAAAGAGTTGTGTTGGGAAGGGCTTTGGCCTGCCAGGGGAGGAGGACACAGTGAGCACAAACTAATTCAGCTATGTGAATCCAAATACAGCCATAGTAGACAAGAAGGGAGGAAGAAAAATGGGTGGAGACTCATCTACAAATATTTCTTGGAAAAGCAATGGAATTGGAGTCCAAGGACCTGGGTTCAAATCCCAGTTCTGCTACTTGCCAGCTGTATGACCTTAAGGAAAATTGCTTTAACTTGGGCCTCAGTTTCTTCATGTGTAAAATTAAAGCATCAGATGATCACTGGAGGTTAATAACAAAACTTAAATCCTATGTAGAAGGGTTTGGGCAGGGGAAAGGCATGGGTAAGATAGGTTGGAAAAGGTTTAGGAAAAAATGGTATGAATTCAGACTGAAACTAAAGCTGGTAGTTGGAATTTATTGACTAGAAAACAGATGTTGAACCTGGATTTCCCATCCTGTTTAGGGAGAATAAGGAGAACTGTGATATTGAACCTCTGCTATGAGAAATAGTAAAGAGGGAGGATAGTTATATATAGAGCTCAAACAGTTAGTAGAGGAACTTAGTGCTTATGCATTAAGTAGGAGATAATTGGAACACCTTATAGGTTTCTGAGGAGGGAAATCATATGTTTTCCATGTTGCTTCTTCAGATATAATGCCTATGATAAAGATTAGGAACCCAATCACACATGCACTTTATGTGTAGGAGAGTAGATCACAAGCCCACTTGATAATAGAGAATTACAACTAAGGAAACCTCTCCAAGCTTAGGAGGCCTTTTCTTCAGTCATTTTCTCATTTGTCTATACAATGCAACCCAATGGGTAGGAAGGATCCCATGAGCCCATGAGTGATCGTGCATTGGTGTTTGTCCAGCATGAGTACCTCCTTTAAAGACAAGTGTATTGGATAGTTAGGTTCCGGATTTGGCCATTGAGTATGTTTTCCATCACCGCAGCAACTTCCTCTGTATGGCTACAGCTTAGGACATCCATTTTGGATCCATTCTTGGAATTTTTACTGATGTACAGGCTGAAGGTTCTGCATTGGTTGTCTCCTCCTCAAATTGAGGCCCACTCAAGACTTTTGTCCTGGTGGTTTCCTCTTTTCAGAGAACAGAAATGTTTCCTTGTCCCGTGATTTCTCTAAGAAATTCAGCTTCACAAGGTAGAACTCCCAAGATGTATGGGTATAGATACATCAAGGGAATTTTGTGAGATCTTTTCTGAGAATTTCAAAATGTCTTGGAAACTTCGGCTGTTGTTTCTCTAGAATGCAGAAACTGCATTCACCATTATACATGGTACATGCTGACTCACTTCTCTTTTCCCTCCCACCCCTGCTTCTCTCCTCTACAGGGAACATATTGGGAAGAAGAAATCTGGTAAGAATGAAATTTTTTCCCCTCTCTATGCCATTGAATTATCTCTCCAGATTCTTCTATCTGCTCCTGGCCTTGGAATTTGAGGACCTGAGTGTGAGTCTTAGTTCTAAACCTTATTAAGTGTGCAACTCTGGACAAGTCACTTAACATCTCTGACCCTCAGTCTCTTCTGTAAAGTGTAGATAACAATACTTGCTCTATCTCCTCCACCAAAATCCCGTACCAGTACCTCCTCATGTCATGAAATGAGTTACCCAGGGTCCTTGATAGCAATGAAAGCCAAATGTAAGCTTAGATAGGTCTTACAAAGCTGGAGGGCTTTGAGTTTGAGCCTAGCAGAAGACTAAATGTCAGCCATCTGAGGACCAGCCCAAGTACAGAAAGTTTCATCATTAGGCTGACTAATTTTCTTGAACGTGGTAACTCTCAAAGATCATTTAGGAAAGAACTATAGCAGTAGAAGGGACACTCACACCAATGAAATCAAAGGTCCCCAATATGTCTCAAATCTCACAGGGTTGCTGTGAAGAAAGCCATTTATCATCTCTTCCAAGCCCTCTGGAAGTACGATCATCATCCTCATCACCAGTGTTGCATAGAGTGCCATCTAATCCATTCAGGCCTGTTCCAAAGGGGCAACTCCTTTTCTCCCCAAAAACAGTCTTTTCTTTCATAGCTTTCTTCACTCTTCTCTGGATACTGCAGCTTTCCCAATGAGGGAAGCAGTAAAGAAAGGAAAGGACCTAGAGTATGTGGAGAGGGATGTTCTACTTTCAGTCTTGGGAGCCATAACAGTCTCAGAATTTCTAATAATGAGTCTCATTCTTGTAATGAGTAGAGTTCTGGAATTGGAGTTGGAAAGACCTGAGTTCAAATCCCACCTCAAACATTTGCTGGTGGGTAACCAATCAGCCATTCCAGCTCTGTTTTCATAGCTGTAAAATGATGAGTTAGACTCTAAGGTCTTTTCTTGATCTCTGATCCATGATGTCCCCAGGGATGTCTGTCCCAACATTGTCTTGTACTATTGACTCTGTCTGTGTGTGTGTGTGTGTGTGTTGTAAAAAACACCTAATAGTTGTTCCCAACTTTGTGCCTCTAGGCTTTTTATGGCCTCACAGTACATTTTAAGGTTTGATAGTTGTGGGGCAATCCAGGCAAAAATATTAGAATCTTGCCCAAGTTACAAAAGCTCTGTTTTATCAGGCTTCATCCAATAATTTGTGAGTACAATTGAATTTATAGGAATTAATAAAAGTGTTACATTGGTGATGGTAGTAGTCAGTATATTTTCCCTTACTACATTTTTAGAGCTAGCTTCTGGGTCAAGTAGGGAATGTTCCTAAGGGTATAGAATCAGATGCCACCACTCCTAGAAAGTAACCAGATTCAAATCCTGACTGGCCCACTTGCTGCCTGTGTGCCAAGTTATTTCACCTCTCCGGGCCTCAGTTTCCTCTTCTGTAAAGTGAAGGGATTGAACCAAATGATCCAGTTCTAAATCTGGTAGTTCCATAGAGTAAAGGAGACTAGCTTCCTCCATGGCTTGCTGTTGTACATGTCCACCATCTAACAGTTGTTCTGAATTCAGCATCTCAGGGCTCTTGAGCCACTCCTGAGTGGAAAGACTGCGGTCACCAGTGCTTTTAAAAAAATTTAAGGTTGTCCCTGGAAAGAAGACATTCTATAAACTAGATCTAGCCTTTTAAGGATTGGAAGGAACTGCCCAAAGGACCAAAGCCTAGAATTACCTCCTACCTCTTCTCACCAGGCTCTGTTTGCAGCTCTCATTTTCTGGTGTAATAGGTACTTGGGGGAACCTTGGCATCCTGCTCAAGCTACAAATAGCCACTAGACCCATGGATAATTATATAGCCCCTAGAAGGGAGCAGAAATTAGGAGGTCATTTTGCCCTTCTTGAGACGGTCAAAAGGTCTGTGTTTTCGACTATATCTAGGATCTTATCCCTGGAAGGAACCAGTGGGAGGGATGAAAAGGAAGGAGAATCAACTTTGGTAAATAAAGCTTAAGTGTCTGCATGGAACAGAAATATTTTTTTTCAGACACAGTGATGAAGGGCCTCACCTAGAAGGGACAGAGGAGCCTCTAATTAGCAATAACTCTGACAGCTTCACTCACCTGCAGTGCTGGGAAAGCTTATTTATATAGTCTGTACCGTAACTTTCAAAATCAGAGCTAATTCTGGGTTCAGACTTCTTACTAATCCTACCTTAAATTTGTTCCTCTTTTAGGACCATCTCAAGGGATGTTTGTGGATGTTTCAGAGAGGTTTAAAGATCATCACCCCTCAGCATCTTCTTGCTTTAAGGAAACAGAGATGATTGAGTTGGGAAAAAATCCTATGTCTATACTAGGTTGTTCCTTTTGATCAGTTTCCCTCTCTCAAGGCTTTGTCTAGACCAGTCTTAAAAATTGTGAAGCTCTTGGAATTATACTGATTCTGCTAGAGAAAAGGATCCCACAGTCTCTTGGTGGTCCAGATAATTTCATTTAGCAATTATTTCCATATCTTCTTTAGACCTCCCAAAACCAGCATTCTCCGAGGTTTTTTATACCATTCTAGCAACCCTGAATACTGTTCTTTACTCAAATATTGTTTGATTTCCAGAATCGATATGCTCCAGTAAGAATGTCAATGAAGTAAATTTCTGCAAAGTGAAGTGTATTTTTTGCCACCAAGTTATAAAATTTGTGAAGCTTTAGAATGGAGGTGTCCAACACACTGTGTAGCCTTCAACAGTTCTCACTGAGATCTAACCAGATTCAAATGCAATTGGGAAATATTATAAAAAATAAATAAAACCACAACGGAACATAGATAGTGTTAATATTGTGGTCTTCTAAGTCAATATGCAGTCTACAGGGATCATTCTGTGTGGTTTCTATTTGAGTCTAACACCCTTGCTTTAGAAGATCTGTGTTTTCACTGGTACAGATCACAGCATCGTCACACCTGCTCCCTGTCCCCCAAATTATCGCCTGGTGACCAGCCCTCTGGTTCCAAATCCCTCTCCTCACCTAGCTAAGGAGGTCCTTGAAGGACAAACACTGCCATACTCAAAGCCCTTCCAGCTTGGGTAGGACCTTCTAGAGCTTAGATCCAACTGACTTAGCCTGTGAGGACTCAGGGTCATCTCCATTTTACAATGAATCTTTGAAAGACGTTGGTGGAAGGGAGATGCATTAACATGTAAACAATTAATTTCCTAAGAAAATGGTGATCAAGGATCATTATGGCCAGTTCCAGGCATGCTCAAGCAATATTAGGCTTGCTGGGGGGTGCTTTGCACCATTTTCCCAACTCTAGAGTTTCCTCACTGCTGTTACACCTTGTTCTTTTCCTTTTTCTTCCCACCTTATGCTCCCACCCTCCCTTCCAAATGTACCATAGAAATATACTCCATGCCACATTTCCCTTGAGTAATATATGTGTATACATATTTGTGGATTCTATTTTCATAAAATCTTCTTTGCAAAAAAACTTTTATCCAAAAGGATACAATGAAGTGTATTTGAGAGCTTGCTGGCAATCTTAGACATCACCAGTAGATTTTACTGTTGTTCTGTAGAATCTGTTTATGAGTTTTCTTGATAAGGATATTGCAGTGGTTTGCCATTTCCTTCTCCAGCTCATTTTATGGATGAGGAAATTGAGGCAGCAAATAAGATTAAGTGACTTGTCCAGAACCTCAAAGCTAGCGCCTTAGATCAAATTTAAACTCATGTCTTCTTGACTCCAAGCCTAGCGCTCTATCTGCTGTGCCACCTAGCTGCCCTTGCCTAGAACTAGGCACTCAGAATCTGTGGCTTGGATAGGGGCTCATGCCAAGTTTTGGAAGGAACTGAAACATTAAATCCTGTGGATAAGGAAAAGGCATTGTCTCACAAAAATTATCTCTAAATCTTGACCCACTCTCCTTTTTTCTGTCTCCCTTCTCCCTCTTCTCAGTGTTCCTTCTTCAGTTAGTTCTCTGATTCATGCATTCCGTTGCTACAAAGTGTGTTAGGCCACATTTTCATACTGTTTAAAAACATGCAGGAGTCGGCGTGGTATAATGCAGTAGTGTCAAATTCAAAGAGAATAGGGCATCCATTTCTATTTCCAAACTTTCCATAAGGATCCCTGTGGGCTACAGTTTGATTTAGAAAACCGTCTATTTACATTATCTATGTTCTTTTGTATTTTTATTTGCTTTCTTAAATATTTCTCAATTACATGTTAATCTGGTTCCTGCTACACTGGGGAGAGTTGCCTGCCACTACATGTTTTATACCTCTGGTATGGTGGATAGCTTGTTAGGCTTAGAGTCAGGAAGACCTGGTTTAAATACCACTTTGGATACTTAGTTGGTGTGTGACCCAGGTCAAGTCATATGTCCTAGGACTTATCTGAAAGGATTAAATTTGCTCCATTTGACCCCAGAGAGCAAGATTCAAAGGCAGCGAGTGAAAGCATGCTCAGACTTAACATAAAGAAAATCCTTCCCACTGATTAGTGCTATCTCAAAGTGGAAAGGACTGCATTAGGGAAGAGTGTGTATCCCTTCAGTGGAGATCTTCAGACAGAGTTGTCAGGTATATTGTGGGAATTCTTTCCAGTTGCGGTTTGGATTAGATGGCTAAATCAAATGTCAGAAAGCTGATCAAATCCCAGATTCTTTGCATATCTGCATGGAAACATTCATGTGGAGTGGAAAACTCAAGTGTTAACCTCATCACTGGCTCTGTCCCTTGATCCAAATCTTACCAGGTCCAATTCAGGGCAGTCTTGCCAATATGAAATCTTTCTTTTTAGTAAATAAGATGTTAGTCCAAGATGGAGAGTTTTAACTGTTTGTACAATGCTATGTTTTATCTTGAATAGACTTTGTTGCCTTTGTGCTCCCTCATTAGAAACCCCTCCCACCAAAGAAACAAGACTCTAGGGATCCCTGGGAACTTTTTTCCCAAGATAGGTAATAGCCTGCTAGTAACATTAACGTGGAAGGATAGTTTTCTCCAGTTTGTGACCTGTGTTTCAGAAAAAACATTTAGGAACCTTAATAATCCTTCTGACCCTTTCTGAGTTCCTAAATGGGACTTCTCAGGGAAATTTCTAGCATAAAGGAATAGAGTTACGACTAGTGGGACAAATAAAAAATTAATATCTGAAGAGTGGTTATAATGAATTTTAAACATCCATAGACAAGTATAGTCTGTCTATTCAACTCTACTGTACATTCAAGAAGTATATAAAGATACTGGTGGCCCTGCCCTCGTGCGTTTACCTGTTGTTTTGGATGGAAATCCTGTTGGGGGCCTGTATGCCACAAATAGCCCCTCAACCATAATTTCTAATGCATTCATGTTAGATTCATCACTACCAGAGGACTATAAAATTCATAACCCATAGCCAAAAAAAGTACAGACTTGCTCCATTTGTATGTATATTTCGGGTTCACTAAGGAACAGATGTCACTGGTTCAAATCTGATTACTTTGCTGGGTTGTTTTTGTCTCGTTTTGGTCTTTCATGAGCATATCCATATGCACAGAAGTGCAGAGAAAGCAGGATTCCTGACGTTTTGCGTTCTATGTGTGGGTTAACACCCTTTGAAAGAAGCGCATACTCAGAAGTCTGGCTCCACCTGTTGGGATTATTATAAATGGAAGTGATACCCTGGCCTGTGGTAGCCCAAGACTGACAGCTGAACTCCTGCCACAACCTAACTTTAGGATAAGATAAATTAGACTTATTTATAATTTAGGTTTCTTTTAACCCTAACTGTTCCTCCGCTCCACACCCCTTGCCAAATTTCTACATTGGCCCTGAGTTACCTTACAGTCCTTCCTGGATATTTCTATCTCCATTGCTCCCCTGCTCTGGGTGGGTAGTAGTGGCTTGGACCCTCTCAGGTGAACTAAGTTCTAGCCCTCTGTAGGGGAGGCTCTGAAGAATTCAATCCTTATGGGCTCCAAAGAAAACTAAATTCAACACACCTATAGCTTCATCTTTGGCCCCAAAGTAGCAATATAATTTTTAATGAAACAGTGTTAAAATTTATGAGGCATTTTGTTCACAGCAACCCTGTGAAGTAGGTACTTCCAGTATTATCCCCATTCTGTAGGGGAGCAAACTGAGACTAAGAGGTTAATTGACTTGCCTGGTACCGCACAGTGAGCAAGCGTTGGAGGTGGGATCAAAACCCAGGTCTGATCCAAGCTCAACATGCCTTTCTCTGTACTACCCTGCCTTTTGGGGAAAAGGTCAAAGGAAGGGATTGCAAGGAGCTGGTGAAAGAGAGAGAAAGTACACTTCTAGTCTTTCCATCCTTGCCCATCTCTTTTATTCCTTCATCTTTCTCACTTCTCTCCTTACCACACTTTACCCTCTTCCTTCATTCCTCCCACTATTTTTCATTTCTTTTTTTCCTCCATCTTTTCTTCAGGGATGCTAGCTCCCATTGGGAAGTGGGACAGACACAGACACACACACAGACACAGACATGTAGATACACATACAGACACACAGACATACAGACACACACACACACACACACACACACACACACACACACAGGTTCCCATGCCATGACCTTAAATACTGACTTCAGAATATTATCTTGCCACAGATACCCCTCCCCAGTGACTACGTTGCTCAGATATGGAGATTTTCACTTTTCCTCCTTTCAGGGGGAGATTCGGCCTCAGTAGATCCAATGGTCCTGGAGCAATACGTGGTGGTAGCAGATTACCAGAAGCAGGAAAGTTCAGAGATCAGCTTGTGTGTGGGCCAGGTGGTGGACATCATTGAGAAGAATGAATCAGGTAAGACAGCTATTCCTCACCAAGACTATCTTGGACAGACACTTGGGGACAGCAGCTGGCAGGAAGGAGAATTGAGGCCCAGGATCCCAGACCACAAGCAACACTAGTGATAAAGGTCATTTTGTCACAGTCACATGGATGTGATAAAATGAAACAGTTTGACCATTCCAAAGAAAATCTGCTTTTGTTCACTGGTGTAGGTCACATTTGTTGTCACAAAATCTTTGTGGGTTTCAGGTTTTTATGGAGCTAATAATTTCAGTCTAGTTCTTAGATGGCTCATATATTCACAGTACAGACACTGTGTCAGCTAGTTAACCATTTTTTTATCCTTAGCATTAGAATGATTGATGATCAGAACTCATCAAGTATTATATCAGACATTAGGACAGGACAAAGGAAAGGAAAAGAAACCAGAAGAGGTAAAACAGATCTTTTAATGGAAGAATAAAATATACAAAAGATTCAGCATGTTTATTATGGCTAAAGTCTGTAACTAGCCAATCTAGATAGTAACTCAAATGACGGGCTACAAGCCATAACAATACATTGTTTTGAGTCAAAATGTTCTCTAATTGTAATTATGATAACTAAAGATTATGTCGTGCTCACCATGTGCCAGGCCTTGTGCTAAGCTCTGTTCACTTATTATCTCCCAGCAACCCAGGGAGTTAGGTGCCGTTATTAAGCCTATTTTACAAATGAGGAAATTGAGGCAAACAGCCATTTAGTGTCTTGCTCAGGGTCACACAGCTAATAAGTGTCTGAGGCCAGATTTAGACTCAGGTACATAGGAAGAAAAATCTATTTCTGACATTTTCTGAATGATGTAAACATTTGGCTAGGTTACTAATTAGCATCATCAGCCAAGTAAATTAGAATTGCATACATCCTGAATCTATGATTAATGTTATCTCCTAAATATGACTATCATTAATATGAAGTGCAGTTTCTACAAATTAAAGTACAATTTCTCTAGCCAACCTGTGTATACCAGCCCAGATGCATCCATAAGCATAGATATAACCAATCATAATTGCTCAAAAATAATCATGTCTTTAACCTCAGCAATAAAAATTGTCCCGAGGCCCAGGTGTAAACTCCTCCCAAAAAAGAATTGCTTGTCTCTTATTATGGGGGCTGAAACTGATGAACGGAAAGTTTGAGTGACTCAGTAAATGGAATACAGAACCAGAATTTGTTCCATCTCCCCGCTTCATTTCGATTTTTTATATGGTACATTCTTACCCCCTTCATCAGCATCAAAAACTCGTGACTAATGACAGTTTAAAATAGTCTTCATCAAACTTGAACATAATTTAGATACTGAAGGCAGTGAGTTGTATTTGGCCCAGGCATTTCTATGCACAGGAAAGATAAGCAGGAAAAGCATGGTTAAAACAAGTCCACAGATATGAAATGACAAAAGACTAGGTCCTTGGGTAGCAGCCTTTTGACTGAATCCAAGTTTTACAGAACAAATCCTTTTATTAAGGAGATTTGTTCTACAAAAGTTTGGATTCTGTCAAAGGGTTACACTTAAGGGCCTAGAGGACCACATACGGCCTTGAGGGCACAGGTTCCCCATCAGACCTTAACTTTAGTAAAATACAGTTCTCAATCCTATACAAAGAGTGTCTGAAGCCAGGTCCTTCTGGGTTTTCTCCAAACTGCCCTCTAAAGATGGAGGAAGTGAAACCCTTCATTTCCAATTCAAATGCCAAGTTTGATTTTGCTAAACTACTGGACCAGAGATTACTTTTCTCCCAGGAGGTTTTCAATTCCCAGCAAAGATTGAATGAAGATAAAGGAGAGGGCATAGGGAATCCCCTACCAATCAAAAAGGCTTTAGCTGCCACAAAGTGGCAGCTTCATAGGATCGAATTTAACCACTCACTCAGGCCTTCATTCAACCAACATATGATGATGTGTGTAGCAATTCAAAAAAAAAAGAGATGTCATCCTCACTTAATTCTGCTACCAGAACTTCTCCGGTCAAAACTCATCGGATTTTTGTCTACAAAGTGAACTCAGAGGCAGCATGGTGGAGTGGTTAGAGCTGACCTTAGAGCCAGGAAGACCTGAGTTCCAGTCTTATCTCTGGTACAGATCCTGGGCAAGTCCCTGGACTTCTTACTGCTCTGAGCAGCTCTCTAAGAGTTGTGAGAAACATGCTGGTCTGCATTGGAAAGGACTTTCCTCATCTGGTAGTTTCCTATACCAATGAAAGCACAAGTCTAGACCCTATTCTGACCCCTGCTCCTACAACAGAGCACATATACTCACTGGATGTGTCACCCTGGGCTGGGCAAGTCCTCTCAGTCAACAAGCATTTATTAAGCACTTAATATTTGCCAGATGGCAGCTAACTGATACAGTGGATAGAGTACTGAATTTGAAGTCAGGAAAACTTATCTTCCTGAATTTAAATTTGGCCCCAGATACTTACTAGCTTTGTGGCCCTGGGCAAATCATTTAACCCTATTTGCCTCAGTTTTCTGGAAAATGAGCTGGAGAAAGAAATGGCCAACTACTCTAGGATCTCTGCCAAGAAAACCTCAGATGGGGTCATGAAGAGTCAGACAACTGAAAACAACTGAACAACAGCAAAAATTTGCCAGATGCTATGCTAAGTTCAGTGATGTAGGCAACTCAGGCACTAAGCTGCAGAGAAGGTGCTATCCTGCATTGATTGGTGGAGATGATTTCGTCATCTGAGCGTTCCCTATACCAATAAAATCACATGTAACCCTTATTCCTGTCCCTGAGTAAAGTTTGAATACCTTAACCAGGAATTCAAGGCCCTTCACAGTGCGATACCACCCTACCTTTGCAGCCTAAACTGGACCACTCACTACCCCCATGCAAGCACTAGACCTCGCTATCTTTGCACTTTTGTTCATGCTGTTCCCTATATCTAAAATGTCCTCCTCCCATCCAAATCTATTGAAGTCCTCCTACCCATATTCTAAAGGTTTTCTCCAATGACACCCTAGATGTCTCCTCTGGTCTACCCCACCTCCCTTGACTTCTTTCTTGTATATATTTTATGTTCTATTTTGTATAATATTCATTGATTCATACCCCGCCCCCCCATTAGTCTATGAGGGCAGGAACAATGTCTTATCTAAACTTGACATGTCACCCAGGACTGGCATGAAATTCTGTGCACCACTGGCACTAAGTTATGTTTGTTGAACCAAATTAAATTGAATCACCGTGTACAGATATTATCAGGGAGAAGTGATGTGTGACCCGGACATTT
Source organism: Potorous gilbertii (assembly GCA_028658325.1). NCBI lineage: Eukaryota > Metazoa > Chordata > Mammalia > Diprotodontia > Potoroidae > Potorous > Potorous gilbertii. The sequence goes on from CM053769.1 coordinate 366,672,593, forward strand.
AAGGATGTGTAAGACATGGATTGATGGAGAGAAGTAGGACAGATGATCTAGGTAGGGAGCATAGTAAAAGTAAAGGCATGGATTTGGGACTGAGTGTGGTTCGTAGGAGAGATGGTGAGATCAGTACAACTACTCCACATTATCCAGCTACATTTACCCACTCACCTTTCTCCCCTCCAGGTTGGTGGTTTGTAAGCACTGCTGATGAGCAGGGCTGGGTCCCTGCAACTTGTCTGGAAGGTCAGGATGGTGGGCAAGATGAATTCTCTCTACAACCTGAAGAAGGTAGGAAAAATTCAACCTTGTATTTATATGTAAATGTTTCCAGTGACTCCTGGTGAAAAGAAGAGATCCCTGTACTGAGTGAAAGGCTGGACTCAATGATTCCTGTAATTCCTTTAAGCTCCAAGACAAAAGAATACACATGGAGTTATATATTCTTTTTGTCTATGTTTATGTCTTCTCCTTCTCGACTGTCGGTGCCAGAAAAGCTGGACTTTATCTTATTTGAACTTTGCATCTCCCTCAGCATCTAGAAAAGTTTCCTATACACATCATATGTTGATTAAATGAAGGCATGAGTAAGTAGTTATATGTAATCCTATGAAGCTGCCACAAAGTAGTAGCTAAAACCGTTTTCGTTGGTGTGGGATTCTCTGAGCCTTCTCCCTTATCTTCATTCAATCTTTCTGGGGGTTGAAAAATCTCCTGGGGGAAAAGTAATTTCTGGCCCAGGAGTTTAGTAAAAACAAACTTACCATTTGAATTGGGAATGAAGGGAATCACTTCCTCTATCCCTAGAGGCCAGTTTGGAGAAAACCCAGAAGGATCTGGCTTCAGGCATCCTTTGTAAAGGATTGTTAAGTCAAGGCTTGATGGAAACTTATTCCTCTGTTTTCCATCTAGGAATCGTTCTTTGTCAGTTCATTACAGGCATTAATAGGTTATTAGCAAAGAGTTTGAACTTATTTATAAAGTGTTTTGCAAACCTTCAAACACTATAAATATCATCAGTTGTTCTTATTAGAGATTCTCCCAGTAAAGGCAGAAAGAAAGGGTCTGATCACTTGAAGTTTACACTCCACCTGGTCTATTACAACTGACAACCCAAGAGGGAATCTTTTATTACATCCCAAATGCCTGGTATACTTTTACTAAGTCAGAGATTACTTGGAATGCTTTTCTCACTTAAATGCTGATGGGTACGATCCACTTTTGTACTAAACTTGACTACTGCCACCATTAAAATAATAGGGTGAAATGATCTAGAGAGCCTTCCACATTTGGGTTCTAGTATTTCAGGGTTTCCCTCGAATTACCAAACCAGAAAACCATGTGTACTAATGCAGCTACCAGTCTCCAACACATGGCACTGTTTTCCTTTAGAAAGCATGAATGCTAAAGAGATATAAGAGAATACCCTAAGAGAATACCCCTGACCCACCCCTTCGTGGAGGTGGGAAAGCCATAGGTGTTACCACACTGCACATGTTTTCTTACTTTTTACATTTTGACAGATTATGCTGATTTTTTTCCCACTTTTTCCTTTCTTTTTTGTCTTTATTTGTTTTATGGGATAACTCTCTGAGCAGGGAAAGGAAGGAGAAAGAATAGTGGAGGGAAAGGTATGATGATATGAAAAACAGAAGATACAAATGAAATCTTATTTTAAAAAAAGAATTGAAAAAAAGAATTCATGAATGAAAATGCTCCCAGAACACTCAGCAACTTGCCTGGACTTGAAACTAGTCAACTATTCCTAACATGGGGCACCTAGGCTGATTAAGGAGAGAGTCAGAAGCAACTCCTGTTGCTCCAGTCAGACAGTACTTTTGTGAATATTCTTGGTCTAATGGTATAGTTTCTAAAAAGCCACCATTAGCTTATAGCTTTAAATATAAGGAACTCAGTTATTTTAAGTTTTTGTAAGTCATGATCAGCTTTAAATGTATTTGTAATTTGTGGGATTTTTAAAAAATACACCCCCTTATTCTCAAAGCATCAAAGAGACCATGCGATGTGGTGGATAGAGAGCTAGAGTGATTATAGGCAACTCTAAAACTGAGTTGCAGAGGGAGGGAAGAAGAAAAGAATTTGAAATTCAGAATTTTGTAAAAATGAATGTTGAAAACTAGAATTAATTAATTAATTTTTGAGAAATAGAGTTGTTGAACAGTTGCCAATCTACATTAGAGTGGAGATTTCCTAATCAGGACCTCCCTACACAGATCAAGCCACCACTACCCCCCCCCCAAAAATTCCAAGCCATTTAACCTTTTTGATACAGTTCCATAAGTTTCCTGTCTTTCCTCCAAATTATTCAAAAACAAGTTTTATTACTGTCTTGTTTTTTGCACTACTTATTTTATTAATCATTTCTCCAGATATTGTCCCTATTCCACTGAATCCTCCCTTGTTATAGAGTAAGGTAGGTAAGTAGAACCCAGCTAACAAAACAACTACTCGTGACAGTATATGTAATATTCTGCATCCATGGCCCCTCCCTCCAGCCCTTTACCAAGAAAGAAAAATATTTCTTCATCTGTTCTCTGAAACAAAGATTGGGCAACACAATATCATTCCCTTTTTGAAAGCCTGTCATCATTGTGTTTCCCCCTAAATAATTCAACCCCTAAAGTTAGGGATCCTTAATCTTTTTTGTGTCATGGACCCCTTTGGCAATCCAGTGAAGATTATGAACCCCTTCTCACAATAGTGTTTTAAATGCCTAAAATAAAATGCAGGGAAATCAATTATAGTGAAATACAGTTATCAAAATATTTTAAAAAACAAGTTCATGGACCCCAGCTTAAGAATTCCTATTCTCAAGCCCCTTAGTAATCAGATGTTAGACACAAAATTAGGTCAATTTAGCTACCCCTTAGCTAGAGCTTGGGGGGTCCTTACTCAGGGACTTTCTGCTTCGGAAAGATCAGATGTGACATGGGATGAGAAATCACATGTGTATAAATAAGAAACAATGGTAGTTTTGAGGTGCTATCTCTGTCTTGTGAGTGCTGCCTTCTCATCTCCTGTTTTATCCATTTCCTGATTTCTACTACTCAACATGCTTCCTTCCCAGTCTCTTGGAGATACTGGTCTTTGCCCCGGCACGTGGGTCGCCGTCGGACACTTGGGGACTTGTACACCATTGGATGGGGTCAAGGTGGATTCTGTGGAGGCTTGTTTTGTTGTTTTGTGTTTGGAGCCTGGTCCGCTGTTTCTGCCCCATGCATGAAGTCCTCTTCCCCTGTGACCATGTGTGTCTGTGTATTGCATGTTGATAAATAGTGACCTTGCTTGTGTCACTTGTACTAGATATATTTGTATGTGGGGGCCTGAGAAGAGGGCTCATCCTCAGACTCTCTCACAGCTGCTGTACTGTAGAGGATGCCCTTTTTCTGAGTTTCCTCTTCTGGTGTGACAGCTCCCCCTCAAAACGAACCAATGCCTTTGGAAGCTCGAGTTTTTCTCTTTGCTGAGTCATTAGTTGTCAAGCCTGCTTCCCTCCACTTTGATTTGGGTCACTGACTGGGGTTAGAGACACACTCCCCACCCACTACCCACCCCACATGTGGAGCCATTCCCAGGATGATGTCCTTTAGGAATCAAGGCGTCCCATCTGAGCAACATCCTTTCTTCACAATCTGCTTATTTCACGGAACCTCTCTTGCACACACAGGCCTTGGCGTCTTTCCATATATGGTCTGCAGTTTTCATGAATCACTGGAACAGCCAACTCAGCCACCCCACAGGATACACCATTATTTGAGTCAACTTATTTCCCTACTTGGGTGGATCAGGGAGGTTAAATAAATAAATAAGTGAACATAGTGTAAGTCAGCCCTCGGTGCCAGACAGGCCAGCCACAAAAAGAAGCTTATTAGGAGTTATTGGAGAGAGACAGACAGAAAAAAAGATACAGACAGACAGACAGAAAGAGGCAAAGACAAAGAGATGGGGGGGAGAGGAGAGAGGGAGAGATGGAAGACAGATGGAAGAGGAGAGGAAGAATTTGCATGCAGACTTCACCCCTTCAGCCGGCCTTAGCTGTCACTGAGAAATAAAGGAAATTCTCTTAGGGCCAGAAAGGTTGCCAATGCAGGAAAGAACCCACTTCTTCCATCTCAGCTTGCCTGTTGCTTCTTTTGGAGTTGGGTGTTGAGCATGGCGGGGGACACCCCAAGGCCATTTCCTGTGGTGCTCTCTCTCTCTCACCCCCTCACCCTGGGCATGAGTGCTTTTGAACAGCTGAAGGCCAAACCCGTTCCTTTGCTTTCTGCAGAGTTGAGGTCCAGAATCTGGATGATTCTGAAGGAACATCCCCCCTCTGCTTGATGACCAGAGACCTCAGGGCTTTAATGTGGGAGGGAAACATCTGGATTTAACTTTTGTGAAAGGAATTAAGTAGAAGGTCTGAAAGCAACTTTGGGGAAAGGAAGGAGCTACCTGTTTACATTTATTTTCTTCTCCTGGCTATATTAATGAAATTTCTAGCTGTCTTTGGTTGGTAATGATCTCATCCTCAGACCATCTGCTGCCAAATGGATCTAATCCCTCAACACTACAGGCAGCCAGGTTGCCAAATCCAAACAAGAGATTGTCATAGCCATGTGAAACTTTAACCCTTTCTAGCCTGGATTGGATCCAACTGCTTGGAGACTGCCCCACCTTCAGCTAAGGCCTGGTAGTAAATATAAAAGGATGAGTCATGGGATTCTAACTGGCCAGGATGTTAGCAATTCTCATAGGACCCCCAAAGACTTGAGGACTAGAGTATAAAACCATAGGGGCCTCAGATAAATTTGGGGAATCTGCCTCTTGTTCTCTCCAATGCTGAGTGGAAAAACAGGGGACTTATTAAAAGACAGAAATAAGCTGTTCAGTTTTAATTGGGGCTTGAACAGTTTCTGAAGGAAGGTTTTCTGATTGTATGGGGAAGAATGAGGATTTTTTTTAAGAAACTTGCTGTTATGACAAATGACTTTCCTCAGTGACTCTTTGGGCTGACCCAGTTCTAATGTCATACTTTGTCCCTAACAGAAGAGAAATACACCGTCATTTATCCATACACTGCTCGAGACCAGGATGAAATTAACTTGGAGAGAGGGGCCATGGTGGAAGTTATCCAGAAAAACCTAGAAGGCTGGTGGAAGATCAGGTATTCTTTCCTATCTCCCCTATGGCCTTAAAGAGGGGATGAGGGATTTCTCATATCGAATGACACTACATGGGACTCTGGATGTGATGACCCATGGGGGTGAAACTTTCATGCTGATTTCACTGACATCTTTGAGACCTGAATACTGAAAGGAAGTATCTCTTATAAGCTCCTCTCCTTAATCATATTCTGCCTTGTAAACCTATAATAGACAGTCTCATCTTCAAACATAAACAACCACAGCTAAACAGGAACTGGAAGAAATTCTGGTTTCTGACTATAGATATTTCTCACAAATGGCAATTCCATTGGAAACTGCTGTTTATTTTCTTTTCTTTTATTTTTTGGTTGTTTAGCATTTTATTTTTCCCTAATTACACATAAAAACAATTTTTGACATTTGTTTTTAAAATTTTGAGTTCTAAATTTTCTCCCTTCCTCTCACCCCCACATCATTGAGAAGATAATCAATTTGATACAGGTTATATTTGTATCATTGTGCAAAACATATTTCCATGTTAGTTATATTGTAAAAGAGTAAATAGACCCCCCAAAATCAAGAAAAATAAAGAAAGTATAAAATGAATGTTTTGATCTGTATTCAGATATCATCAGTTCTTTCTTTGGGGGTGGATAGCATTTTTCTTAAGTCCTTCACAGTTGTCTTGGATCATTGTATTGCTGAGAATAGCTAAGTCATTTATAGCTGATCATCTTACAGTATTGCCACTACTGTGTAGTGTTCTCCTGGTTCTACTCATTTCACTGCGCATCAGTTCATGTAAATCTTTCCAAGTTTTTCAGAGAGCATCCTGCTCATCATTTTTTGTAGCACAGTAGTATTCTGTACTATTTATTTTCAACTCCACTCCAAGTAGGGGACACTTCATAAGCATAGCCACAAATCTCGTGTGCGTGTGAATATGCAAATATACAAAAGGCCTATGATTTTTATCAGTGTGGAAACTTTCCAGTGCACAAACTCCCTCTACTGATTGAGATTGCAAGTCATATTTAACTAAGTAGATAAGTCAAAGAGTTGCCTTGACCCATTGGGATTAAGTGACTTGACCAGGGTCACACAGCTAGTAAGTATATAAGAGGTGGTCTCTTTGGCCCCACCATTGTTCTGCACTACCACCATTCATATGGAAGAAGGGTTTATGATTTCTTTGCTATACCACTACCACAACCCCTGTACTTTTACTTACAAAGAGCTGCTTTGGTTATTGCTATACTCTCCTTTCAGGCCTCTCAAAGGCAGTTCCATATTACCTTGGTTTCTGTCTCTCAGAGCCTAATAATAATGTTATTAGTATTACTGTTGCTGCATTTGTTTTAAAATTGCTTTACAGAATATCCTCGTGTATGGTAGCTCATTCTCTCATAATAGCAACAATGTGAGGTAGGTGAGACAGTTATCATCATTCCCATTTTATAGATGGGGAAACTAAGACACATAAAAGTCAAATGCCTTTCCCAAAATTACAAAGCACCAAGATCTCCTGACTCCTCGACCAGGCCTGACTCTAGATCTCGACTTCACCAGTACTGCTGTTATCATTGTGCTAGGAAGAGACATCTTATAATCCCAAAAGAAAAAGTTGGAGACTAAGCAAGGGAAGAAGTTTTTCTCAGAAGTGATATGCTTGTGTAAATTCTCTCCCACCATAAAAAGACCATTGCTTTTGAGGGCTCTGACTAGACCTGGTGCAAAGTGGGTTGCCTTTCCCCTCTCTTAGGCTAATGGAGAATCCAATATCAAGTGGCACCATCCTCCCCCTTCACCAGCCCAGGTTTAGACTTCACCCCAACCTTCCGGATAGTGCTCCTTTCCCTTTTCTTCTACTGCTGTACCCTAATCCTGCCCCTTCCAAAGGGATCTCAGAATTCTTGCTCTACTTTGACTCTTAGATCTGCTCCTTGTTTGCCATGGCCTGCACCAGATGGTGGAACAAAGAAGAGGCAGGGAAAACCCCCTCAGACTTCCCACCCTGAGAGGCCCCAATGCACCCAAAGGATCCCAGGCTCTTCTTGCACCTAAGGATTGGATCTAATTAGATCACTTTGATCTAATTAAAATGCAGACTCATTAAAAGCAAAAACTATCATCCTTTTCTTTCTGTATTCCTAGCATTTAGCATAGAATTTGACACATAATAAGCACTTCATAAATTCTTTTTCATTATCAGAAAAACTGATGATATCATCAGCATACCCCCCTTTTTTGGCCTGGATTTTATTTAAATTTTTTAATAAATATCCATTAATGATATTAACCTATAGTTTTCTTTGTTTTGTTTTACGATGGTTTAAGTTTTAGGATTATATTAGTCTCGTAAAAAATTTTGGTAGAGTGTTTTCTTTTTCAGTTTTTGAGAATAAAATGTGTATACTCTTTAAATGTTCGATGGAATTCACCTGTAAATCCATCTCAACCAGGGCTATTTTCCCCCTGTTGGCCGTCAGCACTTCTAACAACTCCTATGGTTCTTGGACCAGTCATCCGTGTCATGCAGACACACTCCCCACCTTGCTTTTTCTCACACGGCTTCCTGGGGTGCAGCTGTTAGTCTGTGCTGCCCAGTTATTTGTTTGCTCCCTGATAGAGAAGAGCATGAGCAGAGTGACTGATGTAACAAGTGACTTTACCCACAGAGCATAGAAGTTCTTCTACTGGTTGATTTCTTTTCGTGTTTTCCTACTGTTTGGCTTCTCTGTAGGGATTGTGCCCAGTACGTAAGTAGGTGTTCGACAGCAGCAGATGCTTACCACTGAGTGGTATCACATTCTTTTACCTAAGTTGATACTCAGGAGTGGAGATACCCATGAAGTTTTAAGTTATATTTGGGCATGAGAGAGAGGGAGGCTTGATTTTCTTCTACCTGACCCCACAGCCCAGGCTCGACAGGAAATCTGCAGCATCTCGATAGCTGGGATTGGGTCAGGATAGCCAACCTGTGGCAACGGAGCAATGGGACTTCAGTGACAATTAGTGTAACACTGTCCTGAGCACATGGACACTCAAGCACATGCTGGCTGACATATTAATAAATTCATTCCACCACTTTCTTCTTTCTATTCTCACTTCTTCCCCTCTTTTCTTTTGTCTTTCTTTCTTCCTCTTCTGCAAATCTTTTACTCCCATTTCTTCTTTCTCCCCCTTGTTTCCTTTCTTTCTTGTCTGTACCTTAGCGGTGGCGTACAAGGGCATTGATTGGCACCTTTATCAAGGCTAAAGAAGTCTGTCCTTGCACAAAAGAATGTTAGAAGACATCTCTTTCTACATGAGATCTTTCCTGATCCCCCAACTCTTAATGACCATCCAACCTTACCTCAAAATCATCTAATTTCTATTTTCCATATATGTGTTGTATAGTATTATACAAATTACCTGGTACAGAATAAAATTCTTAAATTTGTTGAGTTACACAATAAACCTTACAACTTTTAACATCCTTAAAATATGAAGTTTGACTGAAAAAAGATGATAATTGGGTGTTGGCATCTAGAAGGCATAGTACTTCCCCTCAGCTGCAAGAAAAAACAATTACTTCCCAGAATTGGCACCATGATGGTAGCTTTGACTAGTGTTTTTTGGACAGGAAGAGCTCAGGATAGGCTTGGGTTCTGCTGGTAAGCAAAATATATTGCTTGAGTTGTTTGGTTTATCCTTTTAATAAAACTGGCTCAAGTCAAATCTTTTAAAATTAGTCAGCAGTGACCTTGGGGGTTGGACTAGAGTTTGGGAAGTTTGGGAGAGAGAGACTATGAGTTTTGCTGTTACTCCTGTAGGTCTAGGTTTGCAGGGTTGGACCTCCAAAGACTTTATTTCTTCTGAGACATTCTCCTCACAGTTTGGGTCATCAGCCACTAAGAGAATTTTAGTGCCTCACTTTGTATGACTTCTCTTGAAAGGGTGTAACTTGAAATTTTATAACATGAAATCCCATGGTAGCTTGTGATTCTTTCAGTCCAGAACAAAAGCAAAATCCTTCAACTATGTTTTTCCGTTCAAAGGAATAGTCCCTGGAATGAAAGAGGACCCTTTTTCTCTAATCACCTATTTAATTCCCTATACAATATACAATTCTCTACAGTATAGAGAATATACAATTCTCTATACAATATTGTATTAATCTTCTTGACCTGATTCCAGTTTTTTTTAAGTTTGTTTTTTTTTCTTTTGAACATCTCAAAACACATTTAAACAAAATACAGCCAGGTTTTTCATCTGAGATTTTGTCCACTCCTGAGTCGAAACAAATTATCTTTATTCATAGAAGCACCTTGGACAAATGGGATGAATTCCATGTCCTCACCTTCCAATTGATTGGGTTGCCATTTGGAAGGCCTACAGTGACTTTCTGTGTGCACCAGTTACAGGGACTGAGTTAACCTCTGTAACAGATGGAATCCAACAGTTCAGTTTGTATTTGGCTTTGTTAAGTCAGCAGACTGATTTCTGAGGACCTCAGGCTCTTCGTAGCTTAATGAAATGAAGCCAGAACAGGAGCCCTGTTTACATGCTTTGCTTCAGGCTCTAGACCAATCTGTCTATCCTACAAGTATAATGTAATAGTAATAAATAATAGCTATAGCTCATGTTTTTATAGCACTTTACAATTTATAAAACATATTATATACATTACCTAATTTGATATTTACAACAGATCTGACTTTGGAAATTGAGTATTATTACATTCGTTTTATGGGAACAAATCCCATCACAGAGAAATTAAATTACTTATTTAAGATCTATTCAGGGCATGCAGATCATATATATGGTGGAAGGGTTGGAATTTGAACCAATGTCTTTTGCCTTTAAGACTCATATTCCATTTTTATCCTATATTAGTTATAAGCAGTAGTGATTATTTTTCTGGTTCCTACTGACTGTTGGCTCTTATTCTCTTATCATCATCTCTTTATTATTTATTTTTATATTTATTATTCTCTTATTATCGCCTCTTTACATACATTGAATTAATTTATCCTTTCACACTTCTAGCCATTAGCCAGAATTTAAAAGTTTGGAGAGGCTTCCCCTCTGGTACAGGGAAAGTATGATGTGAGCTCACTGAAGATATTTCTTTTCCTAGGTTTCAAGGTAAAGAGGGCTGGGCCCCTGCCTCCTACCTGAAAAAAGGCAGTGGCGAGCTGTTTTCTCAGAAACTAAGTTCTGGGTCACCAGCCCATTCATGCACGGTCGATGTGGATGGCATTTCCCGGCAGCAGAACTCAGCAGGCAGAGAGAAAGATGTACTCAATAACCAGAGAGATGGAAGGTTTGATAGTCGCACAGGACTCGATGGTGACATCAAACAAAGTGAGTGGATTGCCAGCTGGATAAAGCGAAAGTTTGTCATGTCCAGTTCCTTCTAATCACAACTTACACTTTACAGTCTTTAATGCTTTTCTAAATGCACTGGCCTAGGCCTTATTTTGTCAAAACCTCACAACTCTATTAATATTATTACCCCCATCTTTCAGATAAGAAAACAGATTTTTGAGTAGTCACATGCTTAATGGCAAAACCAGAATTTAAATCCTAGTTTCCTGTTTTCTTCTAATTTCCATGCCCTTTCAGGGACCACATCTAAAAACTTCGATGTGCCTTATGAAGAGAGAATTTAGTTAGGGAAAGGACTTCCAACCATTACAGAAGCAAAAGTCCTTCTTTGTCCTAGTTGGTTTCACATAAGTATTTCTTCAGGCTGTTGTGTTGTTGAAAAAAATATCTCTTAGCTTAAATCTGGTCACTGGATCCAGATGACTCTGGAGGAGAAGTGAGGCTGGTGATCTGCACAGCCCTCCCTCCCTCAAAACAAAGTCAAGTGCAAGTCATCACCTTACTAGGGCATATAGAAATACTGCCTCCATTTGGCAGTACCTGATCCCAGATGGACTGTTTCCTGCTTCTCATTTATTTTTGTTTTTATGTGCTTGACCACCATTTCCTGGCCCTATTTATACAAAATTCTTGCATTTGATTGAATGTAAACCCAGTGAGGAGAGGAACCGTTTAGTTTTTATCTTTGTTTTCCCTATACCTAGCACAGTGTTTGGCATATATACTTGCTGACTGACTAATTGATTAAACCTGTGACTTTTAACTACTGAGCATCCCCCTTTCCCCCATAATCAGGACGAGTATTCCATTCCAGTTTGGCTGTACTGAGCAGAGAAAACACTTTGTTGTCCTAGATCTTTGGCTATGCTGATCAGGGTTAAGGATAAGGAAAGGGGAGAAGGATGGCTGGAAAGTAATCCACCTCAGAATGTTGGAGGTCAGAGCACAGGATGTATTAATGTTAAGATTGGAATGGTGGATCATAGACCTTCAGCTGAACAGACCTCAGAGGCCTTTTATAATAAGAAGAAGGAAAAGGAGGAGGGAGAAAAGAAAGGAGAAAAAAGAAAAGAAAGAAGATAGAGGAGGAGAAGAAGGAAGAGGAAGAAGAAAAGGAAAAGAAAGGAGAAAAAGAAAAAAGAGAAGAGACAAAAAGATTGCCAATTGTTTAATGTATATTGTCTCATCTGATCCTTGCAATAACTCTATAAAGTTGGTATTTATAGGAAACTGAGCAAAAGAAAGTAAGAGACTTTCTCCAGGGTCACACAGAGTCATCCTCAGTTCTTCCTAAGAATCTATATGCTACAGTGCCTCACTCCCTCTAGCATCCTCATGTGAGGAAACTGAGACTCAGGGAGGGCAAGTGACTTGCCAGAGGCAGGCATAAAAGCATGGTATTCTCTCCTCCTTTTCAATTAAATTTTATATCTAAATTTAATTTCCCTTAAGTTTTACCTTATCAGCCATATATATACTGTAGCACACATTTAGAACATTGCTAGATAATGCTCTCCAATTTGATCTCCTCGGAGAGGAGTCTTCCAGTCCATAGCACCCATCTCCAGTGGTCCTTCTCAGTATAGGCTCTCGAAGCTTGGTGTTCAGAAGGAAAAGATGAGGCCTTTCACCTACAGAGACCAGTAGTTTCTCCTCTCACACATACTGGGAATGGACCTTTTCTCTCACCCTTATACAGCTTTTTCCTTGCTTCTGGAGTGGGAATTCCAGGAATCTCTTTCATTTCAGAATAGACCAAAGCTTTATTTCATTTTGGGGAAAAGCAGTGTTGGTTGAGTGGCATGATCCTGAGCTGAGAAAGTTCAAAGGAAGGGTATGGGCAATCTTGCAGGAGCTCATTGATTCTTCCCCCAATTGAAGTTTTTAACCTAAGATTTTGAATAATTGAAGATATTTTCACACTTTGGTATCAAAATTATTTGTGTGCACATCTTATTTTACTCCATGAGGCTCTTTGAGTATCAGCAGCCCTGTTTTCTTTCTTTTTCTTTTGTTTTTTTAAGCTTTATACCTTCCCTCTGCATTGTATCTAGTTGGTGTGCAATAAATATGGGTTGAATTGTGGGTACTGCCTTGTGAACTGGAGTAGAATAAAACTGTGTTTCTTCACAGGATCTCCAAAGATGAGACAGAGACCCCCTCCTCGACGAGACATGACCATAGTAAGTAAAACTCTTGCCCCGGAGAACCTTACTGGAAAGGCTTGTTTATAGGGCAGTCTTTTATACTTAACGCAGAGTTTTTGTGTTTAACAAAGCATCTTCACAAACATCATCACATTTGGTTCTCACAACAATTCGAACAGGACCCATACTAGGTGTAGTAGATATTATTGCCATTTAGTAAATATATATATATATATGCCATTTAAGGAAGCAAATTTAGAGACAATCGGTGATTTGCCTAAAGACACACAGGACATTAGTGACAAAGTCAAAATCAAGACAGAGGCACAGCTTTGACTTTTAGGCTAGGTCCCTTTCCAGTGGATAAAATACACAAAGTTGTCCCCCTCAAGATGAACAAACAACAGACCTTGGACAAAAAATTCTCTAATGCCATACTCATTTCCTCTGTTTATGTTCTGATTGTTGCCTCCAAACCAATAGAAAATTTTCTGATTCCTTTTTCTTAAAAAAAAGAAAAAGGTGTAGCCCTTGAGTTCCCTTAGCTTTCCACATTTCACTCATATACACTCAGCTGAATAGCTTCTGATTCCCTGATAAAATCAAAAATCCAACATATCTCTTCAGAACCAGGTCACATTTTAACTAGGTGGTGCAGTGGATAGAGCACCAGTGCAGGAGGCAAGAGGACCTGAGTTCAAATCTCACCTCGGACACTTAACACTCACTAGCTGTGTGACCTTGGGCAAGTCACTTAACCCCAATTGCCTCATTGTCATCCTGATGAATATCTGGATCCAGATGACTCTGGAGGAGAAGTGAGGCTGGTGATCTGCACAGCCCGCCCTCCCTCAAAACAAAGTCAAGTGCAAGTCATGTCATTATTTCTCTGATGTCATGGTCTTCTTTGGCAATGAAGGACAAAC
>CM053769.1:366686679-366742366 GCA_028658325.1 Potorous gilbertii
TGAGCTAAAATATGAAAGGCATTATTGTTCCCATCCTTCAGGGCCTCAATCATGGCACACATCATTCATGAAACTTCTCTAATTGCTCCAATCCACATTGCTGTCTTCCTTCTCTGAAAATCTGTACGTAGCGTGCCATTGATTTGGCAGTGCAAATGTCACCTCAGACCCTTGACACTCACTAGCTGTGTGACCTTGGGCAAGTCATTTAACTCCAATTGCCTCATCCTGGGTCATCTCCAGTCATCCTGATAAATATCTGGTCACTGGATTCAGATGGCTCTGGAGGAGAAGTGAGGCTGGTGGCCTGCACAGCCCTCCCTCACTCAAAAACAAAGTCAAGCACAAGTCATGTCATTATTTCTCTGATGTCACGGTCTTCTTCGGCAGCAAAAAACAAACATTTTAACTGAATCCCACAAAATGACCTATGGTACTTAAACTTTTTAGTAATGCACTTTACATTGAGGTTAGTTTTGTGTTTAATTCTATCAGCCTCGAGGTCTGAACCTGCCAAAACCACCTATCCCACCCCAAGTGGAAGAGGAGTATTACACCATTGCTGAGTTCCAGACAACTATTCCCGATGGAATCAGTTTCCAGGCAGGACTGAAAGTTGAGGTGAGTGTTCTTGACCTTCCCTTCCTACCTCCAGCCTGCCTTTTCCTCCTCTGACTTCTCCTTCCTTCCTGTGTCCTCCCCTCCCATCCTCTCACCTTCTTTCCCTCTTGCCTGAGCAATTCCCTGAAATTTCTCTTTCCCCTGAATATTTTTTCTCATCTCTCTTGATGACTTTAGAAAGTTAAGGTATTCACAGTTCTTTCAAAGATTTTATGTAGATAACATACTGGAAATCTCTTGATAGGTGGGAATAAAAACAAAGAGCCCTTGCTTGGCAGCATACATTATAAATACCAAAGGTGACACTTGAGATGGACCTGGCATGGTCATTACTCTGTGATGAGGATACATTGACCCAGCTCTCCAAAAACACAGTTGAATCAGCCTTCACCACCCATCCACCACCTCTTCCTCTTTTCCATTTCTCTCCATCATGTTCATCCTCCCCATCATCAGAATATGAGAACAGTGTGTCAGGTGGACAACTTGTCATGCAGGTTCTGAAAAGTTCTCTCTCTCTCTCTCTCTCTCTGTGCCCCTCATACCATCGCAGATAAGAATTAGGCAGAAAGAAATGGCACCATGACAACTACTGTTGTCAGTTCATCATTTCCCATCATCATCAACAGTTGAACAAACATTTCTTGAGTAATAAATTATATGCAAGGCACTGTCAAAAATCATAATCCCTGGCCTAAAAGAGCTCCTGCTCTACAAAGAAGCAAACCCACTTATGGTAACTGCTCCTACTCCCTGATTCTGATTCTGCAGTCTTCAACAACAAATCCAGCTTCTGTTCCAGTGATAGCCTGGGCACTAATCTTTCTCATTAGAAAGAAATCTTATCTGTGCCTACCACTGGTTAAGTAGGAGAAGAGGTGTGAGGAGTAAGAAGAAATTATACCATTTTTATATCTGTTATCAACTTTTTTACATTTCCAAAGTATTTCTAAATGTTATCTCTTTTGACCCCAAAAGAAAGTTACTATCATCCCCATTTGAGATATGAGGAAACTGAGACACAATTGGTGACTAAAGCCAAGTTTTATAGCTAGTAAATAGCAAAATAGAGACCAGAACCCTCAGGATCACTTCACATTATATGACCTACCTGTGTAAGCAACATCTTCATGTAGATAATTTTCTTTGACTGGTAGAAACTAAAGTCCTCTAGGAAGCACTGTCTCTATCTAAAGAGAAATATATTTGTAATTATAAATAATCATTATATTATAAATTATAAAATACAGCCTATAGGCAGCTTCACTGGTACTTCAAAGTCTATTATCTGAGACCTCAAAGGTTCTTAATAATCTCTACCAAGTTCCCAACCTGTATTTCCAACTGCCTATCAGTCATTTCCATCTGGATTTCTCAGCATAACAAAAAAAGTACAAGTTTAAAATCAAACTCCTCTTTATCCCTTTCCTAGGTTTGTCCTACTGACTTCAATATTTCATTCAGTCACATAAGCTTAAAACATCCCAGTGATCTTTGATTCACACAGTAGTAGCCATTTTTCCATCAAAGTATGTCTTGGGTCCTTCTCTTCCTTTCTAATCCCACTGGAAAGTGAGGCTGGTGACCTTGCACAGCCCTCCCTCACTCAAATCAAAGTCAACTGCAAGTCTTGTCATCATCTCCCTGATGTCAAGGTCTTCTTCGAGAATGAAGGACAAACACAACCTGTGAGTAGACTGAGCTGCCTGAATGGGGACCCAGCCAGTTGAGTAACTTAGTTCTCCCTCTTCTTTTCCCTCTTCTCTTTCTCTGTATCCATCTCCTCTCCAAAGGAAGGTAAATTTTGATGGCCTAAAGTTTCCTAGTTAACATGAGATTCACTGGCTAGATTCTTTCTCAAAGACCAAACCTTAAACCCATTTCACTCTGGTGCTCACAGATTGGACCACAATAGGTCCATACCCAAACATCACTTAATGACTATTTGGGGTGGGGGGCTCTCCTGGCCCAGAGTGAATGTAAATAGCAGCTATTTCTCTTTTGGCCATAAACCTGAAGGTCTTCCCTCCCAATTTGATTTTTTTTTTTTCATTAAAGGGGCCATCCTTAGACTCACTTCTTAAAAAGGCCTATTCACTGAATGGGCATTGCCTCACTCAAAATGAGAATCTGAAGAGATCTTAGCCTAAAAGGGCCAGGGTCTCACATTGTATCCTGGGCCGTCTCCAGTCATCCTTATGGATATATGGCCACTGGACCCAGATGACTCTGGAGGAGAAAGTGATACTGGTGACCTTGCACGGTCTTCCCTCACTCAAAGTCATGTCATGGTCCTCTTTGAGAACAAAGGACAAGCACAACATAAGCCACCACTTCAGTTCAATGGGTAGTGGACAAACCCTGGGTAAAATCATCATGACAAATGGCCTAAACCAGATTGAGGCTAACTGAGAGACCTCAAACCTATTGGTGAGTTAAGACTGATCTGTCCCAAGCATTTGAAGACTTTCCCCAGCATAATGAGTAGATGAGAACAGTTTGTTCCAAAGGCCATGAAGGTGGCTAAAGGAGGCATTGTTGAGCGCTCATACGTCCAGGATGCCAAGTTCATCCACTGCATCCCAGGCTATTAACAGCTCTCTTGACTTTTGTCCTGCCACTGGATTTTGTTGACTCCAGAAGAGAGTGAGGCCAATGATTTTACACAACTCTGCCTCACTTAAATCCATCTCACTCTCAAGTCAAGACATCACCCTCAAGACTCATTGATTCTCTTCAAAAATGAAGGATAAACAACTTTTCCTTTCTGATCCCACTGCTACCATACTAATTCAAAATTTCATTTCCATCCCTCCTTGACTTTGTTTTGAGTGAGAAAGGGCTGTGCAGGTCACCAGCCTCACTTCTCCAGAGCTATCTGAATCCAGACAACTGATATTCCTCAGGATGACTGGATGACAGGCAGCGTTGGGCGTTGCCTCATTCAAAATGAGAATCTGAAGAGACCTTAGCCTAAAAGAATCTGGATCCTCGTAGCTTGAGAGTGATTATCAATAGTAACTGTTGCTGGTTCCCACCCATCCTGATGTCTTTCTTTTTCTTGACCTCATTAGACACCCATAGTCCACCTCTGCAAAGAGGAGATATATTCTAATACCTCCTCTTTAGGACCAAGAATCTTGTAAGATTCTTTTCCTTGTTTTCCCACAAATCCTCCAATAAGGCCTGCCCAATGTTCTGAGGACCTTTCTCTAATTCTGTTTTTTTGAAAAATCATTTCAAATTCAGAAAATAATTTCAAAATGTTGAACATTAGTATAATGTTCAGTAATTAAATTTGCTTAATAGCAATTTGCAAATGAATTATTAAATTCAACACAAAATATCAAGACAGTTTTCCAGTCACTCCCTTTATGTCTCTGCCAAGATATTTTATCCATTCTAATTCATTTTTCCAATTATATGTCAGTAGTTAATGGGTATTCTGTTTTTTTGTTTCTGCTTTCTCATTTGGCATTATTTCATAAAGTTCTTTCTAGATGTCTTTGCTTCATAATGGCCAGTCTGTATTTTCATAACCATTACCCTTTGTTGGACATTTAAGTTGCTTCCGGGTTTGTTTGGTTTTTTTTTTAAGTACTCTCTTTAAGTATCTCCCTTATTCTTTGTTTTTAATAACTTTCAGGATATAGTTCCAACAGTGGGATTAATGAGTAAAGTGACATGATTATTTTTGTTGACTTTTATTGCATAATGTGATATTGTGTAAGTTGGAAGTTCCATCAGCAACATAGGAGTGTTTTGTTGCCATTCTTTACTCATTCAGTCATATCTGACTTTTTGTGACCCTGTGGACCACACTATCCATGGGGTTTTTTTGGCAAAGATACCACAGTGGCTTGCCATTTTCTTCTGTTAAGGTAAACAGAGGTTAAATGACTTGCCCAGTCACATAGCTAATAAGTGTCTGATGCCAGATTTGAACTCTGGTATTCCCAACTCCAGCTCCAGAGGTCTATCCATTGAGCCATCTGGCTCATTAAGAATGAATGTACCATACCTATTTCTCTATAATCTGCTAGCATAGTTTCTTTCTTTTCTTTTTTTTTTTTTTGGAGGCATTTAGAGTTAAGTGACTTGCCCAGGATCACACAGCTAGTATCTGAGGTCGGATTTGAATTCAGGTCCTCCTGACTCCAAGGCCAGTGCTTTATGTACTGTACCACCTATCTGCCCCTAGAGTTTCATTTTTTTTAAATTATGCTTACCAATTTGATGGCTTTGAGATGGCCCTTCAGAGTTGTTTATGTTACATCTCTTTGATTATTAGTGAGGTTACAGTTTGTGTTTCCTATTTTGAAACTTGTTTATTCATATATCTTTTGGCATCCCATAGGATTCCGTCCTAGACCCTCTTCTCTTCTCCTTGTATACTTCTTCACTTGGTGAGCTCATCAGTTGCCAGAGATTTAATTACCACCCTTTGTTGAGGATTCTCAAATCTGTCTATCTTGCCTCAGTCCTCAGCTGACCTCCAGCCTCACATCTCCAACTTCCTTTCAGACATCTCAAACTGGATGTTCAGTAGACATTTTAAAGTTAACATGTCCATTCCTGAATTCCTTATCTTTCCCCTTAAACTCTCCTGCTTCCCCCAACTTACTTATTTCTGTAGGAGGTGCCACTATCCTCCCAATCCCTCAAGCACACAGCCTAGATGTTATCTTCCAACTGTGTCACCCCCAATATCCAATCTGTTTCCAAAGCTTGATGATTTCACCTTGGTGACAACTCTTGATTATGCCCCGTTCTCCCCTGTGACACTGCCACCATTCTGGTGCAAGTCCTCATCAACTCACACCTGGAGTATTGCAATAACCTGGTGGTGAGTTTACCTATCTCAAGTCTCTCCCCACTCCAATCTATTCTTCATTCAGTTACTAAAGTGAATTTCCTAAGCCACAGACCTGACATGGTTACCCCTTCCCCTCCACTCGCTAAACTCTGCGGGCCCCCTATCATCTCCAGCATCAAATACAAAATCTTTTGTTTAGCTTTCAAAGTCCTTTATAATTTACCTCCCTCTTACCCCCATACATCCATCCAATCTTATTCTTAGCAGCATTCTCTTCCATCCAGTGATACCACTTTAACCATGTTCCATGAAGACATTCGCTCTGGTCCAGGGATTTTCTCTATCTCTCCTTTATCCCTAGAATGCTGTCCTTTCCTATCTCTGTCTACTATCTTCCCTAGTTTCTTTTAAGTTCCAACTAAAATTCCATCTTATGTAGGAAACTTTACCCAACCCCACTAAATCCTAGTGCCCTCCCTCTTTTAATTATTTCCTATATATCTTGTATGTAGATGGTATATATTTGTTTACACATTGCCTTCCCCATAGGATTGTAAACTCCTTGAGGGCAGAAACTGTCGTTTGACTCTTTTTGTATTATAGTACTTAACACAGTGCTTGATTTATAGTAGGCACTTAATAAGTGTTTATTGACTGGCTGACTGAACTTATCCATCCTGGACTGGAAATTATCTTTGTAATTTTTTTAACTTTTCCTCATATATTTTGGATAACAGATATTTAATCTGACATTTGTCACAAATATTCTCCCCAATTTGTTGGTGTTCTTTAACTTTTAACTACATAGTTTAATTGTATAGAAAAAAATTTTATTGTAAGTATAGCCCTTCTATATGGTCCCAAAAATTCCTTTTACTTACTGAATAGAATAAAAAAGTCTTACCCCTCAACAGCTAAGGCAAATATATTATTCCTTTTTTTTCATCTTTTTATAGTTTGAGTTTTTTGTGTGTTTTGTTTCTCTTCCAGATGAAATTCATTTATATTTGATGTGAGATATAAGCATAAATCTATTTTGCTAAATTGTCCACTGTACATTTCCCAAGTACATTTATTAAATAGTGAATCCTTCCCCTGGTTTTTATTTGTATAGATTTATCAAACACTAATCTTTGGTATACCTATACTTGCTGTCTAGATTCCATTTCATTGATCTATTTCTGTATCTTCTTCTGGTACCAGATAGTTTTTATGACAGCCACTTTGTAATATATTTTAAGTCTGGATTTCCTCTAGTTCTCCTGACATTGAAAGAGTACACCAGTGGAGTATGTGGGCTATCCATCAATTGTCCCTTGCTTTTTCCATGTGACTGGCCCATATCCTTTTCTGGTCATAAATATCTCTGTTGACATCTTCCATGCCTACTACTCCTTCTGTTGTGCAACTTCTGGTGAAGTGTGTCATATTCTACTTATATTTACCTCAAACCTCTCCATTACCAGTAATATATCTTTAAAAATTGGAATTGACTGTGTTGGAGTTTTCCTTTTGATTTGATACAATTTAGAGCATCTTTTCTCAACCCCAAATCTGCCTTGTCCTGCTAACATAAATATACTGTTTACTTCTTTCGGTTTTGTCCTCAGCATCTTTAGAACAGCAGCTCAGCCTGACTCAAGGACTAGGAACTAGGTGCCAGCATTGGGAGGGCATTTATGGAAGAAAGAGGGGATCCTTTGAAGTTTCTGAGTTTTAAGAAGTAACATCATTTGAAAGTCAGAGTGTTGCGTATGGTAAAAATTTGCAGCAGATTGGTAGCTAGAAAATACTGGAAATGCTTAAAATGATGGAATAATGATAGAAGCTCACTGAAATTCATTGAATATGTATTTTGTTCAATGCTATTTCTGGCCTTCTGTATATTCATTTTTCAAGTTTAAAAACTTCACTTGTTCCTTCCTAATGAATAAATAATGGAAACTTCTCATAAGTTATGATGGGAAGAACATATTATTGCTTGCATACAATGAGCATTTAATCATTAGTAGTGTCAAGTTAATAGGATGTAATCAAATTAATAGAATATAAATGCCTAGAGAGTCAGAACTCATTTTCGTTTTATCTTTGAATCGCTGATGCCCGGTGCAGTGACTTACACACAGTATATGCTTAATAAATTGTCCATTGATGAGTCTACTAACTACTAATTAATTGACACTGATATGCATTACATTTATTTCAGTTTTTGAGTAAGCATTTATTCATGCTATATATTGTATAAGGTAGCATACTGTGTGCCAGTCACCAGGGAAACAGATATAGGAGACAGTGCCTGCCCTCTATGAACTTCTACTCTACTAAGGTTTTGCAGCATGTTCACAAATAAGTAGGATGTGTAAAAATAAATAGACAGTAACACTAACACTCTAGAGAATCAGAAAAGGCTTTTTGCAGGATGTTTTGCTCTAACTAAGCCCCAAAGAGAGCTAGAGGATTCTTTTTCCTACTTACATCGGTATTATTGGGGCACCAGTCACTTTTCTACATAGCATACATGTACAAGGGTATCTTTTGTTAAGAGATATTCCATTAACATCATTTAAGTTAATTTATATAAAGTAAATCCTATTGCTTCACTGGTATCAATTATAAGATCTGATGTGGGTTCAGGAATTAGGGGTGGAGAGAGGTTTCTTTTAGACTTAATTAAAAAATATTATCATGGGAGGGACTGAAATAATAGACAATTCTGTGGTAAATTAGTTCTATGCTGGCTGGAAGCTATAGTGCTTTGTAACAGTTCTTGTTGCTTTGAAGCATTTTTTAAAATGTCAGCATCTCCCCTTTCTAGTTAAGTACCAACATATACACACATGCACACACACACACATATACACATGCACATATGTGCATGCACAGAATCCTGGGCTCTAAGAATTTCTCCATGCCTGCACATGCCCTATCTCTAAAGACACAGCTCCTAATATTTTGGTCCTGTGGGAACCTCCCTTAAGTCAAGTGATTGTAAAGCCATTGTTAGTAAGTTGATCTGTTCTTTTATACTTTCCAGGTGATTGAGAAAAACTTAAGTGGCTGGTGGTACATCCAAATTGATGATAAGGAAGGCTGGGCCCCAGCAACATTCATTGACAAGTACAAGAAGACAAGCAATGCCTCAAGACCCAACTTCTTAGCTCCATTGCCTAATGAAATGACACAGCTCCGCCTGGGGGAGGCCATGGTGGAGAACCACACCGGTCCCTCTCGACCTTTGCCTGAAGCACCCCACAACGGCATGGATTGTGGCATACCTTGGTCCAAAGAATGGAAGGGTAAGGAGGGCCATCGGAATATCTCTTTAGATATGGCTGCATCAGCTGGGTATGAGGAAATCTCTGACCCAGACATGGAAGAGAAGCCCAGCCTTCCACCACGGAAGGAGTCCATCATCAAATCAGAAGGGGAACTGCAAGAGAGAGAGCGGCAAAGAATGGAGCAGCTCAGAGGGTCCCCCAAGCCTCCTGGAATGATTTTGCCCATGATTCCACCAAAACACATGCCTCCACCAAGGGACAACAAGAAAGCAGAGCTGAAATCAGATAAAGGGAAATTGTTTCAGCAGAAAAATGAGATGGGGCTAGAGTGTGGACACAAAGTGCTGGCCAAAGAAGTAAAGAAGCCAAACCTCCGTCCCATCATCAAACCCAAAGCTGAACAGCCTGAAGATAAACCTGAGTCATTTACCCAGAACCCCTTCTTGAAGTCTAAACCTCAGGTTAGACCAAAACCAGCTTATTCCCACAGGACAGAGACTCCTCAAGCTGAGGACAGATTGGACATCTGCAACCTCAGGAGCAAACTCCGACCTGCCAAGTCTCAGGAGAAGTCATTTGAAGAGGAAAATCACCCAAGTGCTACTCATGATGTCTCCTTCAGCAACAATTTGCCTTCAGGGGAGACTTCCTGCAGGCCTCTAGAGCGAGCCACAGTAGACACCAAGCTCACACCTAAACAGGACAGTCTCATGGCAAAGGACATTTCTTCTAAAGTTCCCCCAAGGCCAGCAAAGACGACTGATCCTATGCCTAAAAGTAGCCCTACCCCTCCCAAAGAGTCAACACAACAGAGACCAGTAGTACCTCCTCGGAGGCCACCACCTCCCAAGAAAACCTCTTCTTCTTCCAGGCCCCTTCCTGAGACAAAAGTGCCACATCGAGAGGTGAACGAAGTCAAGGCTGCTCCAGCTCTTGGCCGACCCATGCTTGTCCCTCCAAAGGCCAAACCTTTTCTACCTGGCCCAGGAGGCCAAGAAGAGGTCAAAGCAAAAAGTGGGCTCGGAGCAAAAGCAGCTACTAAGTTAGGAGAAGTGAGGGAGAAGCCAGCTGCTATGCCTCTCCCTACTGCGGAAGTCCCCAAAGATACATTATATGTGGCTATGGCCAACTTTGAAGGGGATGAGGAGACCAGTGGCTTCCAGGAGGGGACTGTGTTTGAAGTACGTGAAAAGAATAGCAGTGGCTGGTGGTTCTGTCAGGTCCTAAGTGGTGCGCCTTCTTGGGAAGGCTGGATTCCTTCCAACTATCTAAGAAAGAAGCCATAGTTCCCACTGTCCTTGTAGGATCCACCCCGCCAAGCTCTCCATTGGTTTCACCTGGGTATTTAATTAGCTTCTTAACTTATCATTTTATACAGGCTTTAAAAGGAAAAGATACCAGAGCACATTGGGCTTTCTCTTGATTCCTAAGCAGGAATGATCATGGAGAGTGCATCCCCCAGACTCAATGCAATTTAATTCAGTTCCTTGGCAGTTGTCCCTCTGGTAAGAGATTCAGTGCATCTTCAGTGGTGGTCTCCAGAGCAAATGGCCAACCCTGATCCTATTCCTCAGTATCTTCATCTACAATATGAGGGAGCTGGATGAGACCAAGGTCCCTTCTAAATGTTTTCAGTTACCCATAGAATTACTGCTTTAAGTGGGGGAAATGGGTTCTTGTTGGAACCCATCCAGTAGCTTTTCATTCAGTAGCTCTCAGATAGCATCCAGGAACCAGGAGCTACTCTTTTCCCAGATTATGCTGGTGCCTAGAATGTAACTAGCAAAGGCACTTGAGATACCAGATCTCACAGCAGACCTCTGAGCACCAAAAAGTTAATCGACCTTGATCAGATATGAAACTTGATCAGATATGAAGCCAGGCCCAGTGTCCCAGAATAGGCCTTTTGATACCCCTTTTGCATGACCCAAATTCACCTTCTCCATTTAACCTTTCCTAAAAGCCACTCATTCCCATTTTTGTTATTTGCAAATATACCTGCTGCCAAAAAAGGGCCTGTGTGCTTTTTCTAATCTTAACAGGTCTTTCCTTCATTAAGGTTATGGTCATATTTGACTTGGTGAGGAACAATCTTTACTCACATGCCATGGAAGTAGAAGAGGACAAGGACAGAAGTCTGCTAAACCTGTCTCTTTTTTTTTTTATTTGTTTTTGCACTCTTGAGAAAGCTTTATGTCCTGGAAGGGTGATTCCTACCCTCAGGCAGCACAGCATTCAGTACATGCTTTGAACATCACTTTATCCCAGGGTTACCTAGAGCTGCTATCAGCTACCTTTTTATTTCAGTGTGGTGCTGTTCAGATATGGGAACCTGTCCATCATGGGCAGCCCAACTCTAATTGGGCAGTAAAGGAAGAAAGGCCCAAAATAGGAATTGACAGCTAGCCAATGCAAGCTAGAGCAATGGAGCCATTTGACTCCCAAAAGCTGTGAGGAAAGGGTTCTAAATGTTTCTGCTTCTACACTGATCACAAAGCCCTCCCCTCACCACCCTATCACTTTCTCTACTTATTTCTCCTTCTTTTTCCTGAATATCTCTCTCAACATCTCGTCCTGATTATTCTTTAGGATTCCAAAAAGAATAGTTATGTGTTAGGTCCACAGCAACTCATTTTTTAGATAGTGACAAATGATCATAACTTAGTGACATATCCCCTAGAATCCCATGACATTGGCAAGGTGAAAGGCAGGGATTCAGTAACCACTGCAGCAGTTGTGGGTGAGAGTGGGGGGAGAAGAGATAATGAATGATTAGCCTCATGAATCCCCAGTTCAAAGCCCAATCACCAATCAAGAAATCCTCATTACGGGCCTATTTTGTCCCATGCATTATGTTAGGACTGAGAAGACAAAGGCAAAATAAAGCAGTTCCTGCCCTTAAGGAGCCTTCCTTTTGGGAAGCCTACATGTACAAAGAAAAGTATATACTAAATGCAAGGTCATTGGAGGGCTATAGCAATGATGCTAGTAGCTGAGGATATTAGGAAAGACTTCCTGTAAAAGGCAACATTGAGCTGAACTTTGAAGGAAAGGAGAAAGGATGCTAAGAGGTAGAGGTAGGTAAAATTGCCCTTTATTCAATCCATTGGATGGTGGCAAGAGCTTTGCACCAGTTGGACTGACTCCTACTAAGGTTCTGCTACTCTCAATACCCCACATCTGGAAAGCATCAAGTTTTTCAGTGGTTTTGCCTTTGTTATCTCACTCACCCCTCACAGCCTTGTGAGTTAAATTGGGCAACACTTATTTACCCCACTTGACAGATGAATCATCGAGTCACATTTTGTTATTGTCACCCAGCCAATTTGTGAGATAACCAAGATGAGAACCCAGCCATCCTAACTGGTAATCCAGAGACAAGACAGTCTCAGCCTAAAAGAAACTAGGACTAGGTATCATGATTTCCTGGGAAACATGGTAGGTTTAGAATCAAACTACCTGGGTTTGAATTCCAGCTCTGCCAGTTAATACCTGTGTGAACCTGGGCAAGTCATTTAACATCTATGTGCCTCAGTTTCCTCGACTGGAAGAATGAAGGGGTTGGACTAGATGATCGTTAAGGTACCTTCCAACTCTAAATTTGTGATCCCATGATCTGTGGAAGGAACAAAAGGGGCAAGGGCTTCAGGTGACAGGTGATATATTTGAAAGTAGGAATATACTTTCCTTCCTATGGCTTGTTTCTAAAAACAAGCCAGCACTAGACTACCCCTTTCACTGTATTAATGTCCATTTTCTTGGGAAAACAACTCCCCATACACATTATAGATTAGAAGGCTGTAGGTACAAAAGTTCATTCTCTCATCCTTAATACTTGTAGATGTGTTGCTTTATGAAAGAAATGGCCATTAAAGGCCCTTAGATAGGAAAAAAAGACTTTAATCTACATTTTCCCTGGATTCCACAATGCATGTTAAGATCGTGTCCATTATTCATCCCTTACTCTAAGGAATGTGTAACTCTGCAGGACCTACCACCTGGTGTCCTGGGACTAATAGACTGGAGTGTTTCTCCTATTCCAGACTGGCCCAATCCAGCACTGTCCTCAGAAACCACTTGACAAGAAAAGATAAGCAAAGAAAATAAGCAGAGAATAAAGAATCCTATCCACTCTGAGAGTAATCTTTGCAAGTATGAGCACTCAAATCCCCTCTGTCATTCCTAGAACCTAGTTGTCAGAGAATGGAGCTATATTAAGTTTGATCAGTGTTAAGCTAATTTTTGATAAATGTTCCTTCTGCCAGCTTTTCTGATGCCTTCCTGAATTTGGCTTCATTTTGGAATGGAAAGCCACATATTTTCTTACAGTCTTGCTTCCTAGTTTCATTCATTCACCTAATATTTACTGAGTGCTTATTATATGCAAGACACCATGTTAAGCGCTATGGCAGATGCATATGTGAATAAGACCCAAATTCTTGACCTTATAGATCTTTCAGGTTTCCATCAGCCTTAGGTGGTTTGACTTCCTGTCACAGCCATTCTGCAACTGGTATCTATCCAAGGGCAAGTGGTCTACCTCTCTCTTCATCTTCATTCTAGGAATTTTAATGCATATTAAAGTCATTGCATTGTGTAGTGATCATCTAACTGGTGTCAGTTACATCTGAAGCCAAATTTCCTTATTTTCTGTAGTAGCCTTTCAGTTTGAATCAATGTCCCAGGTTCTTATATCTCTTGTTTCACTAATTGATACTTCACCAAACAGGTAGAAATGGAGTTGTTCTGCGTGGTCTGATGCTATGACTGAGGTCTTTTCCATTCTTGTTTGGTGACATGTTTACATAATCCACTGGGATTATTGCAATAATTTTAAGGATCTGTGATTTAGGATGGCATGGGTACCCTTCCACTAACAGATTGTGACACCTCTCTGCCTTGGAAGATGTTCTTCATGAGTTGCATGGCTGAAAAATTTACAATGCTTCAGTCTCCTAGGTGATGAGCCTCTTGTAACATAGCAAAGTCAGTCTTTGGATCAAAGACATTAATTCTGTTGGCAAGCCTCTTTGTGACTTGCAGAAAATGGTCAGCAGTTGATTCAAAAATGCAGTCTTCATTCTGTTGTGAAAGTAGATTGAGAAGGGCTGTCAGCAACGTTTTTATGAAATCTTTTTTAAAAGATCAAATGACCATTAGTCTTATCATAGAGACTATACATTCCCCATGCCACCTCAAACAGGTCAAAGACAAGTTAACTTCTTCCATAATCTGATATCCTGCTCTGGACCAAAATTCCAAGCTAAATGCCAACTCAAGAGGCACAGAAATGTGTTTGGATTTCTGTATCCCAGTTTAACACACTATGTCAAATACTTAATCTCAGATCTGCTGCACTAAAACTGCTTGGGGTGAATCTGTATCATAGAACTACGAGTTTCTCTTTTAGCCTCCATTTTAATACCTCTTTGACAGTAATATTTTTCACATTAAGTTATATTCCCAAGCAATGTTATACTGTGGAAAGAGTATTTTACTTGGAATCCAATACCTGAAGTCAAATTATAGCCTTGTCACTTGTTACTACCTATGTGACCTTGAGCAACTCATTAATTTCTCTTGGACTAGTTTCCTCTTCTGTAAAAAGAGGACATTGGAGTAGATGACCTCCCCAAGGTTCCTTCCAGCTCCAAATCTATGATTCTGTGACCCTCTACCACCTACTTTAAAGAAAGTTGGACCTCTATCCTTGAATAAGCTATTTCTTTTAGTATTAGGGCACTGGGAGATATTAGAAGTCCATTCGGCTCCATGTCCAGCAGATCTGTAAGATACTAAATTGGATCTGCCCCAACAAGGACTCTTCCCAATTGCCTCATGTAAATTTCAAAGTGGAACTCTTTGATTTAAAATATTGCTGAGTGTATAAGGCACAAACAGTCCACTTATGATTCTCTTGCCAAGTAAAACTCTCAAGAGCAAACTCTCCGCAAGAAAACCAATGAAAGATGGAAAATCATTGCCATAAAGTTTATTTCATAAAGGTCATGCCACAAATCACATAGGCATGATAGTGGCAGTCATGGGTCTTAGCCAATCTACCACTGCGTGGTAGTCAGTGAGTATTTTGTTCCTTCTGTTCACCACCGAAGTAGAAGGCACAGTTCCTGCCTTCCAGGAGCTTACATTATGATGTGGTCAGGACCACATAGAAAATATGCAATTCGTGTCATGGCTGCTATTCCTTTAGTCAAATTTTGCTCTGTTTTTCTTTCCTTACTACTGCTGCTATGACTAATGGAGACTGAGCCCCACTGAATCACAGTAGGGTCTTCCTTTGTTCTTCTTTTGACTGTTAAGTTGGGTACCAAATGAGACTTTTAACCTGCAGCCTTTCTCCTGGATTCCTTTGATCTGGTTTCCCAGGCCCACCTCTTCTAGACTTATATATGCTGCAATCAGTCAATAATACCAGACACCAAAGATTGCCTGTTAGCAGACTCTGAAGTCTGATTTAGTAGGAAAAGAATGAGTCATAGAAATTACAGTGACTACATTGGCATCCTTGATATAGTTTGGTGCCATGAGAGCTACTCCATCCTTTAACTTGGTAGAGCTCTTCTTAGACCTTCCTCCCATTCCCACCCCCAAGCCTCCACTTCTGGCAACCAGTGTCAGGAGTACTGGTGTCTGGGGACACCTCCAGCAATACCTGCTACCCCAAGACAGTCCTGTTGAATCTGTGGTCCAGACTAGGTGGACCCATAATCCGTACCTAAACCAGGAGCCATCAACTGCTAATTTGTGCCATCAGAACTAGCTAACTGCATAGGATTTCACTTTTTCAGCTGGAAAAAGTTAATTTTAAATAGTTCTCTGCTGATTTCCTTTGCTCCAAGGCCCCTAGTGTGTCCCTGTGCTTGTTAAAACATTCCATGTTCCATCCCATTTCTGACCCCTCAATTCCAAATCAAGCATCCTTAGCTACAAACAGGGACAAGAGGCTAGATAGAGCCTCTATCATCCCAAGGAAGGCTTTTCAAAGACCTTTCCTTAGTGACATAACAGAGCAATAGTTGTTGCTTTCTTGGAGGAAAAAAGGGGACACAGTTTATGATGTTGATTACCAGCAATAAGAACAGCCCCTCTTCCTATAATCTAGATCAGGAACATTAATATATCCGATTTCATTTCTGTTAACCCTTAGGGAATGAGTCCTGCATGGACAGAATCCAAACACTTTGTGTGTTTCATA
This sequence comes from Potorous gilbertii, assembly GCA_028658325.1. Taxonomy (NCBI): domain Eukaryota; kingdom Metazoa; phylum Chordata; class Mammalia; order Diprotodontia; family Potoroidae; genus Potorous; species Potorous gilbertii. The sequence continues at coordinate 366,702,611 of CM053769.1, forward strand.
GAATAAAGCTGAAGAATCTTGGTGATTTCAGTAGTTCTCATATTCGACAAATGAATTCTCTGATGGTTTTTTTGTTTGTTTGTTTCCTTATAACACATAAACTTATATAAGTATATATGTGAGGGGGAAGGGGATCAGAACATTAACTGTAGCATGTGTAGGCTGTATACTTCACTGTTAGACTTTTTTTTTCTTTTTTTTAAATAAAACAAAATGCTTGACTGGTTTCAAGCTTCATTGTGAATGCAGAGTCTGTGTATTTTATTTGGCCAAACTAAAAAAAGACATAAAGGATAGGAGAGAAGGTGCACACAGAGGTAGCTTTTTGCCCTAGGATATGTGAGAAAGATGGTCAATCTGGTAAATTATACATGCTCCCCCACATGGATGCTTTTCTGGGATTCCCAGAAATTTACACAAGACTCACTGGCACATTTACTAGGTACATGATCAATTCTTGTGGTAGGAAAACACGTTTGCCAGTTCCTTTTTGTCATCTTTCCTGGAGGTCCCCTGATCATTGCAGTGAAGGGAAGAAACTCATGCCACTTGAGGTTTATGATGAAGGAAAATCCAAGGGGGAAAAAATTAATATGGTAGAGTGGAAAGAGCACTGGTTATGGAATCGGAGAACTTGGGTTTGAATCCTGCCTCCAATCCTATTTGTGTGACCTTGGGCATGTTAAAATTTCCTAGGTGTCCATAAAAATGAGGGAGGAGGGGGGCACATAGGGAGAGCATACACAAGAATTCAAAACCTACTTCTGCTGCTTACAACCTGTGTGACCTTGGCAAGTCACTTAACTTCCCTAGTCTTCTATATCCCCATCTTTAAAATGAGGGAAATGAACTAGACAATAATAGTTAACATTTTATATTTTAATACTTTAACATTAGCACCTACTATGTGTTAGGGATTATGCTGAGCACTTTACAAATCTCTTATTTGATCCTTAGAACCCTAGATAGTCAGTGCTATTGTTATCTCTATTTACAGATGAGAAAATTTAGGCAAACAGGTTAAATTATTTACCCACAACCACGCAGCTAATAAATGTCTGAGGCAGCATTTAAACCCAGCTCTTCCTGACTCCAGGCTCAGTTCTGTATCCACTGTGCCACCTACTTATGCCTGACCCCTGAGAGAGCTTCTAGCTCTAGATATATCACCTTAAGTAGGACTCCAAGTCCTAAAGACTTAAACTAGATTCTAGGATTCTAAAAGACGTGTGAGGAAGAATAGTTCTTACATGTTTCATGCCCAAGGGAGGGCATCAGAAAAGAAGTTAGATGAACTGTTAAAAGAACACCACTGCCTCATAGGAATGATTTCCTGAGCCTCTTTAGAGGGCAAAACCCACATAATTAGTTGAATAAATCAGCAACTATTAAACACCTACTATGTTCTGGACACAGTCCTGGAGACAAAAATAAAATTGCCACTTCTTTTAATGAATTTAAATTTCACTGAGTTGGTTAGTGCATACCTCTAATGAGGCTAACGTCTTTGGTTCAATGGTCTTTGTGGTCCAGTGACCATTGTGCGGAGAAACAGCCTCAAATGACAGTCCTGATCCCAACCTGCTTTTTTACCCATGTATGTGCCCTTGTTCCGAAAAGAAACGAGGTAAGATTATGAATATGTAAGACCATGAATATCTCAATATAAGCTGATCCCCACTAATAGAAAAGCACCTCCAACAGCATCTTTTTACCAATAAGGGGTGGATCTTATAAAGGAGGGACTATGGTTATGACTATAATGTGCTGCATTGTAAATTTCTAAATAAAGTAATATACTAGTAGGCTTATGCCCCCATTCCCCCTCTAGTAACCCTGTGGTCCCAGTTGAAGAAGGTAAAAGGAAGAAATGGCAAGTGTGTTATAAAAGAAAGAAGGGAGAGGCAGGGACAACCCTAAAGCAGTTTGCCTTAGCTCAGAAATGGGGAAAATGAATTGAAATTGGGAAAGGAAAGGCATGAACCCAGCTTCATCTCCCTTCAGCTCAGATACTGTGTAACCCAACCCCTAAAACTCACTATAAAGAGTGACCTTGTGAGTTCAATAGGAAGGGATGATATCTAAAAAAAATAAAATAAGGAGTGAGAGGAATATATTGGGAGGAGAAAGGGAGAAATGGAATGGGGCAAATTATCTCATAAAAGAGGCAAGGAAAAGCTTTTTCAATGGAGGGGGAAAGGGAGGAGGTGAGAGGGAAAAGTGAAGATTACTCTTCACATTTGGCTTGAGGAAATAACATGCGCACTCAATTTGATATGAAAATCTTAAAGTAGGGGAGAAGTGAGCTGTGGCAGGGATGATAGAAGAGAGGACAAATGGGAAGAGGGAGTAATTAGAAGTAAACACTTTTGGGGAGTGACAACGACAAAAGAGAGAATAGAATAAATGAGGGACAGGATAGGATGGAGGGAAATATAGTTAGTCTTTCACAACATGACTATTATGGAAGTCTTTTGCATAATTACACATGTATAGCCTATATTGAATTGCTTGCCTTCACGGTGGGGATGTGTGGAGAGAGAGGAAAGGAGAGAAGTTGGAATTCAAAGATTTAGGAATGAATATTGAGAATTGTATTTGCATGCAACTGGGAAATAAGAAATACAGGTAATTGGGTATAGAAATCTATCTTGCCCTACAAGAAAAGAGAGAAGATGGGGATAAGGGAAGGGAGGGTGTGATAGAAGGGAGGGCAGATTGGGGGAAGGGGTATCAGAATGCATGGTGTCTTAGGATGAGGTGAGGGGAGAGATGGGGAGAAAATTTGGAATTCAAAATCTTGTAGAAATGAATATTGAAAACTAAAAATAAATAAAATTTTTTAAAAAGAGTGAACCTGACAACAACCCAAATTTTAAACAGTGGGTGAATTGCATATTTAACTATTTAAGCTACTTTTAAAAACTATTTTAAAATTTTTTTAATTTTTTTAACTTTAAAAAATTTTTAATTTATGGAACAAAACAAGAATTCCCATAACAGTACAATAAAAAAGATGATTGCATATAAGACTATAAATCTACTATGTATGATTTACTATTCCTTTCAAATGTAAAACAAAATGGTCATGTAAATTTCTTTTTTCTTCCTTCCCCTTGCCCTGCCCTAGAGATGGCTACCATTAAACACAAATAAGCATGCATATATATATCAATTCTTTCTCAGAATGCAGGTAGTGACTTTCTTCCTATGTCCTTTACAATTAATTTAGGTATTGGTCAAAATAACTTATTTACTCAAAATCATTCTTAAAACAATATTGCTCTTACTGTATACAGTCTTCTTTTGGTTCTATTCATTTTGCTTTTCATTATTTCATTCAAGTCTTTCCATGTTTTTCTAAAATCATATGATGATAAACTTAGAAAATCCCAAAGATTCAACTAAAAAGTTAAAACAATTAATTTTAACACAGTATCAGGACATAAAGTAAATCCATAAAAATCATGGGCATTCCTGTATGTCACAAAATTCTACAAGAAACAATAAAATAATACCCCATTTAAAATAACTCTAGACAGTATAAAATACCAGGGATTACAATTCTAAATAAGCACAGTCCTCACAAACCTAGGAATCCACATGCAGACTTTTACTCCCAGACCCTCTAGGGACCATTGATTCAAATTAACTTAACAAACTCATTAAGTACCTACTATGGTACTAGACTCAGATATAAATTAAATAGTCCCTGCTTTTAATTTTTGTTAGATAAAAACATCAGAAAACTCCCGTGGGTCCTCCTTCTAAGGGCTGGGCTCTTTTTCCTTTCTCAGGCTTTTTATACCTCCCCTCCCCTGTCCCCCATCCCCCACGATTATATCTAGTATCTTCCCCAAACAGGGAGGGTAGAAAGGGACTCAATGTACACTGTAAGTCAGGGTTTGATCAACTAATTATTTCATCTACATAAAAGACAAGCATGCAGTGACAGAACTTAAAAGAAGGTGCAGAAATAACATGATTGTAGAACTCTCCCAGGAAGCTGAGAGATAAAACCCTCAAAACAGAAGAAAGCAGTTTATTTGTACTGTTAATTATTTCTCATTTTACCTTAGCACTGCACTGTCCAAATACTTCCTTCTAAGTCTGTCTTCTGCCTAGTCAAGTCAATGATTGTGTTTACTATCTTGACAATGGGTGCTTCCTTTAAGAAGCTATATCATGAATGTAGGGAGTGTACCTCCACGGTGCAGCAGTCATCAGACAAGGACCCAAGATCTCCTGACCTCTCCTGTTCACAAGGCTGTCTCCAAGCCTGGACACATCCATGTCAGGACTGATTGCTGCTCAGTTGCCTATGGTCAAACAAAGAAGCACAAAGTAGAAGAGGCTGAAGTCAGTTGCTTTTAAAGATCAGCATTACCTGCTCAATGGTCAATAAGGGTGTTTTCTTCCTTCCATCCTTTCTTTCTTCCTTTCTTTGAGAAGGAAGCAATTTGAGTCACAGGGTCACACCACTGGTGAGTATCTGAGGCAGGATTTGAACTCAGCTCCTTCTGATTGCAGAGCAGATGCTCTACCCACTATACCACCCAGCTGTTTTCTTCATCATCTCAGAGTGCAAGCACTTCAGCACTAAGTCCTGGATGTCATGGAAGTCATGTCAGAGAAGTCCAGTGCATACACCTTAGGATGGCCCCTACAGACTTTAATGCTACACATTTCAAGGGTGTAATCACCCAATACACATAGAATGGGTGCCTAATCCTAGATGGAGGAGATTTGAGTCTAACTCTAATTCTAGTACTAGCCAAAATAAAAACTATTCAAATCACATCTCTAAAAATTAATTTAACAGGTATCCAAAGCAAAACCCTTAGACAAAAAGTATACTACAATTGCATTCAGGTATCAGAGGATCTGAGTTTAAATCTAACCAGTCAGTCAACAAGTATTTATTATGCACCCATTATGTGTCTGGTACAGTATTAAGTATTGGAAATACAAATATGAACAAAAAGAAAGATAATCCCTACCCTCAAGGAATTTACATTCTGATGAGAAAGACAATACAAAAAAAGGAAGCTAAAAAAAAAGTGAAGGGGAGAAAGTACCCAGAAGTCCAAAGGGAGTATCTAACGTGATAGGAAATGAAGAAATGGATGACTTGGACACCCTCCTTAATATCTATGTGACCTTGGGCACGTCACTTAACCTCTCAAAGCCTCTGTTACCTCATCTATTCCTAGCACATAGTATACTTAGTAAATTCTTGTTGTTTAGTCATGTCCAGCTCTCCATGACCCTATTTGGGGTTTTCTTGGCAAAGATACTGGAATGGTTTGCCATTTCCTTCTCCAACTCATTTTACAGATGAGAAAACTGAAGCAAGCAATGTTAAGTGACTTGCCCAGGATCACACAGATAGTAAGTGTCTGAGACCAGATTTGAATTCAAGATGGGTCTTCCCCAGTGCTGTATTCACTGTGCCTCCTAGCTGCCCCAAATTATTGCTTCCTACTCTGTAAAATAAGGGGTTTCCCACAAGGCTGCACTGCTTTGGGGTCTGCCGAGTATCTTCTCCCTCTTGCCTTTTTTAGTTTCTTTTTGTGCAGAGACTGTCTGTTTTTCTTGATGGACTTTAACCTCCCATCTCTACTTCTAGGATTTGCAACACCGGAGTCTGACCATCTGACATGGTAGATGAGAAATGTCAGAACCCAATGCTACCCTGCACCCCTAATCAGGAAGTCAGCAAGAGTCCTCCCTACCTCTGGATGCAACACAGGGTTTAAGTTACAGGGATGGGGAACCTATGAACACGAGGCTGCATGTGACTCTCTAGGTCCTCGAGTGTGGCCCTTTGACTGAATTCATACTTCACAGAAAAGATTTAAGTCCTCAAGTGTGGCCTCAAGGCCACAGATTCCCTACCCCTGAGGTACCCTTAAAGATTGGTGCAAATCTTTGTACTGCTATGGTGGCAAGAACAGCAAATCTGTCTCAATTCTCTATGTGCTTTCTGAAGAGCCCTGTGTGGCAGATAATGCAAACATCATGGTCCACATTTTACAGAACAAAATTTATTTGACCTAAAACTCTTCAACTACATGGTGACTCTGGAAGTGTTGAGTCAGATTTTAAGGGAGAATCCATACAGATCAAACAATATTAGAAATTTGGTTTTGGTTATAGGCCTGGAGTCAGAAAGACTCCTTTTTGTGATTTCAAATCTGGCCTCAGATACTCACTAGCAGTGTGACCCTGGGCAAGTCATTTAACCCTCTTTGTCTCAGTTTCCTCATCTATAAAATGAGCCAGAGAAGGAAATGGCAAGAAGCTCTGGTAGTCTTTGCCAAGAAAATCCCAAATGGGGTCATGGAGAACTAGACACAACTGAAATAACTGAATAATAACAGTTAGAAGGTAGTTAAGGTGGTAAGGCCTTTTTTCCAACTCTAAATCTGTGACGCTAGGATCCCAAACTTCCAACTAACCAAAAATAAACATCTACCCATCCTAAGTGTAAAAGTTAGAATTCTTATTATACAGCAAGAATAAAAATTTCCATGGCAATTTAAGATTTACCCACTGAAACTTAAACTTTATTGCTTCAGTTGTTTCCAACTCTTCATGAACCCATTTGGGGTATCTTGGCAGAGATACTGGAGTGGTTTGCCATTTCCTTCTCCAACTCATTTTATAGATGAGGAAACTGAGGCAAACAGTGTTAAGTGACTTGCCCAGGGTCACAGAGGTATAGTCAGTGTCAAGGAAGTGTCTCAGGAAGATGAGTATTTCTGATAGTGGATCCCATATTGTTACCACTGAACCACTCTTGTAAAAATAACACATATCCTAAGCGTAGGAATGACCTCCAACACAACTTTATAGTCTGCCTTCATCCTGTACTTCATGCTATAAAGTAGTCAACACAACGTTACTGCCTGCTTTCAAACTGTAAATTTAATTTTCTTCTGACCATAACCCCTAGCTAACCTTAACCCGATCCCTAACCTTAATTCTCATTGTAACCTTACTTGCTACTGTAACTTAATTTTTAATGCTAACATCAATAGACCTTACATAAACAAAATATTCCTTCGAATGGCAAGCTTTTCCTGAACTTTTGGGAAAGTTTCAGATTTCCAAAATGTGGATCTTGGAACCCTTTGAATAGCTATCTGTATATACAGTTAGCTGTATTTGGGAAAGAAGTCAGAAAACAAGAGGGTTTATTTTTCACTTCATGAAAATATTTTCCTTCAGAGACATATGAGTTCATGACAACTCCTAGTACATGCTTGTCAAGTTTATCAAATGAGATTTGCAGATTTGCATGTTCTTTATTCTTCCTTGGGTCTCAAAAACATTTTTGAGAGATGATTAGTTTTCTGCTTCCCCTGGCTCACTTTGAACTAAATGTATTTACTCTGTAACAGAGTTCAGAGCGAAATTTTGTGTGTTATGTAGTACAGCCAGAGGTTAAAAAAAAATTAACCTTTGGATTTGTAATTTTTCTATGCACATTTATTCTGTAACTGATTAAATTGGAAGAATTGCTGTATTTGGAGTCAGAAGACCTGGGTTTTAATCCTAGATAAGCCATTTTAGTATCTCTGTGACCTTGGACAGATGACCCAACCTCTATGGATTTCCAATTCCTCCTAAATGAATTAAGGGTGTTGGACTAGATAACCTCTAAAATCCTTTCCCTCCCTGAACCTGTGATCCAGTCAACTACTTCTCTATAGAACCTGTAACAAAATCTTGTAATATATAATAATAAAAGCATTAACAGTAATATAGTTATTTTATTTTGTTGGTGATGTTCAGTTGCGTCCAACTCTCTGTGACCCCATTTGGGGTTTTCTTGGCAAAGATCCTGGAGTGGTTTGCCATCTCCTTCTCTAGCTCATTCTACAGAAGAGGAAGCTGAGGCATAAAAGATTAAATGATCTTCCCTGGGTCACTTAGCTAGTAAGTGTCTGAGGATGGATTTGAACTCAGATCTTCATGAGTCCACACTCAGTGCTCTAGCCACTGATGCCCTTAGTGGCCCTTAGCTTTTATTTCATGCTTTAAAATTTGCAAAGGGCTCTGCAAATATGATCTCTTTTATCCTCCTAATCACCCTTTAGGGTTTCATTGAACTGAATAAAATTTATGCCCCAGGACGCAGAATTTCAGGAAACTAAATCTGGTGATATGTGTCTCATCTATCAGCAATGTCCTTCCCAAGGACTGAGCTCTGAATGAGAAAATAGAAAGGAAAAAAAACCTGGATTCCCCTATATATTAGTTGGTTATTAATAATTATTTCTCCCAGTTTGCTTATTTAATGTGGTCTTCCTTTCACCTCCACCCTCTGCCTTTATACATGGATACTTAACTCTTTCTTTCCCAGTTCATCCACCTCTTCAGTGTCTGTAGACTGAACTTTCCCTCCACCTCAGTCACACGTAGGATCATGCCTTTGATTTCATCATCACCCACAAGTTACTTTGCCTCTCATTCCATTACTCCTGAATTTTTCTACCCAACCACCAGCTGTTATTCCATCTCCCTGTGCCTCTCTCCTCCTAAGCCTGGTTTTGTCCTTCACTTAACCTCCATTCACTCCACCAAATCATGTTCACTGGGATAACAATAGCATCTGCATCTCAGAGCTGTTGTGAAAATCAAATGAGATCACACTTGTAAAGTGCTGCAAACATAGATGCTAACTGTTGTTGTATCTGTCATTATTTGCTGTCATTGAGCATGTCCCTTCTAATAAGAGAATTTCTGGCCTAATTTTTTTAGTGCCATCTACTTTAGATAAGGATGTTTTGTAGCTACTAGAGTCTACAAAACTAAACTTGAGATAACCACCACAGTTCTAATGTTAAATGGCTGGTTTCTTGTTTTACCAGATATAGAGACACCTTTCCCTCTGTCATCTGTTCTTTGATCTGGAAATCACTATCTTCTCTTTGAAATGCCATTGTATCCATTCTGCTTAGGTAACCAAAACCTGTATAATGTAGCTTCAAACTGATGTTCAGGGCTCACTGACTTTTGCATACACTATGCCTGGGCTCTGAGCAAAACTAAACTGTGGGGATTCCTCCCCTAACCATCTCTGCATCATTGATTATATGATGAGTAGTAGTACTTAATCAACTGATCCTTAGGCAATTCTGTCATACCATCTTAGAATGTCAGTCTCATCACTTTGTATGGTTCAGGTGACTCCAGGTATCTCGAGTTCAACTTGTCCAACTTCCTAATATTCCTCTCCTGGGAGAAACGGTTTGTTTCTGCAGGAAAATGCCAGTTTTGGATCTTTGGTACCTACCTTCCATAAGAGGTATTCCTCAGAATTATTCAAAGATGAAGTAGTATTTCTAGATTTAATTGCAACATTTAATTTTTCTTCATTTAATTGGAAATGTTCCTAGTTTTAAAAATCAAATCATTAACATAAAATTTCCAGGGATAACTAATTTCTATCGATTCCCCAGGTATATCTTCATGGTCAAAATTCTCAGGTAAGATTTGAGAAACTTTCTTAGTTATTTCACTTGCCCCAATGTTAGTGATTTTACTTGTACACTCATCCAGTCCTCTCAATTTTCGGTTTAAAATCTTTTCAATTTGCCCACCACATTCAGTGTGAAAACAAATCCCCAAGGATGAAGCAGAAGAAAATGACAAGAAAACCTGCATCCTGTTCCCCCAGGTCATTTTTTAATGCCCCCATAGCTAATCAGAGTCACCTGACCTATATAAGACAGGTAAATTTAATGAATAAATTTTGTGTGTGTTATGAGTGCTCTACCAACAAACGTGTTCCCCTGCCTCTCTCCCTCTCCTTAGGCTTCTCTGTTCCCTGAGACACAATATTGAAGAATCTTATACAAACTTAGCTGATACAGCAGCAGCAGGTTTTGAGAGCATTGACTTCAATTTTGAAAGAAGTTTTACTTTGGATAAAATGCCATCAAAGATATTACAGAGAAATCTTTCATGAAAGGAAGAGTCGTTTGGTGAGGCAAACTTCATTTTGTCTTATTTTAAGAAATTGCTACAGCCATCCCAACCTTCAGCAACTACCACCTTGATCAGTCAGCATCTGTAAACCTCAAGGAAAGACTCTCCACCAGCAAAAAGATTATGACTTACAAGATGCTTAGCATTTTTTAGCAATATTCTTCAATGAAGGCATGTATATTGAGATTTTATTTAGGCATAATAGTATTATTGTACACATAATAGACTACAGAGTAGTGTAAACGTAACTTCTATATGCACTGTCTTGCTTTTTGGTGATTTCACTTTATTGAGGTGGTGTGGAACCAAACCTTGCAATGGCTTCAAGGTATGCCCATGTTTCTGGAATCTAGCCTACAACTTTGATTTCTGTCTTTTTTCTCCCATTTATTTACTTTATTTATTTATTCATATTTATTTATGTTTATTTTTCTTATTTATTTATTTTTGGTTTTTTTATCTTATTTAATAAAACAAGCATTTCCATAACATAATATTAACAAAGATGATTGCACATGAAACTGCAAATCTATTATGTACAACTTGCTATTCCTTTTAAATGTGTAATAAAGTTATCATGTAAATTTCTTTCCTTTTTCCTTTTTTTCTTCCCTCTCCCTCTCACACGCCTGGCCCTAGAGATATCCTAGCAATAGCAACAAGAGAAGAAAAAGCAAAAGAAGGAATCAGAATGGAGAATGAAGTAATAAAACTCTCTTTTTGCAGATGATATGAAGATATACTTGGAAAATCACCAAAGGCCCAACTAAAAAATTAGATGAAACAATTAATAATTTTAGTAAAGTAACAAGAAAAAAAGTAAATCCACATAAATCATTAGCATTCCTATATATCACAAATAAAACCATCCCACTTAAAAGAACTTGAGAGAGTATAAAATACCTGTGAGCACACCTGCCAGAACAAACCCAGAAACTATATAAACAAAATTATATTAAAAAACTTTTTATACAAATAAAATCAGATTTCTACTTTGAGGGGAATAGGAGAAAAGCTGTGGTTCTTCTTTCCCTCACCTACTTCCAAGAGAGATAAAGGGTCAGAATTGTATTACTAGTAACCAGGGTACCAGTCTGGTTCAGAAGCTGCTTCTCTGGTCAGTCTTAAAGTAGCCCTTAGTTTATACTCACCAGCTTAACTCCTTCCCACCAAATATTGGTGTGAGTCATCAAAAATCTGTTTGCCTGGTGTGGCACCAGCTCCTCAAACTGCATGTATAATATAGCTAATAGACCCAGAGATTTGGCATTAGCCCTTACTTTCAGGCTCTTTCTGAATAGCATAATTAAAGTTAATTCCATCCATCCTTTCCTGCCCTTTATTCTTCATTACTTATTAGGCAATTTAGGAAATAACTTCGCTATATTCATATCTTCCCAAATGGATAACAGGGAATTCTCCTATTGATTCTAGCAGGATCTTTGTTCTTTATCTAAAAGTCCTGATTTGAACTTTGAGGAGCTCTGGGCCTTCAACTGAAGTAGGATATTGTTGCATGGTTTCACATTTGGAAGTCGCCCCACTGTATGCTGCCCTTGGTCCCAGGGCAAGCGCGGGTGTACAGAGACCATTCTTTCCTCCCCTTATCAGAGTGATTAATTTTTGTTCCCCATTATTTCTCTATGACTCTACAGCTCATCGTCTGAACTCTTATACTACAAATATGTGGCAGAAGGGGCATGAAGAGCACAGTTAGATGAATAGCTTTTGGGAAAAGGAATCCTCTGGAAGAGAAATGCTGTGGAGACAGGAATCTTTGCTGAGTCCGATAGCTGGGGACCCAGGAGACAAAGGGTATTTAAGCATTGAGAATGTGCTTTGGACCCAACTAAAGATTTTGAGAAGTAAATTGTTATAGGATTTTTAAAAACTGACCCTTTGGGGACAGGAATTTTCTCCTAGTGGGTATAGTGGCCCAGTAGCCTTGAAACTTAAGTTATCAGTGTTCAGTGGTCAAGGGTTTGCTTCAGATTACCCAGAATTTTGAATGATGTTTTTTGGGAACAAGAAATTAACCCCAAGGGAGCTGAGGATTTTGTCTCTTGGCTGCTTTTCATGCGGATAAAAGCAGTTGAAGAACAGCTGACTCGAAAGGGAAGTGTTTATGTCCAATGAGAACTTGAACTGTTCCTGTGCCTGACTCAAGTGACTACTTTTCACCGATATCCCAGGGATTTAAGAGTTCCTTGACAGCAAACTAACAGGTCATTAATCTGCAAAGCTTCCCTTTCCCCCTTCCTCTGACAGAGGAAAGGGTAGGGAAGAGAGAAAGCAGATTTCACTCTCAAATAAAGTAACCTGCCAGGTTAAAAGGTCAGGTTTCCTAGAAGTGATGCTGCTATGGAAAATAAGGAAGCAGATCACTATGTCTCCCCATGCCCTGCTCGATAATCTAAAGACAGGAAGATCCTAAAGATGATCATGCTGGGGGAATGGAGTAAATTGGAAGATCAGGACAAAGAGGATCCAGCGAGGGGGAAGCCAATGTCCTCTAGAATAGATTGCAGTGAAACCTAGTATCTCAGAGGAGAAGGAACTAATTAGAAGGTTTGTGGTCTGATAGACTGAAACCTCCAGCCTCCACATCCTGTTATCCCTTCCTTCTTCTGATGTAGGGGAAGAAGAAATATCTCAAATATTTGCCCTCTATCCTGACAGCATCCCCTTCCAAATCAGGCAAACAGGAATAGAGGTAGGCTGTGTTTGCCAGGTTGATTCTTCCTTGGAGGACCATGGGAACTTGCTCCAGTTACCATACATGGGCTAAACAAGGAAACTAGACACTTATTGAATCCCTGAAACACCATAGGGGCAACTAGGTGGTGCAATGGGTAGAGTATTAGAGTCAGGAAGACCTAGGTTCAAATCTAGCCTCATAATTACTAGCTATGTGACCCTGGGCAAGTCACTTAACCCCAATTGTCCCCAAAAAGAAAGTAACCATAGTACCAATATGCCCATATGTGAAGGCCAAGAGAATTCCCCTCAATGGCCTTAGCTCAGAATCTACCTTGTGGGTCAACCAAATGATTAGAGCCTATTAAAAGAATTGCAATGGCAATTCCCACTGAAGAATATCAAACTACTTGAAAACCAGACTGGGAGAGAAGGAATCCTCATGGGTTTGCATAGTAGCCAAACTGAAAAACTGACCACTATACCTTACTCATATGAAAAATTATTATTTCTCTTCAATATGAATAACTAATTATTATAATAGGACTAGGTTTTTTTTTTCCTTTCTCTATTTCCTCATCCAGAAATCAATGGTTATGGGCAATCTTTCTAAAATATTTACCTAGTCAGGATCTAATCAAAGACAGTAAAAGAAAAGTTTGGGCAAATGGGTACATCCCTGATCATTTTGTTTACTCAAACTGACCTGGGGAAATATTAATTCTCCCTTTTGTCAAACGTGTGATATGGAAATTGATAAGTACTTTTGACCAAGATTTGGGTGACTCAAGTCACATACCCCAAGAGCCTCACTGTAATATACCCACCCTCTCATTGTAATATTTATTTGCTCATTAATTGTTAACCAATTAGAGTTGATTGCCACCCTCAGGAACACCTGCTCTTCCAATGATATATAAACTATGAGCCCACCCCCATGAGGAGTCCTTGGTCTAAGAGAGGTATGCAAATGATCATCCTTTTATTAATAAACATGCTAGCCTTTTTAATAAAATGATTAAATTATCCAGAAAATATCTCTCAAACCTTTTTTTAAATGCCACATTCATTTATCTTGCCCAGTGACAGGCACCCATCCCAGAGAAATCCAAATAGAATGATATGGTTGATCTGACAAATTCCTCCAGTAATCTGACTGACCTGTGGGGAAGGAAAGGGAGTAATTGGTATAGCACCTACTACATGCCAGGCACTATGCTAAGCTCCTCATAGATTTTATCTCATCTGATGCCCAAACTGGCCATGGAAATGACCACACTGTGCAGGACAGGGCCCACCAGAGAGGCCTCTTCCTTGCCTAAGAAGAAGATAAGGTTAGTTGCACTTCCCGCCAACTCCATGGCCATAAAAACAGGAGATCCCTAGAGAAGATATCCCAGGGGATACAGTTGGTCAGATCTTGAGAAGTGGATCACATAGCCCACTCCACAACTTCAAGGCCTAGGTCATAGAGGTAGCGGGGTCACCAGGTGAGATGTAGGGAGTAATCTAGAGGAAACTGGTTGATAGTGATAAATTGATTCCAGCCAAGTTAGTGGGCTGGTGGACTGAGGAGACATGGAGTATCCTAAAATATTGTGAGAAAGGAAATGAGTAAACCTAAAAGAGAGAATATGAGCTGATGGATAGTGAGGAAAACCTTGGACTCTGCCCTGCATTGTCCCTTGCTTTATTTTTGCAGGTAACACTAAGTACTGGTTGGGAACTAAAAAAAGGAGCACTGACTCTATTTTCACCATTCCTGTTTTTCTGATTTCCCAGTTGTTCTTTAACTCTAACCTGAGTTTGAATCCAGCCTCAGACCTTACTAGCTCCATGATCCTGGACCAATCATTTAACCCTATTTGCTTTAGTTTCCCGTCTGTAAAACGAACTGGAGAAGGAAATAACAAATCACCCCAATATTTTTGCCAAGAAAACCCTAAATGGGGTCTCAGAGTCAGATACAACTGAAATAACTAATGACAAAAGTCCTATGTATAGCTTCTCACTCTTCATTCAAACAATATAGCATTAAAGTCAATTATGTAAAAAGACCATTACAAATTGCAAATAGCAAGTAAGCCCATTTACTGAAGTAAACAGCAAACAGAAATCAGAGGAGTAATACAGATTATAATACAGCAAAAATACATAAGAATGGGTGATTGTTTTAGCTGGGAATGGGATCTGATCTCATCTCAGAGAAGGAGATCCAATCTAGCAGTCTCTAAAGAAGAAGTTGGAAAATGGGGACATTTGAAAGAGTTGGCTTCCCCTGTATAGGTTTGTTGCTTCTCCTTTCACTCTCTAGAAGAATCTCTGGAAACCACATGTCTCACTTCCCTCCCCACCTCAAGAAATTCTGCACCAATTCTTTGAGTTCCTTAAAATGGAAAAACATCATCATGTTCAGCATTCTCCTGACAACTGAGAGTCACAGATCCCTTTGAATTCAGCACATAGCACAGAACTGCCCTCCTCCTAACCTTCTGGAGGTGTAGCTGAATTACTTACGGTTACCTCCCAATATGAACATATCTACATAAAGAATGATGCTTGATCATCTGCTCAGGAAGGGGAACACAAAGAGGAAAAGCAGTCAGGAATCCAGGTGGAACATCATCTCATTGAGTACCCAAGCTCTAGAAGCTATTACAGATAGTTCCTGCTTTATGTAAGTGAACAGGCCCAGGGCTCTACTTAAAGCAATTTTTAAATAATGTGAATTTGTTCTTGAAAGTGGGGAAGGGAGGGAGGCAGGAAGGGGACCTCCCCATGGAGTTCAAGGACACCTGGGGACTGGGAACAGAGAAGTGAGAGCAGGAGGAGGAACAGGCTGGGCTGAGATCAGTCATATGGGGGCCTGAGTGGGGGAATACCAGGCCTGGAACAGGAACACGGTACCTGAGCTGAGATAGATGATAGCAACACGGGATGCAGGGCAAAGGTCTCCTCTCTCCCAGAGGTCTCGAGCTAAGCTGACATCCACAGCAGTGACAGCGTGGGATAAGGGCCCAGGAAGAGAAAGCAAAACAGTTCTGCTTTCACTTGGAGGGTTTTTTAGGGTGTTTTTTGTGGAAGGCCATGCATCAAGTCAAGGAGCAGGAACAGGGAAACAGAATACAGTGATGTACAGCCAAGTTAACTTAAGTTTTGATTTTGTTTTGTTTTTGTTTGTTTTTTGAAAGAGAATTTCTTTACGAATTTTTTACTAATTGCATATATGTAAAGCAAGAAAAGTCTTATTCCCCTAGTCCCTCCACCCCCTCAGGGAAGTCTAGTGAAACAAAGAGCTATTTGTAGGGATACTGGAGCCAGCTCTTACACAAAGCTGATTTCCAAAGCTGATTGTTAAACTTTCTGTATGAACATTTTCACCTTGGAAATTGGCAAATATTACATATCAGGATTTGATTTATTGTTTTATTGTCTAGACTTAACAAAGTTAAGGAAAAAATATTAATAATATAAATTAAACTTAAAAGCATACCACATATGTACATATATAAAAGGTATGTGTACACTGGTGTATGTGTATATATATACACATATATATATATAGAGAGAGAGAGAGAGACATATATGGAGAGCTAGTTATTAAAGATTTGCCAGCACACATCTGGCTTGTGTCATCAAAAAAGAATCAAAGGAAAGGGGCATAGGATGGAGACATTACAATCCCTTTTTAAAAATCTCCTGAATCATCTGTTCTTCTTGTTCAAAACATCTCAAAGGTGCAAAAGCCTTGAGTCACACAAGGCTGATAGGAACTAGTCAGAATTCATTATCTTAAAAAACAAAACAAAATATGTGCCCTGGATCCAACGGGTCTGCTTTGCCCATGCCCTCTTTCAGTAGTTTTTGAAAGAGCATATTCTGTGGAGGTGACTGGAAGCCAACCAGATCACAGTGGGTTGAGAAGAGAGCGAATGGATGATGAGAAAGTGGACTTTTCTTTTGGGGAGTTTCACTGTGAGAAGATATATAAAACAGTAACTTGAAAGGGATGGCAGGATCAATTGAAGGTGGGGTTTTTTTTTTTAAAGAAAAGTGTGAAGCTGGTATTTGTAGGCAGTGAGAAACGAGGGAATGGAGAGAGAATGTTGTTGTAGGTGAAAGAAAAATGCTCAAAGAGGCAAATTCCCAAATAAGACAAGAGGGCATAAAATCAAGTTGTGTTCATGGTTAGCCTTGGTAAGGAGGACTAGCCCTTCCTCATAGAGAGGAGGAAAGAAGAAAAGACAGGTGAAACATTAAGAGTTTTTGAGGCATGGAGTGGGGAAGGTGAGGGAACTCATAATAAATGGCCTTGTTTTTTTAAATAAAAAGGAAGCAAGGTCAATTTGTTGAGTACAAATGGGATAGAATTGGAATAGAGGGTTTAAGAAGAGAAGAGACTTGGAAAAGCAACTTTGGGGAATATGAGATAATCAGGGAAAATGAAAGAATTATCAAACAATAGTGAAGGCCCAATATATAAATCTTCAATAAATTGAATTTGCACTTGGTAAGTTCTTCAGTATCATTCAGGGTTGGTTATTGACAGAACATCTTTTTACATGTAAACTTCACATGGTTTACATTGCTAAATTAGTGGTTATAATTACAAAACAATTGTAATTTATTTAAATAAGAATATTTTTATTGCTAGTAATTGAAAACCTTAGGGAGTATGCTATTGTTATTAACTTTATATCAAGCATACTCACAAGTCAGAGGTTACAGTAATGTTTGTGCAGAACTATACAGTACAATCACCAAGATGCTTTTAATGTAAAGAGAATTCGACTAGATAATCTTTTAAAATTTTATTTTCAATTTGGGAAATAAAACAAGCATTTTTATAACATAGCACAATAAAAAGACAATTGTACAGGAAAATGCAAATCTACTATGCACAACTGGCTATTCTTTTCAAACATACAACAAAATTGCTGTAATGTTTTTTCTTTTTTTCTCACCTCCCTCCCCATGACTAAATTAAAAATAATTTGACTAGATAATATTTAAGGTATCTGTGTCCCCACTTCCCGACTTCTGAAAATGCCTCACAAGTTGCCCATTTTGACTTTAATCCCTTCCCTGGTTTTTCTATTTTCTATTCGTTATCCAGATGCTAGACCTAGTAACATAATTCTGATGAGTTGCACATCGTCTAGCTGTTTGGTTTTAAATGGTCCAGGTTTACTGCTGACATGTCTAAATCAACTCCTCTATTTCAGAGAACAGTTCTTGATGACCTTAGAAAAAGGTTGCCTATCTGAGGCTAACTGGAGGTCCTACCCAGTTTATACCTGTAGAGGGAGCATATAACTCAGCAATTTCAGCGAGGTGAAACTAAGGCACAAATTTCATATACTCTACCTTAAGGCTAATACTGCTTTTCAAAGTAGAAAATATCCAAATTACATCAATAGTGATGCAAACCCAGAGCTTCTGAAAGAGGACTTCAGAACCATGACTTCAACAGCGGAATTTAGAAAAATTAGAACTCTTTAGAAAAGCTTGAGTGCAGGTAGGATTGGACGCATTCAGGCTTGCTGGATAGAGGTTGGCATAATTTACAGTGTTTCTCCTTCTAGTCAAGGAGAAGATAGGGAAGAGGGATACCATCACTCTTACAAATTGTCTAGTGGCTTGTGGTATTTGCCAGTCTTTTGTTAAATATCAGCTGTGAGTCCATTTCTGTTCAAATGAGGTAGGTGACCCTGACCTTGAAGAACTTAAAGCATTGCTGGGGTGAGGGAAAGACAAAACTTGCACATAGCTGGACAGACCTAAATGAAGAAATGTGAGAAATTTGATCAGATACTGCAGATGGTCAGAGCATTGAATTAGAGGAAGAGGGTGACCTGGTTTGCACTTGGGAAATTACACAGTGCTTTTAATGAGTCAAAGCTGCTTCTTAAACAAAGCCCCATTTTTTAAAAACATGAATAATTTCCAGTGAGAAACAGTATGGTGTAATAGCTAGAGTGATAAGCTTGGAGCAAAGGAGACTTAGATTCAAATCTCTTAAACTTGCTAACTGGGTGACCCTAGGCAAGTTAGTTAGCCAAACATATCTCAGGCAACTCTCTAGGACTTAACTGCTATGGCATTGATGGGTTATGATCTGTTGATGGAAGGAATTCCCATACCAGAAGTCCCTGGCCTTGATGAAATTATAGGTGCTGGATTAAAAGTCAGAAGAGCTGAATTCAGATCCTAGTAGTGCCACCTAGTAACCATATGACCTTGTTATGTAACCCTCCTGGACCTCGGGTTCCTCATTGTAAAATGAGAGGTTGAACTAAATGGCTTTTAAGACTCCTTTCAGCTCCAAATCTATGAGCAACGGTACAAGAATTGTGATCACAGCTGACACAATTATTCAGTCTTTTTTTAGTCTTGCCCAACTCTTCCTGACTCTGTTTAGGGTTTTCTTGGCAGAGATACTAGTTTGCTATTTCCTTCTCATTTTACAGATAAGGAAACTGAGGCACACAGGATTAAGTAACTTACCCAGGGTCACACAGCTAATAAGTTCTTGAACCTGATTTGGACTCAGAAAGATGAGTCTTCTTGACCCCAGACCCAGTTCCTTATCCAATGTGCTACCTTTCTTTGGATATATTTGGATGTATTTAAGAAGTTAGAGATGGGTCACTGCCTACAAGGAAATCTCTATATGAGGCATAAGAACGTATACCAAATTGGCTGGAGAAAAACCAAATCAGCTAAGAGAGGTGACTGAAGTCAGACTCAAGGTATTGGCATCTGATTAGAGGAGAGCTGAACTCTGTTGCTACATAGAGAACTGTCTAGGTCTTTCAAACCATCTGCAGGCTGAGAAAAGATATTTCTCAAGGGTACCTGTGTTGCCCTTTATAATTTAAGAGAAGAGAAAGGAGGAGGAGGAGGAGGAAAAAAGACAGATGGTGGATCTATTTTGAGCTATGCTGATATATTTTTGCTAAAAGAACTTAAAGGAGACACTAAATGGGCAGCAGCAAGACTGTGGACCTGACTCAAAGATTACTCAAGACAGGGGAGCTAATCATCCAATCACAGGATAGCTCTGGCTATGGCTAAAGTGATGTGGATTCATTAGAGATGAAAAAGGCCCTTTCTAGGTAAGGGGGAAAGAAGGGGGAATAAGCATTTCTATAGTACTTACTATGTACTAGACACTGTGCTAAGTCTTCTACAATTATCTCACTTGACCCTCACAACAACTCTGTTGGTATCCCCATTTTATAGTTGAGGAAATTGAGACAAAAAAGAGGCTAAGTGACTGTATCAGCAAGCACCCTGGCACCCAGGAGGACCTGCTGCACAGGTTCTTAGATCTGCTTTTCTAATAGGAAAGCAATTTTTGAGGGATCAACAATCACTTTACTCAAACACATATACTACAACGGAGAAAAAACAGGCAGTACCAAGACAGGGCTTCCCACTGTCTGATCATAGCTAACCCATACGTAGTTACCAGAGAGAGAAGCACCACCATCTGGGTTTTCAAAGCCAGGGGGCTTCTTAAAACCACTGCCCAGAGTTTCATTTGGCACACCAGCTTCTTCCAAAAACTAACCTCACCTCAGAGTATATATATAATCTTTTCATATATATATATATATATAATCTTTTCAGAGCCAGAGGACACAACCCCCTCTTGACTCAGTGCCTTACCAGCAATCAGCAAAAGGTGTGGCCCCCGCATACAAAACAAGTCTCCCTCAATAGCCCTTTCAAGGAAGATTTTAACTCCCATTACAGGGACTTGCCTAGGAGCACAACTGAGATGTATCTGAGTTTTACTTTGAACTTAGGTCTTCTTGACTCCTGGCCCAGCTCTCTAAACAATGTACCACCTAGTTGCCTATTGCCATTGGCTCTTTTCTCAAGTTTCTTTTTCCCTACTATGAGCTTTTTCTCCATATCTTTTTTTTAAATCAAATTTTGGATTTTTTTTCAATTACCAGGCAACTTGCACTACCAGCTCCTGCCCCACTACAAAAAAGAGAAAAATACCTTTGTAACAAATATGCATAATGAAACAAAACAAATTCCCATCTTGGCCCTTTCTAAGAATGCAGCCTGAATATATCATCCCTCTTTCACTGTAGCATTCTTTATCATCAGAATCATGGGTTGTACATTGTATTGATCAGAATTATTAAATCTCAAACTCTCAAAGGTTTTCCCTTCTATAATTCTATAATATAAATTGTTCTGGTCTTGTTCACTGATTTACATCAGTTCATAAGTGTCCTAGGTTTCTCTGAAATCATTTTGTTTCTTACATTTTGTGGTAAAAAATGTATTCCATTACATTAATATGCTATTATACTTTGTTCAGCTATTCCCCTCCCCCCAATAGATGGATATTCCCTTAGTTTTCAGTTCTTGGTTGCCACAAGAAAAAAAAGAGCTACTATAAAGATTTCTTGTACATATAGTACTTTTTTCCTCTTTCTCTGATCACGATGGGGTATAAACCTAGTAGTGACATTTATAAATCAAAAGATATTTACAGTTTAGTAACTTTAGGGAAATCATTCCAAATTGTTTTCCAGAATGGGTGCACTAATGGACAGTTCCATCAACAGTGAGTTAATGTTCTTGTTTTCCAAAGCCCTTTTGTTATTTGTCATTTTCCTTTTTTCTCAGCTTTTTCAATCTGATAGGGATGAGGTGAACTCTCAGAGTTCCTTTAATTTTCATTTCCCTGACTACTAGATTTGGTACATTTTCATATGGCTATAGGTACTTTAGATGTCTTCCTTTGAGAAATACTTATTTATATTTTTCAATCATTTAACAACTGGAGAATGGCTTTTACTTTCATCAGTTTGAATCCTTCCTTATAAATCTTGGACATAAGACCTTTATCAGAGAAACTTGCCAAAGAGTTTTTTTCTCCAATGAACTCTTTCTTTTTTAACCTGAGCCATATTCATTTGTTTGATTCTAATAGGGGATATGAATCTAATAGGGAATTCTAATAGGAAATATAGGGGAGTGGTAGCGAGGGAAAGGAGTTTTGCTTTAAGGAGTCACAAAGATAGTGAATTGATATATAGAATGGTCAGCTGGCATACCCTTTCTAAAAATAATCGTCTCATTAACTTGATTGCTGTGCTCTTATTAATAAATGTTTTTGTTTAGAGAGAGATTCAGAGTTCCCCCTGCCAATCAATTATTTTCTTTCCTAATTACTCCTTTTTTTAACTATTCACCTTGCAACCTGGTGAAAAACTAACAAAGAAAAAGCTCTCTTCATTGAATTAAACAGTAAGTAATGCTTTTGTGTTAATAATATATGATTCACAAGATGGCAAACTAGATATTTTTTCCAGCCCCCATGAATTCTCTAAGAAAACTCTAAAAGAGGAATTATGCATTGGAGGTGGAGCAATTACAATTGAATTTACAGGATAGGAAAGAAAGAAACCCAAAAGGTAAAAGATGTATGAATTAACAGTAGAGAACACTAATCCTTAAGGTGCATATTCAACACCTTTCCTACATAGGCATTCACATGCTACCAGAACACACAGACCAATCCATGTGTATACCAATCTGAAGCATATACACTTCAGACCTAGACCATCCCATATCTCCCAGACCACTTCTCCATAACAAGCTTTGGGGTCAGCTGCTGAAGAGATTCTGCCTCTAATCATCTGCCATTACAATAACCATCTTATTGCAATAAGCAGCAGATATTGTATCTGCCTATGAGGAAGAGAAGGAGAAGAGAGATGTTGAAATGGAACATGACAAATCAAAAAAAAAAAACACAAAACACCTGAACACCCCCATGCTGGAAATAATACAAGAAAACTGCCCAGAGTTTTTGAATGTAAGAAACAAAGCATCAATTGAAAAAAATCCACAGGTTGTCTCCAAAAACAAACCCTACACTTATAACTCCAAGACATATGAGGGTTAAATTTAATAGTTTAAATAATAAATTTTGCAAATTTCCAGGAGAAAGATCTTTAAATATTGTACATCAATAGAAACTGTGGGAGGGAATGGAATAACACAGGGAGTCTCAAAAGTCTTAGTGCATTTTAAAACTTTTACTACCTTTAGTAGTTTCAAGTTGCACTAAGACTTTGGAAATACTCTGTATATCCCAAAAAACAATGGATCTCAAAATGCAACCTCCAAATAACATACATTGCCAACCGGAGTGTAATCATCAATGAAAAAAAAGGATATTCAATGCAAGAGGGGCTTTTGAGGATTTCTGCAAAAATAACAGCCTAGATATGAATGGATTAATTACATTAAACAAAGACATTCCCACCCTTAGCACTATATATAAACCTAAGTCTCTTAGTCTCAGGAAATCAAGATCTCTCCTTGAAATTAAATCTTCCATTCAAGGAAGTCTGATTAAGTATTTGACTCAAGTGAGACAAAGGACTTCAGAGTATAATACTGATAATATTATTTCTTATTATCTATAACACAATGCAGGTCTTCTTGCTATATTCTGCCACAGCTGCAAGGGAATACAAGGGTGTTTGAGGGTAAAGAAGGTTTGAAATTGCCACTGTGTGTGTGTGTGTGTGTGTGTGTGTGTGTGTGTCTGTGTGGAGGGGGTGAATTGAAGGAATGATTATAATTGAAAGTCAATCAGAAAAGAATAGTGAAGTATTGAGAACTCAATTGAAATTAGACGACATAGATTTTTAGCAGACACATCTGGCCCAGTGGTGTAACTTCCTTCAGTAATATTCTGTATAATTAAAATAGGAACAGAAAAAGGGGATGCTGAGGAGAACCCAAGGGTGGGGCATGATCTGTTTCCCAGTAAGAAAAAAAGGGATTCAAATGCAGAGGACTGTGTCTATTTTAAGCCTATCTAAGATGTAGTATCCAGATCTGGGGAGGCAATATCCCCCTTGTTTTCCATCTTGGCCAGATAACATCTGGAGTATTGTGTTTAGTTCTTGGTACCATTTTGTGGTAAGAGGATTTAATCAGTGGAGCCACAGATCAATTTGATGAATTTGGCCAATGGACTTGATTAAATGGCAGGGCATAGACTTTTGTCTGGGAAGGTCATCTTCTAAAAGGACCCAGGGAACTCTCAAACTGAGACCTGAGAAAAACTTCACTCTAGAAAAGCTAAGGTCACCCATTGCATCCTGAGTCATGGCACGTCATCTTAACTTTTGCCACTGGACTTTGATGACTCTGGAAGAGAATTTGAGGCTGATGGATTTGGGCAACTCTGCCTCACTCAAATACAATTCATCCACAAGTCAAAACATCACCCTGGTGAAGTCATGGGTCTTATTTTGAGAGGGAAGGATGAACAACAACATGGACTTCCAGACACAGAACAGAACTTAACGAGTAGGTAGGGAAGGGTGGGGAAATGGGGAGGGAATAAGCTCTATGTTTGCCCACTTCTGTACCTCAGACCCCTAATGCCTTTTGCTTTTTCTAAGTACAGGTCAGAAACTAGCATTCTCAAGAAAGGACTTTCCTTGACCAAGCAGCTAGAGCTCCCGAAAAATCATATTATACCTAGACATAGACTTGTCTATAAATAAGGATCCTAAGATCAGACTTTGCTGGCATTGTGAATAATCTCAAGTTCAAGAATTTGGGTATTGGTCTTAAAAAGGTAGATTCCATCAACATTATGCTTCTTGGAGAAGGAAGAGGGTTGCCTACATGGTCTCTGAAGCTGAGACTGAAATCATGTCATGGTGGGTTAAGGGAGGAAGGGAAAGAGATCCGGACCTTGTTAACCCTGGCCGTAACCACGAATTGCTCAGACAGTGTATTTCAGAGATGAGAAGGAAAGTTAATTCAATTGTCTCCAAAGGGTGCTTGGTGCTTACTTGATGGTCTATTTGTATGCTTTTTATGTTTATATAGCAACATATATACTCATTCTTGAATTACACACACACACACACAATTCATAAGATTATATATTATCATGTATTATATATATGAGATTCACAATATTTTATATGTGTACACATATGTGTGTACATATGCATAGGTATATGGGTATATATGTGTGTGTCTATAAATATATGTGTGTGTGTGTATATATATATACATATACATATACATACATATATATATATATATATATATATATATTCCATGAGTCCTTTGAGTCTTACATAATTTCTGCAGGGGTAAAATCAATTAGCTCTTGGAATGAAGTATTTATTTCAAAGATATAATAAGAATAAAAGTATAAACGTTTCTCCTCAACATACTCTGCATTGGCCATGTCAAAAAAACAAATTTCATTCTGTACTCTGAGTCCTTTACCTCTAATAGGAGGTGGGCAGTATGTTTCATCATAAATTCTCTGGAATCATAATTGTCACTGTGCTAGACAGAGCTCCTAAGTCTTTCAAAGTTGCTTGTCTTCACAATGTTATTGATATAGTACAAATTGTTCTGGTTCTATTCACTTTACTCTGTATCAATTCATGTATATCTTACCAGGTTTCTCTGCAACCAAACCTTTCATCATTTCCTAAGGGAAAATAGTATTCCATTGCATTCATATTCCCTAATTTTAAAAGTCATTTTCCAATTTACAGGTAGCCCCTAAGTTTCCAGTACTTTGTCACTCTAAAAAAGAACTGCTATAAACATTTTTTCTGCCTTTTCTTCCTTTCTTTGATCTCTTGGGCATAAACCTAGTAGTAGTATTCAGGGGGTAGAGCCAAGATGGCAGAGTGATAGGAAGTAATTCATTAAGCTCCTTTCCACAAATTTCTTCTAACATTTATAGAAAATGCACCAGACTGAATTCTGATGAGGAAATCCAGAAAAAATCATGGTGAGTCCTTTGTCCAGCTAAAGTTGGCATAGACAGAAAGCTTTGTAAACACTAGGGCAAAGACCAGGAAAGCAACAGTGAGTGAAACATTCCAGTGCCCAGGGAGAGGCTGTGCATTAGGGTAAGAAGAGGTCTCAGACCCACAACAGGGTATCTCCAGAGCCATACTGAGGCACTGGATAGGACAGGTACCAAGTGGAAACTTTTCCATCTGCTACTCAGTCCAGGGTTGCAGTGAGAAGGGGATCTATGTACAACAGTGGTTTCTCACATAGCAAGGCCTTGGGTTGTACAGAGACAAAAGAGGAAGTTCAGAACTTAACAGCAGCTGTAATAGCAACAGCAGCAGTGAGCATCAGTTTTCTTTTCTTGAAACATATCAGGAGTTTTTGTTGTCTTTATTGCTATCATGGCTTTCAGATTATCCAATGATTCTAAAATAATTTCTTCTTAATTTGTTGCCAGGTCATTTGCTTTTGAAGTAATACTTCATGTTTTCTTCTATTTTTCAGCCTTTTGACCTTGTTTTAATATTCCTTGTCTCACAGAATCTTTAAGTTCTGTTTGATCCATTATAGTTTTCAAAGAATCTTTTAGTTGGGTAAGTTTTGTATCTCTTGTACTAAGCTGTTAATTCTCCCTCCAAAACTCTCATTTCTTTTACAGTTCTTCCCTCTAACACTTTAATTCCATTTGTAAAATCCATTTAAATTTTTAAATTTTTTGCTTCTCTTCTAGGAATTTTATTTGACTTTGTGGTCAAACTACGTTTCACTCTGAAACCTTTTAAATATTTTTGGAAGCATTTTCTTCTTCTTGGTTTGTGTCTTAGGTGTTCCAGGCATCATAACAGCTTATTCTAAGTCTTTTGTTCTTGTTGCTTATTCATTCTTCCAGACATATTTCCTAAATTGTGACTTTGTATTAGGGTCCGGGCTCTGAATAACTCTAGAAGGAATGGTCTTGATTTGTATTCTCTGGGGACCTGCCATTGCTTTCTCTAAAAATTAAGTGCCATGTTCTTAAAAGATCCCAGGAATGTATCAAGCTGGGACCTACAAGCTTTCAGTGCACTCTAACTGGTCAGATTCAGAGTGAAACCTGATGGTTTCTTTCCTAGTCTGAGCCTTGCAAGCTCGTTTGGTCTAGGCGACACAACTATATATAGGTTTGCCTTGGTTGAAGCTGTTATAGATTGCTGCTAACCTAACCACAACAACTAGCTGAAATGTTCTGTGGGTTCTAAGAAAAAGAATAGCAAGCTTCCTCCAGGTTTGAGCCCCATGACCTAGTTATTCAGTTGTAGACCTCAGACTGGGCAGGAGGCTGATTCTGCAACCGCATTCTGTGTCAGAGACACACAATTGTTGCTTGATTCTGTCCCTGCTCCTTGCCTAGCACACTTAGCCTATTAGGTCCTTGACCCTCTGCCCTGGTAAACAGCTCCATGTCTGTAGGTCTGTAGGTGTAGGTCCTGTGGTCAGTCCAGGCTAGATTTACTAACTAGCCCTGGAGTCCTAGACTGCTTCAAGCCCTAATACATAGCTGCAGTAGAAGGCTCTGTGCAGTGCCTTTCTTGACAGACCCCATCAATCCCCAGTGTTCACAGATCTCTGCTACAGCCCTCTGCATCTGATGAAGTTGAAAAATTACTTTCTGTAGTTTTTACTTGACTTTCTGATCATGACTCAGTCTGGCGCTTTATCTAGATGTTTGATGGAATACTTCATGGGAAAACCTAGGCTATCCTACTTCCTCCTACTCTACCACTTTTGTTGGTTTTCCAACATGGCCAATGTGGGAATATTCACAAGAATTGATTCAGAATGAAATAAATAGAAGAGAACACTATACATGACCACAGGAATGTAAACGAAAAGATCAATAAAGGGAAGTTGAACTTCGAGTAAGTGAAAAATTATTGAGAAGAGATAAAGCAATATATCCAACCTCCAAAGAGGTAGGGGACTGCTAGAACAGGATATTGCATACATTGCAGACAAGATTCCTGAATAAGATGTTTTTGCTCAGGTTTGGTTTTTTGTATGTTCCTCTTAAGTTGGAATTATTTCAATATTGATATCTGTATCCCCAGGGTCTAGCACAGTACCTGGTACACAGTAGGAAATTAATGCTTACTGATTGAATATTATGAGGGTTAAATCTGGAAGGGATAGGAATTGATTCAGATGTAAAGGAAAAAGGCATCAATAAAATATATATATTTTAAAAAATAAAATGAATCTTAATCTAAGTTAATGATTCTGGGATACAAGGTGCTATTGACAGTAATGGCAAAAATGGGAAGATGTTCCTTTTTGGGGATTTCTTTCTTACCCACATAGCAGAGAAGTATTCTTTCTGTTCTTCAACATAAAGCCACCATGGAAAGTTGTCAAATCAGAGAATCTGTGAATATTTGTAAAATTGATGATTTTTTTTTCCTTTTCCTGGTAACAAATCCTTTATGCTCAATAAAAAAAGAAAGCACTTATCATTTGGATTGTATATTATCTGCTGAATCAATAAGAATGAAAGGTTGTTGTGGTCTCTGCAAGTTCCAGAGTGCAATTAAGGACAAAGCAAATTCTTGCAGGGAAAAATCAGCCTAGAGCTTCTTCTTCTTCAGGGATGTGATCTCTGTTTTCTAAGAAGAATTCAGAGTTGAGAATGAGCAAATCAAAGGCTTTGTTATATAGCTCTCAATTCTCAGTGCTCTCACAAAAACTCACATAATTTAAGATTATATTTAGGCTTTCTTGAAATGCAAATGAAAGTTTTCTGCAATCTCTGCAAGGTGTTCATGATCACAATTCAGGGTGCTAAACATTCTTCAGAAAAATTAAATTTCTTCTTTTGAGGAGTCTCTCTTTTACAAGATGAATGCACAGATTCTTAGCTACAGGCCACGAGACACAGGCTCTTCTATTGAAGACTCTCATCCGGAAGTATTTTTAGTGTCTCAAAAAGCAAAAACCAATCCAAGAGGCATGCACGCATGCACACACACACACACACACACACACACACACACACACATGCACACCTTTTGGATAAAATAATGATGATTTAGTTTAAAATGGTTCCTTAGTGAAGTTTTAGAAACCCAAGTATAATGGTGAAAATTTAAAAATATCATAACTGGAAGATATGTAGAACAGAGTTGAAAAGGGAATAAGTGAGTCAATAACCACATCACCAAAATGGGTTGATCAATCAACAGGCACTTATTGATCTCTTATTACATGTCAAGCTTTGCGCTAGGAATAAAAAAAAAATGCCAAGCAATCTCTGCCTTCAAGAATCATATATTAGAATAGGGAAGAGAACAGTCACGTGGAAAGAGAGCAATCTCATGGAACATATATTCAATTGCCTTTCTTTATTCTAGCCTGCTACAGGCACTGGCTTTAGCACTTGGGGATAATCTGACAGAATGTATCTCAGTGCTTAAGGATAAAAGGCTCTTTGAAATGATAAAGTGATCCTTTCAATGGTTGCTGAGCTGGAGAAACCGACAACTCAATGAACCTTTACAGAAGTGAGGTACTTTTGGCTCATGCATTTTACTTTAACCCTCCTGTGTGAAGATGAGTAGTGCTCTTTATCAATAAACTCCTTGGGTAGAGATGAAGAGATGCATAGGTGCTCTTTCTCCCATTCTCTGACCAGTGGATTGTGGATTCAAACAGGTGAGCTTGCATCGGGCTCCCTGGCTGCTTTTTCTGCTTTATATTACCTTCGCTGAGTAGGTAACCAAACATTATTCCTGAGGACATGGCCAGGCTTGGAGGTGATCTTATCAGTTCAAGAAGTCCAGAGTTCCTGAGTTAAATGAGTGGAGCTGACTGGAAGCAAGGGAAGCTTCGGCATTGGTGAAAATGATCACTAAGAAGAGGAAGTTCCTATTCCCTTTCTTGGCTTGACAGAAGATATGGACTTCATGATAGAACATACAGAGCTGAAGAGAAATGGAAAATGCCTCATCAATAATCCTGCAAAGTGATTCATATTTATACTAGGTTTAAGTATCTGTCTCCTAGTAGATTGTACCAATAGTGATACATTAAGTTATTGCATCCTTTAAGTCATTCTGTAATGTATGCTGGGAGACTTTTGTGTCCAGGCTAACCTGACTCTCTTTCTCTAGATTTCTTGACAATATGTGGTTACTAGTGAAGTATTTGAACTGTCCAACATATTTTCTTTCATGCTTGTCACATTATTGTCCCAATTCCTTTCTCAGCATGTCTTAGGGATCTTTCTCTGCTGGTTTTTTTTTTGCCTGCAAATTTATCTGTTTATAGTAATTCTTTTGTATGTAGGGAAAAATACCTCTCTCATATTTTATTTATGTTTCATATTAAGCATCTTTTTACTCCTCTGCTTTAGGGAGACCTAGGTGCAAGACAAAATCTAAAGTTTAAATAATTTGTCCCTAGGGTTCTGAGGTCGGGAGGGGAAACAAATCAAAAAGTGTGTGAAAATGGAGCTTAGCCTCAATAGAAACCAGGCTCCCCCAGGATTGAACTAGGTCAGCTTGCCTGGATCAGTCAGCAGACTGGCCCCTTAGGGAGGTAGAATGGATGCAGTGCTTCAGCTTTCTGGGCCTGGGAGTATTTCTCAGTGTTAGATACACATATAAGTACATGTATGACATACATAAAAAAGATGAAAGATAACTTTGACTAGGAAGGCATTAGCAGCTGAAAGGTCAGAAAAGGTCTCCTGGAGAAGGTAGCATTTGAACTAGTTTTTTTAAGGAAACCAAGGATTCCAAGAGCCAGAGCTACAGAGGGAAAGTATCCTAGGCATGAGGGATAGCAGAGAGAAAGGAGATGGAGGGTAATGAATATGGCTGGACCACAGAGTATATGGAAGATGGTGATATGTAAAAATAATGAAGAGGCAGAAAAGGCAGACTGTGAAGAGCTTTAAATGTCAAAAAGAGGGCCTTATATTTAATTCTAGTGTAATAGGAAACTACTGGATTATATTGAGAGGTGTGGGGGTGGACAGGGAGACTCAAGTTATAAGAAAATCATTTTGGCATCTATATGGAACATGAATTGGAATAGAAAGAGACTGGAAGGAGGTTAGATGCTTTTGGAATAGTCTAAGTGAGAAATAATGACATGATAACAGGCTGAGCTGAGATAAGGCTGTATCTGTGGAGAGAAGCGGATGTTTGGGAGAGATATATGGGAGATAGAAAGGGACAGGATTTGTACTTTGATTGGCTATATGGTTGCAAAGGAGAGTGTGTGTGTGTGTGTGTGTGTGTATGTATGTATGTATATGCTTATTCCTTTTCCTAATTCAGTTCTAAATGAATTTTAGGTATAGATAAGAGTCAGATCTGTGAAAATTCAAGCTTTTTTTTAAAAACTGAAGAATTTAGCTTTTTTAAAAAAGAAATGACTTCTCTTCGATGATATCTCACTGATATAGGTACTCTCTCCAATGGTACCACACCTTCTGATCTTTTGTTACAGAACCTAGACCTGGAGTTGGAAGAGCACCAGGAGGCCATTTAAACCAAACCCTCTCATTTTACATAAGTGGAAAAGGAGGATCAGGGAAGTTGTAATGTGCTCAAGTTGAGGAGCAGAATCTGAGCCCAAGTCTTTTTACCTTATTATTAATATTATCCTATAGAATACTATAAGAACATTATTAACATTCTATAATGATTTTCTGCTAGGCAAAAGCAAGTCAAGGACAGCTAGGGGGTAGCTGTCTGTAGTTCCATGTCTGGGGTCGGGAAGACTCATCTTCCCATACGTAACTAGCTAAGGGACCCTGGGCAAGTCACTTCACCCTGTTTGCCTCAGTCTCCTCATCTGTAAAAATGGCAAACCATTCCAGTATCTTTCCCAATGGGCTCAGGAACAGTCAGACGCGACTGAAAATGACTGAACAACCGCCAAAGAGAGACAAGAGCCTCTGACAATCATTTGCAAGTTGATCTAACATCTTGGGCGTCTTTAGGTTACCAGAGAAGTAACTGAACCGTCCAGCGTATTCACTTTCACTCTTGCCGCATGATGGTCCCAACTCCTTCCCCAGACTCTTTGATATTTTCTAGGCTGTTTTTTAATCCTCAAATTTATCTGTTTACAATACACTACAACCCATCATATTGATTTTATTCCTTAGAGATGGTGGTGTGGCACGATTTGCAAGCATAGGTATCAAAAGAATATTGATGTTCAAAATACTGGCATGAGTTTTACTCAAAAGCTCAGTTATTGATGCAAATGAAAATGCAACCTAACTCTTAAAAATAAGAGGAAAACCCCCAGATTCTCCCATTCATCCACACAGGAGAAACCAAGTGGATGAGGGATGCCTGCGGTCCACACCCCGGGAGCCGTCCGGATAGGCAGGCTATTGCGCGTGGTGGACCGGTGCCACAGCGCTCCCGACGGACCGCACCGTGGGCTGAGAACGGACAGGCTGCAGAAAAGCACGACCCTGGCACCCCTTCTCCGCCTCGGGCGGGCCAGCAACGCTCCCTAATGTCTTCTCCCCGGGATCGCGGGGAAATGACAGTCCTACTGATTTGTGCTTAAAACGCCCAGACTGGCTCCAGACAGCTCTGACTTGGCTTGGCTGTGCCTTAGCTCAGAAAAGGTATCCCTCGGCACGCGGGCGGGCGAAGGGGAAGCTTCGTTCAGTCCTCTCAGTTTCCAGGGAGGACTCGATCTCCAGGGAGGACTCGATCTCCCCCTGCTCTTAGGCCCGCACCCTTGCTTCGTTTCCCGGACACACTTCACCCCGAAGGACGAAAGGAGACTCGCGGGAGTCTCGCAAGGGAGACCCTCACCTCGGACGGATCGCTTTCCCCCTTCCCCTCATGCCCATTTTCCTTCTGCCCAGGCTGCCAATCAGAGCGCTGAACTCCCACGGCCACGCCCCCTCCCTCCTCCGGCGGTACCTCCGGACTCGGGTTGGGGGCGGGGCGGGGCAGGTGCAGGGCGGGGCGGGGGGACGGGCTGACTGACAGACCGCCGGGCCGCCGGACGGACGGGCGGGCGCGCGGGCGAACGGACGGGCCGGCGGTCTGGGCGAGGCGGGGCCGATGGGGCCGGGCTACCGGGGCCGGCTCCGGGCCGCTCTCCTCGCGGGGCCGCCTTCGGGCTGCGTGTGAGGGAGGCGCGAGGCGGGCAGGGGGGCGGGGGCTCGGGCTCCGGCCAGGCATGGGTCGGGGCGCCGGCGGCGGGCGCGCGGGCCTGTTGGGGGCCTGGGCCGGAGAGGCGGGGGCCGAAGCCGGGGGGTGGGGGCTGGGGGGCGGCTGAGGCGGGGAAGGGGCCGAGCCAAGGCGGTGGGTGGAGCGGAGCCGGGGCGCGGCGCGGCGCGTGGGGGGGAGGGGGGGCGGAGGAGGCCGAGCACGAGCACGCCTGCCCGGACCTCGGCGGCGGCGGCTGCAGCGGCGGCGACCGAAGAGGAGGCGGCGGCGGCGGCGGCGGCGGCGGCGGGCGGAGGAGGCCGCCCCCATGGGCGGGTGTGTGGGCGCCCAGCACGACTCTTCGGGCAGCCTCAACGAGAACTCGGAGGGCACCGGAGGTAGGTGAGCGGCAGGGGGCGGCCTCGTCCCCCCCATTGTTCCCTGGGCAGGCCCCGGGGGCGGGGGGCCGTCCCGGGCCACCTACCCCTTCCCCTCCCCCCCAGCCCGGCCGAAGCCCCCTTTGTCATCTCCTCCCCTACGTCAGCCCCTTCTCCTCCCCCAGCTCCAGCACATGGAGAGGGCCGGGCAGGCTCCCTCTGGGCTCGGCTGGGGGGCCCTCCGACCCCCCCCGGGACAGACCGCGGATCCGGGATCCTCCAGGACGGGTGGGTTTCGTTCCCCTAGTCCTGAGGTGGGGACGCCTGGTTCCTGGTTCCCCAAAACTCCGACAGCACCTCCCCCTTTCCAAAAAACCATCTCTCCATCTCTCCTCGCTTTCAGGACTTCACCGCTCCCTGGCCCCCGTTTTCTTCCTCCCTTGTTTAGGGACGATCTACTCTCCAGCCCCTTTAATTATTCAGGAACAGGATGGAGGCACGCGGGCCGGGGAGGATGGATGGGGGAGGGGGGATGTTGGAGCTTATGGCTTTTATCTCTAAGTGCCCCCCCACCCCCCCTTCACGGAGTTGCCTGGTCTCAGCTTTCGGGAGTTTCAGATGACAGCTGCTCTGCTGGTTCCAATTTGTCCACTGGAACGTGCAACTTTCTGGAGTTCGCTTGGAGAGTCTAGAGGATTTTAAAAGGGGTGTGGGGGTGAGAAACGATCTAGTCAAACTTCCTCCCCCCCCTTTCTGACTGTATGGAGGGGAGTCGTATGGCCTTCTGGTGTGCCAATCTCACTATTTCCAGCTTTTCATGTTTAGCATCTATCTGCTATATACAGTGTGGTTTACCCGACTTATTTCATCTGTACTTTTAGGTTTTCTTGTCTTATTTTTTGGACGATTATTTAATTTAATTGCTAAATATTCTGTTGCCAATTAGAGTAATTGCAGGTCGGTATTTGGATGTGTGAAAATACAATTTTAGCTTTATTAGGGTAAGTAACTTTTAAGTATCCACGGAAGGCAACGTGGTACTGAGGATAGGGTGCCGGCCAGAGTAGGGGCTTAATATGTGTTTATTGATTGATTGGCCAGGACCACCCAGTGTCTTTTGGGACATTAGTCCGTTAACCTCCTTGTGCTCTAGGCTACTATCTGAGATCATAAATTGCAACAAAGTGACCTGCTTTGATAGAAGGGAGATTCCTATACCAAAGAAGTCCAGTCCGTTTGGTTTAATTAACATTTGTTAAATACTTATTATGTGCAGGGCTTTTGGGTACTAAGTCACTTAGGCCACGGACTTCTTCCTATTCTGTTCACATTAGCACAACTTTTGTAGGTTTGTAGAAACTAGCTGTTTGAATTTTATGGACTACAGTTTTGGTGTTTGGCTTGGTTTGTTCAAATGGTGGCTGCCTAGGACAGTGCAGTATCATGTGAAAAGATAGTTGCTGAAATGAATTTTTAGTTATAAAGGGAAAAAAAACAGATTTTTTTAACATAAAATATATCTAGATCTCTTGCTTGTCCTTTAGCATTACTTTCTGAACCAGGCAGCCTTTTATGTCCTCAGATTATTTTGTTTGCTGAATTCCGTGATCTTTAGCCTCATCACTTCTTTAAAACTACTGGGTACAGCAGTGTAATAACTAAGTCATGGGCAAATATTTTGAGAGCCCAGTGAAGAAAACTTTAGTGAATTAGTGAGAAAATGCAGCTAAAAGTTGTTTAGTGACATAGTATTATTTGATGGTAAATTAAAAAGTAGATGCACAATAAAAACAGTATTAGGAAGGTGAAAGGAAGCACTGGTATGAATTAGTCCTAAGATGTGGGCTATATGACTAGAGTACGTTTTCAGTGCCTGCTATGGTTCCATGTTTTAGTGTACTTTCCCAGCCATCTTTTTATTCATAGGTACTGGTCGAAATAGATTTCTTGGTTTAATTAATATTTGTTGTGGTTCAGTCATTTGCAGCTTTTTGAGATCTCATTTTTTTTTTTTTTGGCAAAGATATTGGAGTGGTTTTCCATTTTCTTCTCTAGCTCACTTTACAGATGAGGAAACTGGGGCAAATGGGTGGTGTAAGTGACTTACCCAGGGTCACTTAGCTAGTAAGTGTTTGAGGCCGGAGTTGAACTCAGGAAGATGAATCTTCCTGATTCTGAGCTCAGTACTCCATCAGTGCCACCTAATTAACATTTATTTAGTTCCTATTATGTGCAAGACCTTGTGGTAGGGGTTATGTTGGTGTCAACCCTGGAGCACTCACTTGCAATTCCTCTCCAGTTGTGCAGCTATGATCCTGGTACTGGCCGTTATCACCTTATGTCAGGACTATTGCAGTAGCTTGTTTATTAGTCTCCCTGCCTCTAGATCTCGCTGCTCCATTCCATTCTCCATTCAGCTGACAAAGTAAAATTCCTAAAGCCTTGGTATAACCTTGTCACTCCCTCCTGCCCCCCTACCTCAGTAAACTCCAGTATTCCCTATTACCTCCAAGACCAAATATATAAAGTTCCATGTGTGACTTTTAAAGCCCTTCACAACCTGTCTACCTCCTAACTTTCCAGGCTTATTCCCTTTCATGTACTCTGATATCTGGCATCACTAACCGTATTGCTGTTATTGCACATAACACTCCTATCTCCTGACTTTGTGCCTTTTCCCTGGATGTTCCCCATGGCTAGAATGTTCATCTTCCTCCCCTCTGACTCTTGACTTCTTTCAAGACAGCTCAAAAACCCATCTTCTTTAGGATGCTTTTCCTGATTATCTTAATGATTGTGTGTGTGTGTGTGTGTGTGTGTGTGTGTGTGTGTGTGTATCTTGTATGTACATACTTATTTACATGTTGTCTCCCCCATTAGCATGTGAGTTTCTTGAAAACAGGGACCTGTTTTTATTTTACTTTGTATCTGTATAGTGCGTGGCTTAGTCTTGGACACGTGGTAAAAGACTTAATAATTGTTTATTGATGATTGTGGGGGTGCACAGACAAAAATGAAACAATGATCCTTACCCTCAAGGGGATTACATTCTGGGATAAGATGCAGATAAGTAAATAAAAGGTAATTTGAGGAAGCTAGGAAAAATAGATTAGTTGAAGACTGGTTAGACATTACTGGTTTTTTTAAATTGCAGTTAACTATGCTATAGAAATGGTATTCATTTATTGAGGATTGAATTCCTCAGAATTCAGAAGTTAGGGGAAAGAGGGGCAGAAAAATCTGTGTATAGCTGCCTGGGGGCTATGGCCTTTACTTCCTGCTAATAGAAAACTTGCCTTAGAGAACAAGGCATGGGGATATTAATATGACTAGCTAGAGGAAAACTTTGAGTATCTGTGACTTTTGATGATTGGTGTCCATATTCTATTTTGTTAACATACATGATTGAATTAATGTAGTAAGGTTATAGGAAGTTTGTACTTCAAGTTTAATAGTTTTTCTTTAGGGTCAGCTGAGTTAAGTAGCTAACATGGGAAATGGAATAGATTCGAGAGGAAAGGATACATACTTCTAAGGGCACTACAACTTAATTCTGAAAAATGTACAGTAGTTTGCAAGCTACTTTAAAAGATATGCCATTTCTACATAGGTCAGGAAGGATTTTAAAAATCAGTATTCAATGTGATATTTCTATATGGTGGTTTTGACCTTGATTTCAAGCTGCAAAGATCTACATTTTCCATTTACAGAATACCCCATAGACTGTTTCACTTAATCCTCCTTAAATATCAACCAGCAGTGGCTCAGTGTCTTTTTTTTCAAAGGGACTGGACAAATTCAGCGATGTACTGGGGAAGAAAAGTGGCTCTAAGCTGCTTTATATACTATATGAAAATAATCTCTTGAGAAATATTTCAATCAGTCAATAACATTTATTAATCTCTTGCTATATTCCAGGGCCATGCTAAGAGATGGGAATACAAAAAGGGGCAAAAGACAGACCCTGCCCATAAGGAAGTCATAATCTAGTGGAGGAGACAACAACAAAAATATGTACAAACAAACTGTATACAAGATAAATTGTTGTTTGGCCATTCTAGTTATGTCTGACTCTTGGTGATGCCATTTGGAATTTTCTTGGCAAAGATACTGGAGTTTGCAGATAAGGAAACTGAGGCAAATTAGGTTAAGTGACTTGCCCAGGGTCATACAGCTAATACATGCCTGAGGCTGGATTTGAACTCAGGTTTTCCTGACTCCAGGCCAGATGCTCTGTCTGCTGAGCCACCTAGCTGCCTACAAGTTACATAACATGTAATTAAAAGAAAGAAGTCACTAGAATTAAGAGGGGTTGGTAAAAGGCTTCCTGTAGAAAATGAGATTTTAGTTGGCATTTAAAGGAAGCACAAGGGAAGCCAGTAGTATCATGTTACTTTGTGTTTCAATCCCATCCAAATCTTTGTGATTGCATTTGGTGGTTTCTTGGCAAAGATACTGGAATAATTTGCCATTTCTTTCCCCACCCCATTTTACAGATAAGAAAAACTGAGGAAAACTGGGTTAAATGACTTGTCCAGGTCAGATTTTAACTCATGATGATGAATCTTCCTGACTTCAGGCCCTGTACTTCATCCACTGCACCACCTAAGCTGCCCTCACATTACTTTATACACACAACAGAAAAATTTTAAAAGTTTAGAATCATGACAAGGCTTACAAGGTGAGTATGAATCTGATTTGAGGGTATGTCAGCCTCACATGCCCCCTCACCCCAAACCCCTTCTTCAGTCCATCCAACACACAGATGCCAAAATGATTTTCCTTTAAGTAAAAATCTGACCATGTCACTTTCCTTCTCAATAAACTGCAGTGTTTCCCTAGTTTCCCTGATACCTGTTTATTTCTTAAAGCTCCTTAACAGCCTGACCGAGACTCATTTTACATTACTTACTATACCTACACACCCTGATCTATCCAAGCTTGACTTTCTCTCCATTCTTCATGTGGAATACTCATCTCCCATCTTTTTTTCTTTCTACATTGGATGTCCTCTATATCTCAGAGTCATACCCTCCTCACCTCAGCCTCAAACAGTCCTTCTCCTCAAGAACTACCTTCTATATGAAGCTTTTCCTGATAACTCCAAATGTTAATACCCATCTTCCTTTTACTTCCATATTTAACTACCTTGTAGTTAATATTTATTCTTTGTATGCCTGCATATGTATTTGTTATTTCCACTGTTAAAATAAGAGCTCTTTGAGAGTTAGGGTTATTTTGTACTTTATATCCTCAGAGTTTAGCATAGCACTCAATACTTAAATTAGGTGCTTAATAAATGCTGATTCATTAATTGGTTATCTGTTAACAGTTTACTACACTCTAGGGCAGGAATAGGGAACCTGTGGCTTTCTAGGTCCTTGGGTGTGACCTTTTGACTGAGTACGTTTTACAGAACAAATCCTTTTACTAAGGGGATTTGTTCTGAAAAGTTTGGATTCAGTTAGAAGGTTGTATTTGAGAACCTAGAGGACCACATGTGGTCTCAAGGCCGAAGGTTCCCCACCCCTGCTGGGGATTTAATTTTTGTTTAACATTTCTTGATAACTTCCTGTGTATGATTCCTCAGTAATAATTTGATGATATCACTTGTCTGGGGAGAATTGTAGTTGAGGTATTTTTCATTGGTGTCAACTATTCCTGAATCTGTAGGCCTTTTAAAATAATACTAGTGTCTGGGTAATCTTTTTCAGTGGTCCAGATCAAAAACCATTTGTCTTCTCATCCTATGTGACCCTTGTCCATGTTTTATAGTAACTCTACCATAGGGATTCTACTGGATTCTGTCTGCCCCACTCAAGTTTGGAAGCTTTCTGCTAGATGTCTTGATTTTGCTTGAGAATTAGTGGCAAACTCCTTCAAAGGAATCTAATTTAGGTAACAAGTATTGAATAATATTACCAATAGAAAAGCTTCTTGATTGTTCACATATAACTCTTCATCAGTGATATATTGCAGCTTTTTCATACCTGCCATTCGTGATGGCCTGTGATGTTTAATCTTCAGAGACTATGGTATTCTATGACTTGCAACAATACAGTATTACTGGAAGAATATTGTTATTACAAAGATGGGCTTTTATTTCAGGGAGGACCTTAGTACAGTCGTGAAAAGCACTGTGCTGTTTCTCAAAGACAGTCCAACCCATTCTTTTCCAGCTGTCCATAGCCAGTGTCTATTCAGATAAGTATGTGCACTGATAGATCTACTCTGTTGGTTGGCTGTCAGACTGCATAGACAAATAGACATTCATTTACTTTTTTTTTCTAGTCTGAATAATTGTGCCAGCCTCTTTTGAATTATCTCGTTTAGGAAAATCTGCAGGGTTTAAGGGGGCTCATTGTCATGACCAAGCAGCATCTAGATGACTTCACCATTTATAAGGAATTTTATTTTCTATTTTCACCTTTGACAATGGCAAACATCTTTGATCATCTGACATCTATATGTGCCCCTGTTTTATGACCAACCTGATATTAATTAATTACTAAGAGGTCATCTTGTAAAGTTCTCTCATATCAAAGGATCATGTATAATTTTTAGGTATGCGTTGGAGTCACTTTGTTGAAAGAGAACCTTCAAGGTGCTGTTTTCCTTTAGAAATATTATATGACCAATTTGTGGCTTTTAGTTATATTAATAGCACTACTAGTTATTTTAAAATGTAC
>CM053769.1:366742866-366764891 GCA_028658325.1 Potorous gilbertii
ATATGTTGTTGGTGGAACTGTAAAATAGTACTACCATTTTGGAAAGCAGTAAATAAAATGACTAAAATGTCCATACCCTGTGAACCAGAGACTTAATTAATAGGCTTATTCTCCCAAGGAAGCCATTGATGATAACAAAGTCCCTGCGTACATCAAAATGTTAATAGCAGCACTTTTTGTGATAGCAGAGAATTGGAAACAGAATAGATGGAGAGTAACTAAACAAATTGCAATACATGAATGTAACGGAATAGTGGTTGTCCTTCGTTCTTGAAGAGGACCAAAGTGACATGATAAAGTCAAGTTTCACTGTGTCTGACTGTGACTAATCAGACCAATATGAGCTCAGAATGTTCTGCCACAGTTGAGCACAAATAGTCCATGTGAAGATTTGAGGTGGATACTCGAAATTTGCATATCTTGTTTCCTTTGAGCTATTTGAATTCCGGTTTGCTCATAGAACACAGCACCTTCTCTGATATGATCACACATTGTTGAGTGGTCCTTTGCCAGTATCTCCCATGTCACACAATCAATTCCAGAGTTCATGAGAGAGACCTTGAGAGTGTCCTGTATTTCCTCTTCTGACCACCATGTGATCAATTGACTGTCCCGTGCAAGTTCTCCGTAAAATAATCTTTTTGGCAATTGTATGTTTTACATTCGAACAACATGGCCAGCCCATCGAAGTTGTGCTCTCTGAAGCATAGTTTAAATGCTTGGCATTTTAGTTTGAATAAGGACCTCAGTGTGTGGTATCTTATCCTGCCAGGTGATCTTCAGAATCTTCCTAAGACAGTTCAGATGGGAAGCAGTTTTCAGTTTCCTGGCATGGCACTGGTAGACTATCCATGTTTCACAGGCATACAGCAAAGAGGTCAGCACAATGGCTCTGTAGATCTTCAGTTTGGTAGTCAGTCTAATACCTTTTCTCTCCCATACTTCCCTGTGGAGCCTCCAAGACACTGAGCTAGCTCTGGCAATGCTTTTGTCAACTTCATTATCAATGTGTATATCCCTGGAAAGTACACTACCAAGGTAAATGAATTTATTCAAAACTGCTTCATTTACTGTAACTTAAGGTTCCACATGTGGATGGTGTGGTGGTGGCTGATGGAGCACCTGTTTTCTTGGTGTTCGTTGTTAGGCCAAAATTAGCACAGGCAGCAGAGAATTGATCCATACTTTGTTGCATCTCAGCTTCAGAGTTTGCTTTGAGTACACAATCATCTGCAAACAGAAAATCAGGCACCAGCACTCCCTCCCTCCACTTTGATGTTAGCTTGTAGCCTTTTCAAATTGAAGAACTTACCATCAATGCTGCAGCTGACCTAATGCTGTGTTCATCTTCATTGAAAGCATTTCACAACATGGCTGAAAACATCATGCTAAAAAGCATGGGAGCAAGCACACAGCCCTGTTTCACTCCATGGGTGACTGGAAAGGCACAAGAGCATTGTCCGCTCTCTGGGCAAGCTTGCTGTCATGAAATTGATGAACAATACTGAGGAACTTCAATGGGCAACCAAATTTTAACATAATTTTCCATAAGCCCTCCCGACTAACAATATCAAAGGCCTTGTTCAGATTTTCAAACGTTGTATACAGACCTCTGTTCTGCTCCTGGCATCTCTTCTGGAGTTGTCAGGCAGCAAACACCTTATCGACTGTTCTTTGGCCCTTTCTGAAACCACACTGCCTCTTGGGTAGACCACCATCTTCCAGGTGAAGGATCAGCCTCCTATTGAGGAGGACTCTTGCAAGAATCTTGCCAGCCATGACTAAGAGAGAGCCTCTGTGATTGTTACAGGACAGTCTATTACTTTTACCTTTATAGAGATGGACAATGGAGGCATCCTTGAACTCCTGGGAGATAACCTTGTCTTGCCATATAACCTGAAAAATTTCAGTCAACTTTTGTGTGAGCACTGAACCCCCTACCTTGTAAATCTCAGCTGGAATAGAATCAGCATGAAGTGCTTTGCCACATGATAGGAACCTAATGGCCCTCAAAACATCTTCTTTAGTTGGAAGTTCAGCTAAGGAGGGATTGACTTCAACTTGAGGTAAATGGTCAGTGGCCTCAGTGCTGATGATATAGAATGAAGTGAGCAGAGCTAAGAATACAGTACAAATTCTAAAACACCAAATTTTGTTTATTCATGTAAACATGCTATAAATATTAATCTTAAATGTATAGATGACTACTACTTTTCTCTTTTCAACATTTTCAAGCACACATTTTCATAAATCAAAATATCTTTAATAGCTTTGTAATATTTGTCAGTGCTAATATGCTAGCCATTACTTTATTGGTCAGATATTTTGCTCTTATAAATAGCACTCAGTGAAATAAACTCTTTCTGAAAATTGACTTGCCAGTATGACCTGTGGACAGAGTGTGTATTTGGCCCCATGAAAAACTAAAGGGTTTGTATTCTAGGATCTCATCTGAAGAAAGAGGCTGAAGGGTGCTAGGTATGTCTTTTTGCTTACACACACACATATACATACTTACACATACATATATGAGTGTATTGTGTATGTATGTATCCACATATATATTTTCATGTACACGTGTGCATATGTACCAAATTTAAAGAGATCTGGCAATTCACACAATGAATACCATGAATTTAGTTTCAGGGTAGCAGTTTCTACTATGACATATTTTAGTGTAGTATTTAAAACATCACAAGATTTAGAGCTGGAAAAGATTTTAGAGATTATGTAGTCTTCTCTTTTCACAGATGAGGAAATCAAACCCCAGAGTGAAGTAATAACTTGCCCAGTATCAAATTAGGTAGTAAGTAGCAGAGCCAGGATGGGAATCCAAGTGTTCTGACTCCCCAATTTTTCCTACTATGTTGAAATTTTTTCCTGCAAAATTTCCACAAATTTGCCATATTAGGTATGCTTTTTTATTATGACTCCAGGTGAAAACATGTTTTCTCCACATTTTTAAAAAAGTCATGTAATTTACAGAAACTCATTTCTCAGTTGACTTTTCTAATCAAATTCTTCCATAAAATGAAGGGTAGCTATACAGTAATAAAAATGCCTTATATTTGTGCAGTGTTAAATGGTTTTCAGAATAGCAGTGATAGATGTTACATTTGATCCTTGGGTGTACCCTTGGAGGAGGTAAGGCAAAATGGATTGTATTTCCCCTTAACCCAGGGAAGTTGAGCAACAAGCCTAAGGTCACACAGCTATTAAAGGTTGGAGCTGGTACCAGGGCTTAGATCTTTTGACCTGACTCTTTCCCATTGTATTAGTACTGCCTTGATATTTAAATATTAAAAACCTCGATGGGTCCTTCTGGATCATAATATATGTAGTTCTTCTTTACTGTCATTAGATGGCAGCTAGAAAGTAGAGAGGTTCTAGAAGAAAGCAGAGATTCTTAACCTTTTTCATGTCATGGACCTTGTTCTGTTTTCAGAGCAAAGCTTCTAAATGCATAAAATACAGTACATAGGATTACAAAAGAAATATTGAGTACAGCTATCAAAATGTTGAGAAAATTCATGGATCCCAAGTTAAGAATCCTGGTACTGGTGTTTTACTTTTGTTCATGTAAGTTATTAAGACACACCAGATACTTGCTTACACCATTGGCAGTAAGGCAATATCAGTATGTGGGGTTGATCTTAGATTCCATCCATGGGACTTTATTAGAAAGTGCTTCCCCAGCATGAACATTAAAAAGACAGTACTATGGTAACATACCAAAATGTCAGTCGTCTTGACTTCTTTAATTATATATTTTTAAAATAGTTTTTTATTGTTGTCTTCCATCTTTTACATCAAGTTTCCTCTAGTGTCCCTCCTCTTTCCTTCCCAGACACCCATCCTATAAATTAATAGTATTTTTAAAGACAAGAAGAAAAGGAGAAAAGTCACTATAAATTATCAATACATCAAAAAAATCTGAAAATATGTACAGTATGTAATATTTGTGAGCCTTAGCAAAGAAGTAGAAGTTGTTATGTTTCTTTTGAGTCATGCTTAATCTTTGTAATTTTGCAGTATTCGCTTATTTTTTGGTAGTTCTTTTACACTATTGTAGTCATTGTGCTGTTCTTTCCTTGACTCTACTTCGCTCTGTCAGTTCATGTAGCTCCTTTCATGCTTCTCTGCGTTCATCACACTCTTCATTTCTTGTAGCATAATATTCTTTTACGCTAATATACCGCAATTGTTTAGCCGTTCTCCAATCAGCGGGCCTCTGTTGTGTTTCTAAAGTTTTGCTTTCTCAAAAAGTGTTAGTCCCAATGGCGTCCTTTAGGGGT
Organism: Potorous gilbertii; assembly: GCA_028658325.1. Taxonomy (NCBI): domain Eukaryota; kingdom Metazoa; phylum Chordata; class Mammalia; order Diprotodontia; family Potoroidae; genus Potorous; species Potorous gilbertii. Next base: position 366,747,162 of record CM053769.1, read on the forward strand.
AGAAACCTAGCAATGGGATTTGAGTGAGAGTATAGACATTTTAGTTACTTGTGTGTATGCTTGTTTGTACATCTGTGTACATATATTATTTCATTTAAATATTTCTCAGTTACACTTAAAAATGTTTGGCATTTCTGAGTTTCAAATCTCTCCTCACCTCTTGAGAAGGCAAGCTGTGTGAAGTCAGGCAAATTACCAATTTTAGTAATGTATCTTTGTTATTCTAATGATCCGTAACTCCACCAGCCACGCACTAGTGCGCTTATCTTCCCACAACTCACATAACGTTGGCTTCTCTTTCCGTATTTTGTGAACTTGGCCAGTTTTCGGGATTGTTTTGTATTCTTTTGAAGCGTTATTAATTAATTATTATTAATGATTTGAAGCATTCTTACATTTGGCTGTTAATTTGCAATTCTTTTGACAGCTGTTCATATCCTTTAACCACTTATGTATTAGAGAATATATATATATATATATACACACATGCATACAAATGCATGTATATATATAGAAATACATAAACATGCATTTATATGCATATATATGTTAATTGTTTATCTTGAATACCAAACCCTTATCAGGGAAATTTTATTCAAAGCTTTTTTCCCCATTCAACTGCTTCCCTTATCTTTGATATATTAATTTTGTTTATGCATAAGCCTTTCAATTTCATGTCATTAATTATATTTATCTTATTTAAAAACAGTCCTGAAGACAGTTATTTTTACCTCAGTATAAACAGATATTTAGTGAAGTGAAGTCACAGAAATTCAAAAGTAAACCTTAAAGTTGAAAGAACAGCTATGATTCTCTTTACTATGGTCTTCCTATCAAAATACGCTGTTTAAGTTCATCTTTCTTAAAAGTTGGAAGATGAAGCTTGAGTCGGCTATGTCCCTGGGGTTGTGAGTTTTGTACCATTTTCTGACATATGGCAGCTGCTGTGGTGCTATTCTTGGCAGTTGCCTTGTTTGCTCAGTTGGTTAGCTCATTGGTATAATGAATGTAATGGTGCCAAAGCCATGGGTTTCCCAGGGCCTATTTAACTTTACTTGAGAAGTACTATAGTAGAAAGATATGGTGTCAGAAGACCTGGGTTTACCAGCTGTATGACTCTGAACAAGTCACTTCTATGAGTGCTGGTGACTTTATCTGTAAAATAGGCATTTTAATATTCATACTGCTTAACTAAAAGGGTTGCTGTGAGGCTCAAATAATTTATTTAAAGCACTTTACAGAGTAATATAGAGATCTGTGTTACTACTGCTTTGTTTCATGCTCACAAATTATTACTTCCCATGGGCAGCTTCCTCATAAATGTGCTCTGTTGGCCACAAGAGGGGAGAGTAGGAAAAAGAATGTGACCAGGTTAAAAGCAGTCATCGCTGTTTACTAGAAAAACAAACAGTTGAAAACATGCTCCCCCACAGGTCTCTGGAGTCATCTTCATACAGAAATACAGCATACTTTTTTCTAGGCCATGTTATTATTATATATTTTAAAAGATATTTTATTTTTCTCCCAATTATATGTAAAAACAATTTTTGACATTTTAAAAAAGTTTTGAGTTGTAAATTCTATCTCACTTTCCCTTCTCTCTGAGATGATAAGCAATCTGATAGAGGTTACATGTGTGTAGTCATGTAAAACATTTGCATGATAGTCATTTGTGCAAGAATACTTGAACAGAAAAGAGAGTGAAAAATAGAATGCTTCGATCTGTTTCAGACAACATTAGTTCTTTCTCTAGAGCCAGATAGCATTTTTCATCATGAATCCTTTGGGATTGTCTTGGATCACTGTATCACTGAAAATAGCTAAGTCATTTTGCAGTTCATCATGTTCATCATGCAGTATTGCTGCTACTGTGTACAGTGTTTTGGTTCTGCCCACTTCACTTTGCATCAGTTCATGTAAATCTTCCCAGGTTTTTCTGAAATCATCCTGCTTGTCATTTTTTATAGCATAGTAGTATTCCAACACAATCATATCCCACTGCTTGTTTAGCCATTCCCCAATTGATGGGCATCCCCTTGATTCCAATTTTTAGGCGCCACAAAAGGAACTGCTGTAAATATTTTTGTAAAGTAGCTCCCCTTCTTTTTAAAATTTATTTGGGATACAGATCTTGGTCATACTATGAATTAGAGGTATGATCTAGTAGAAGTTGTTCTGGAATGGTTATCTTGAGAACTGGGTTCTGGTGTTAATTGTGCTCTGAGCCTTGGTTTCTTCATCTATAAAATGAGCTTGTACTGCATAATCTGTATGTCTCTTCCATGCCAAAATTCTTTTGTATATTACTATATAACTGAGAGAAAACAAAAGTTATGTTATTGATAAAATGGCAATCACAATACAGTGATGATGCTAATCCTCTTGACACTGCTACCACTTCATTGTAGGCCTGCAGTAGCCTGCTGGTGACTTCCTGTCTTAAGTCTCTCCCCACTTCATTGTCGCTTCCATTTAGACACGAAAGTGATTTTCCTAAAATGTAGGCTGGATCGTGTCACTCCACCCCACCCAATTCAGTAACCTCCACTGGCTCCTGGCTGCCTTCAGCATCAAATACCACTTGCTCTGTTTGTTGTTCAAAGCGTTCGAAGTTTATAGCTTGTTTGCATTCCCTTTACTTCTCAATTCATTACTCTTTCTACCCAGTGACACCAGCTCCCTGGCTGTTCTATTCCACAAACAAGACATTCCCTCTCTTGCCTCTGGACCTTCTCTTTGAGTGTCCCCCATGTCTGGAATACCCTCCTTCCTCTGCTTTGACTAATGACCTCTCAGAAAGCCTTCTCCCATCTCTTAACTCCAATGCCTCCCCCAGTGAATTATTTCCTATTTATTAAACACATGTAGCTTTGTATATATTTGTTTTTGTGTAGTACTTCCTCAGCTCATTGGATTATAAGGTCCTTGAGGGCTTGGACTTTTCCTCTTTTTATATCCTTAGCACAGTTCCTGGTTTATCATAGATAGTAAGTATTTATTGATGGATTGATTGATAATAAGTTCTAGGTATTAAAGACCCCTTTGCTAAATTTTTCCATAGGCAAACTTTTTTATTAACTTGCATTTATATAGATCTTTATGGTTTATAAAATGCTTTGTTTTTAAAAAAAATTGACACTATTTAAGGTTTGTAAAGTGCTTTGCCTACATTATCTCTTTCAATCTGTATAGCTGCTCTGTGAAGGAAGTTTTACTGATTTTAGTATCCTTATTTTGTTGATGAGGAAATTCAGGCCGAGAGGTTAGTTACCCAGGATTACACAACTAGTGTATTGAGGCAGAAGGTGTAACTAGGCCTCCCTGATTCTAAGTCCAGTGTTCTATCAATGAAACTCAATAACATACTGCAAGTATTCTTTTATTGGCAATGTTCTTGAATAGAGAAGTAGATTTGAGTCTTGAGTCTGTTACTAGCTAGTTGTATGACCAGTGGCAAATTACCACTTCTCTCTTGTTTATTCTACCTGCTTCACAGTATTGTGATATTAAATGAAGTCATGATATAAAATGTATTATAACCAGAAATATCAGGGGTTTTGAATATGAATCTGTTGTAATTCACAAGAATGAATGAATAAATGAAAAATCATTTAATAAACTCTTTTGCCAAGCACTATGCCAAGAGCTGGGAATACATATAAAAAAAATGAACTGGGGCCCCATTCTCAAGGAACTCACTCTCTAGTGAAAGGTAAATCAAGTGTGTGTGTTCCTCCTTTGTTGCCGAAGAAGACCATGCCATCAGAGAAATAATGGTATGACTTGCACTTGACTTTGTTTTGAGTGAGGGAGGGCTGTGCAGGTCACCAGCCTCACTTCTCCAGAGCCATCTGAATCCAGTGACCAGAAGTTCATCAGGATGACTGGAGATGACCCAGGATGAGGTAATTGGGGTTAAGTGACTTGCCCAAGGTCACACAGCTAGTGAGTGTCAAGTGTCTGAGGTGAGATTTGAACTCAGGTCCTCCTGACTCCTGCACTGGTGCTCTATCCATTGTACCACCTAGCTGCCCAGTGAAAGGGAGGTAACACATAAAAGAAAGTTTAGCTAGATGGCAAATGAAAAGGCCCAGAAGTCCTAATGGTATGGCGCAGTGGTGTCAGACTCAAATAGAAACAGATCCTTTCACCATATTGACTTAGAAAACCACTAACATTGTTACATTTATTTTTTAAACTCCTAATTATATTTTAATCTGGTTCATTGAGTTTTGATACCTTTGGTGTAGTGGATTAAAAGGGAAGGATGGCAAAGCCCCAAACCATCCATGAGATGACAGTGCTAGAGTTCTAAAATGTATAGAGTCAGAGCAGTTTGTAAGGTCTGACTGACTGAGCCTTTTAAGCAGTTAAGTAATGGAATTAAGACTAATGAAAAGAGCAGAACTTTTAGTCTTGGCTGTTGTTCGCTGTTTGACCTTAGGTACACCTGTGTCTCAGCTTTCTTCTTTGTCAAATGAGGATAATTCCCCTATCTACCTTACAGTGAGATCAAATGAAATTAGATATGGAATTATCTTTTGATTTCTGCCTCCCCAAAAAAAATGAATAGGAAGGGGGAGTACAAGTATCTGTTACCTGTAGGCCAATGAGCTTGGCTTAGATTCCTGACAAAAATCTGGTATGTACTTTTTAAAAAGGATGTCTAATCAACATTTAGAAAAGAAAGTTGTGATCAAAAAGAGCCTGCCTGGCTTCTTCAAAGTGGTCATGCCAGACTGACTGTTTCATTTTTTTGAGGATTACTAAAGTGGTATTTGAAGGGAAGGCTGTAAATACAGTTCACCTAGATTTTTAGTAAAGGACTTGACAACTTTGCTGTTATTTTTGTTAAGACAGATATAGCATTAAACAATACTATAGTTGGGAGGATTTGAAACAGGTTGAGTGATCAGCATGGGATTAATTATTATTTTGATGTCAGCTTGGAAGGAAAACTGCCGGGGGTGATCCAGATCTGCATGCTTAGCACTTGGTTGCTTAATATGTTTGTCAGACCTAGTCAAAAAACATTTGTTAAGCACCTACTTACTGTGTGCCAGGCACTGAGCTAAGTAATAAGGATACAAAGAAAGGTAAAAAGAAAAGTCCTGCTCTCAGGAGCTCGGAGTCTAATGGTCACACAGTATGCAAAATAACACCACCGCCAAAAAGTCAAAACTGCAGACAAGCTACAACAGGATAAATTTGAAATGATTAACTCAGGGAATATGTTAGCATGGAATGAAGTGCTCATCAAATTCAAATGACACAAAACTTGGGAGTCATACAACATACTGAATTATAGTCAAGATTCAGAAATATCTTGAATAGGTACTGGGTTAAATTTAATTGTGTAAATACGTTAAATTTTGATTAAAAAATCAACTATGTATACATAATAGAGAAGACAGCGAGATGGCTCTTCCTTGGAAAAAATGGTCTGGAGGTTTTAGTGGGTAAGATTCACCCATGTGAAACATCATGACGACTATTGCAGAGCATTTTATCAACAAGTATAAGACACTATGTATTACAAACTGAACTTGAAAGTGTTGAGTGAATGCCAGGTTAGAGTTGGGTAGATAGGATAAAAAGGTAAATTTTGAGCCAGATATCAAAAAAAATGGTGGACATACAAAGGCAGAGAAGGGAGAAATGGTTTAAAGATCTTTTGAGGTAGTTTCAGAAATTTTTTCTGGTGTCAGAAGTGTACTGAAGCCCCCTTAAAGGGGAATTGTTAAATTTTCAGCATGAGCACTTACACTTCAGAAATTACTAAATGCTATGTTATTGTTTTGTTGATTGTCTGGATTTAAAGTTATAAAGAGAATGTTAATAATAATGCAGATTAAACTTAAAAGTTTGTGGAATACATGTCCAAAAATATTTATAGCAGCTCTCTTTATGGTGGCTAAAAACTGAAAATAAAGGGAAAGTCTGTCAATTGGGGAATGACTGAATAAATTGTGATATATGAATGTAATGGAGTACTATTGTGCTATAAGAAATGATGAATAGGAAGACTTCAGAGAGGCCTGGAAAGACTTGTGTGATATGATGCTGAGTGAAAGGAGTAGAACCAGAACTTTGTACACAGCAATAACCACAGTGTGCGAGGAATTTTTCTGGTAGACTTAGTACTTCATTGCAATGCAAGGGCATAAAAAATTCCCAATGGTCTCTTAAGGCAAAATGCCTTCCACATCCAAGGAAAGAACTATGGAATTCGATTGCAGGATGAAGCAGATCATTTTCTTTTGTGTTATGTTTTGGTTTGTTTTATGATTTCTCCCATTAATTTTAATTCTTCTATGCAACATGACTAAGGTGAAAATGTATTTAATAGGAATGTACGTGTAGAACCTATATAAAATTGTATGCCACCTCAGGGAGGAAGTGGTCAAGTGGGGGGAAGAAGGGGAAAAAAATCTAAGATACATGGAAGTGATTGCAGAACACTGAAAACAAATAAAATAACTAAAAAAAAGTTTGTGGAGTATTCAGTTTCTCCTGCAGAGCCAGTTGTTAAACTAGCATACTCCTGGAGCTAGCATATGTGAATTGGCTAACTTGTTAAGCTTTTAAAGTGATAGAGAGCATTAATAAGTCACAAAAAGGAATTAACAAGTGCTGTTATTCCTTTTGGTACTGTAAGGAGATTTTTAATAAACCAAGAAGTTTGTGAAGGAAAGACTTTTGAAACAATGTAATTTTATGCTGTAGAGGACAGGCCTGAATGGTGTCCATCTAAGACAGGAAGAAGGGAAAGAGGGATAAATTTGATAATCAAAATAAAATGTTAACTGAACATATTTTGTCATATGTGTTATTTCTTTCAGGTACTTGAAATAGCATATATCCATTTAACTTGATGCCAGTGACTGGTTTATTTTCAAGAAATTATAGGGCTGTGATGCTGTATAGAATTAACAACCAATTTGATGAGCAAGCTCCTAGAAAATACATTCAGTGCTAAAAGCATACGAGGATTAGGGATAGAGACTAGACCTGTCATTTCCTTAGTATAGAAAACTCTTGGAAGAGAGGACTCCTACCAGTTGTGATAGCCACTTTGGCTACAAATTATAGTCTTACAGAGTTTCTGGGACTTGTTGAATGACTTGTCTATGGTTAGTCAATTTATGTCAAAAGTTGAACTTAAATCAAGGTATCTTGGCCCTAAGGCCAGGCTTTTCTATCTGCTATGCCATGTTGCCTCTCAAAGGCATGAGAAATCGAAACAAGTGCCGTCTCTTGTAGAACAACGAATGAATCAACAAATCTTTTTTGTAAAACCAAGAAAATAAAATTTCTGTTAAATTCTAGGAATCTCTAGTTTTCTCTTTGGGTTATCTGAAGTATATGAAATAAATTTTAAAAAGGGGGGCATCATATGTTATTGTAAAAATGTTAGAAGCTATGTGGTTTAAGAAAAGTAACTTTATAATCTGATGGTAAATTACAAAAGTATATTTAGCTAATTATCTAATGTAAGACTTGAAGCTAGCTGATATTTCACAGGGAATGCTCAACGACATATTATAAAGATATTTATGATAGTAAATAGTAACAAAAGTGTTCTCATCAAAGGAAGTTTAGAATTGCTGAAGAAAAGATGGTAAATAGTGACAAAAATATAATAAAAGTAAATTCATTCAGAAAGCATTGATTGCCTGCCATGTATAGAATATCCTTAGGTATTCTAGCACCATACCAAATAATAAGATTATTTTGAATCTTCTTTGCTTATATATGGATTTGAAAGTTGGGGCAGCTAGGTGGTACAGTGAATAGAACACCAGTGCAGGAGTCAGGAGGACCCGAGTTTAACTCTCACCTCAGACAATTGACACTCTCTAGCTGTGTGACCTTGGGCAAGTCACTTAACCCCAATTGCCTCATCCTGAGTCATCTCCAGTCATCCTGATGAATATCTGGTCACTGGATCCAGATGACTCTGGAGGAGAAGTGAGGCTGGTGACCTGCACAGCCCTCCCTCCCTCAAAACAAAGTCAAGTGCAAGTCATGTCATCATTTCTCTGATGGCATGGTCTTCTTCGGCAATGAAGGATGAATATAAATTTGAAAGTACATTTGGAAAGATAGTTATCCTTAAGCAGCATGTATTATCATATTATGCACCCTTCTTGCAAATTCTTTATTCACATGCAGGAAGAAGGGAAATGAATGAAGACTCACATTTATATTGTGTTTTTAACCAACAGATGTTGGTTAGATTATCTGTTATATGTCTGTTAGGTTATTTTTCTTGCAGTGGATTTCCATCTGTAAGGTTCGTCGTGAGTTCTATAACCTGACCTGTGTTGTTGATTTAGGTATATTTTTTAGCTTTATTCTGCCACCTTTTTAGAGATTATACCAAATTATCTCTTTGGTATTAACTAGAATACCTCCTTTACTCTCTTGACCTCAGGGAGGGGAGGCTCTCAAAAGGTGTTCAGATAGCTGAGTGTTTGACCAGAAATTCTGACTCTGCTTATTTTTCCTTCTACTTGTTAGACCACCTGCACTCCCACAGAAATATGCTTCACAAAAGTTGATGCTTTTGAACAGTTTTCTGCCCCTGTTTCTGACTCACTTCAAGGTTATATTGCCAGCTGTTAATAGAGTAGAAAATTACCTGTCACTCTGTTAGTTAGCAGAATAAGTTGGTGGGTTGTAATCATCTGGAGTAACTTTATGCTTTTGGATAAAAGTTGACTTATCTGCATTTTTCTGTAAATGTGAGGGAAAGAATTATTGGATCAAAGTAAATGTTTTATTTGAATTAAGCCATTAATTTGGAATCATAAAGTGTCTCCCAATTGTTGGTGTCCTGATTTCTGAAAGTTATTTTGTGTATATTTTGTATTTGCTTATTTTTGCATCTGTTGTATGCCTCAGGAGAATATAATCTCCTTGAGGGAAAGGCCTTCTTCATTTTTGTCTTTGAATCTCCAGTGCCTTAGAGCCCATAATAGGAACTGTGAGAAACACGATTTGGGGACCACAGGACTTCCCAGGCAAGGTCAGGGAGTGCCCCAGGTGAGCTGCTGCTGCTCATTGCTTCCCTGATAGCGTGCCACCTGGAAGACCCATGTGATAGACCCCATTCTCACTGAAAGAACTCAGAAACAGTGGGCAGAGGAAGTAGGTGTTGTGCTCACTAAGAACCCTCACAATAATACAGAAGCAGGGGAGGTTACACAGTTCTTCTTAGAGTTAGCTTTAGTTCAAATTCCTCAGAGATACATTCTTTATTACCCTGTATTCCCTCCTTATGCACATTATATAGGTGTGGTAGTGAGGATGCTTGTGATGGGGACATGACCTCTAAGGTCTGAGCTGTTTGTTCCCCCTGAAGTCAGGATGTGCTTGACCAGCGTCCTTGCAAAACAGGTTATGAATGTTTATCTTATCACAAGCTCCCATCAGCCTAGGAGCTTTACTATTTTTCAAGAATATTTGAGGGAGCAAAACACAATACAGTAGTACTCATTCTTACCAGAACTTAATAATTCATATTGAATTAGATTGACTTTATGAAGTGAACAAGGCTTATAGCAGTAACAAACAAAATCAAAAGAAGTTTTAAATGCAAATCGATTTTTAAAAATTAAGCAAAGTGGCATCCAAAAAATGGTTAGGAGGTGCAACTGTAGGTTTTAGTGGATCTCATCACAAATGAGAGGAAATGGAAATTGTGATGAAGTGGAAGTTGGATTTGGTGTTGAGTTCTGGGTTCAAGTACTGGTTTTGCTACTTGTTAAGAGTATGACTTTGGGAAAGTCATTTATTTACTCAATGTTCTTCCGTTCTATAAAATATGGGGATTAGAATAGATGATCTTTAAGTTTTCTTCTGGCTCTAAATCTATAGTCTTATATAGCAGTTTATCTTATATAGCAGTTGCTACTTGTTAAGAGTATGACTTTGGGAAAGTCATTTATTTACTCAATATTCTTCCGTTCTATAAAATATGGGGGTTAGAATAGATGATCTTTAAGGTTTCTTTGGGCTCTAAATCTATAGTCTTATATAGCAGTTTATCTGAAAAAATCTAGGGATTTTGTTGACTTAAAGCTGGGGCCTGAGTAGTGAGAATAATGAATTCTGTGAAGTTGCATTATTTGATTTCATTCTACATAGTTCCATTGGCCTGAAACCAGTTACTATAAATTTTACATAATTATAACTTCAAACAGTGCAAATTTGAATACATGTAAACATTTCACAAGATTCATCAATTTGGTATGGCAGTCAAAATACAGTTTCTTTTGTTGAATTAAGAGAGACACTTATCTTTCAGGAATAAGAAAGTGATCATCCTCTTATACTCAACTTTTCATTAGACCACCTCTGGAATATTGTGCTTAGTTTTGGAGAACCACATTTTACAAAGGAAGTATCCAGAGGAAGATAGCCAGATGGTGAATTGCCTCTAGTTTGTGCCATTTGAGGAACCAGAGATGTTTAACCTGGAGAAAATTTGGAGTCCATGATGCTAATAAGAATGAGAATAGCATTTGTAGAGTACTTTTAAGGTTTGCATAGTATTTTACATTTGTTTTCTCTTGATCTGCAACAATATAGCGAAGTAGATGTATCACCTTGTTGGCTTATCATAATTGTCTTTAATTAGTTAAAGCGTTTGTTATATGGAAGAGCAATTGGATTTATTTCCTTTGCAGGGAGACTAGGAGCAGTAGGTATAAGTTGCAAAGAAAAATTTAGGCTTGATAAAAGGACAATCTCCTAACAATTAAATCTATTCAAAAGTTCAACGGACTGTCTCAGAAGGTGAGGGATTCCCCCTCATTGACGTCTTCTAGCAAATGCTAAATTATTATTTGACTGGCATGTTTGTAGAGAGGATCCCCCCTTTCTATCTCAGGTATGGGTGTATTCTAAGGCAATTGAGGTACTGTGTGGTACAATAATATTCCATTATGAGCATATATTAGCTTGTTTAGCCATTCCCCAATTAATAAATACCCATTTTGTTCCCAGTTTTAGGCTAGTACAAAAGTATTATGATTATTTCCTAGCATACTTTTAAACAAATCCAATACTAGCTAATTAGAGTTTTACTTCTGTTCCCCTACTTCTGGTAAAAATGGTAGAGTAGTGAAATCAGTTAAGAGGTAGTTTAAAAATATCTACTATATTGTTACCACCATGTCAACCTCTGTGGTATTTATACATGTATTCCTGCTTTCAAAAATTGCTATGTTGTACAGAGCAGAAGAAAGTGCTGGACTTGGAATCAGGAAGATTTAAGTTTGAATCTGGCTTTAGACTAGCTGTGTGATCCTGGGCAAGTCACTTAAGATCTCTGTGCTTTAGTTTCTTCATCTTTAAAGTGGGTGTAATAATAGTATGTACTTCTCAGGATTGCTATGAGGATCAATGAGTCAGTCAGCATGTAATGAGCAACCATTAAGTGCTATATATATATATATATATATATATATATATATATAATAATCAGGTGAAGGGTAACATTGAATTACTTTTGAATTGAATAAAGCTGTATTCATTCAACAAAAATGTGAATTTTTCTATTTGCAAGGTCATGTGGTATAAAGAGCTGTCTGAAGAACTGCTACTAACCTCAAGGAGGTGACAATCTTAGGGGAGATAACATTAGTATTCAAGCCTATTACAACACACTAGATAATAAATATACCATAGAAGAGGTATGGAGAATTAGATATGGAGAATTCAGAGAGTGAGTTGGATAATTAGGAGTCACTAGTCTTTTTCAGTATAAAAATTAAGTGTTATAGGCAATCAAGGAGATAAATGAAGACTTGTGGACAGAGGGAATGCTTCATTCCATTCAAAAGGTGAGACTTGAGCTTGACTTTAAAAGCAAGAAAGGGGGATTTATACTTGATTTAGTAGGAAATGGGAGCCTATTGAAGGAAATTACTTTGTGATTATGTTGTATGTATTTTGTATAGAATTTAAATTCTTTTAGGGCAGAAACTATTTCATTTTAAAAATTTTGCACCCTTAGTGCTTTGTATAGTGTCTAGAACATAATAGGCATTTAATAAGTGCTTGTTTATTGAAATGACCAAAAAACTGACAACCAAAGCATGAAGAAAAAGAATTTGGGTAGTCTGTTCGTAGATACTTAAGAGTGATTAGAATTTGCGAAGTTAGCTTGACCTTATTTAGCTAACGTACTCTTACGTAGCATCTAATTTTTTCATATCTTAAACTCCGCCTACTAAATCCCACCCCCTATTGACATCACCTTATTTTGACACCTTCCCAGATGCCTTTCCTTAGGTGTACTTCAGTTCCTCTTTTGATGTACTTGTGTATCTGAACATGGTCATACAATCTTAGCTCTCGGAAGGACCTTAGAGATCATACAGTCCAATCCCTTCATTTTACAGATGAGAAACAGAGGCTCAGAAGTAAAGGTCCGAACACAGTCTATATGAGTTATTGGCACAGTTGCAGTTGAAATCGGTCTTGTGACTCTAAGCCCGTTGCTTGTTCTTGCTTCTTTTATAATTACAAGTCACAAAAACACTGTTTGCCTGTAGTTGCCCAAGGTAAGCTTGTTGTTTTGACGTGTATATACCCACGTGCTAATCATTATCTCCCTGCTTATCATGGCTGTTCCTTACTTTTCTGTACACATTTCATTTAGAGCATGCCTGATGTGGAGAGCAAGTAGAGGGCTTGGAGGCCGTGATGCGAGTCAGAATAATACTGAGTGTTACGAGGCGGGGAAAGCGCTGGAGTAGGTATTGTGAACATACATATCATTCAAAGTAGGAGGACTTTGTGCTGTTTTGAGATGAAGTCGGTGGAATTTGCTAGAGCAGAAGAAGTGAGTATGGCCTAGTCATAAGGTATCTAAAGATGCAGTGTTTATTGCAAAGTATCAGTTGTTACCCTCTAAGGAAAGCCAGCTGAAAGTATGGTAGCTATTGGAATTCCTTCCGTTCATTGTTTTGTCTGGTCCAGATTTTATTTGGCCCAATGCCAGCAAAGGAGTGATCATTTCATTGTTACTTTAAAGCCGTTTCAAGATTTATTCCTCTTTTTCGCCTCCTTCTTGCAATTAAATATAGAACACTCAATTCACCATTCACTCTCTCTCCACCTACTCTGTCACTCATCTACCAACCTACTCTTTACCATCCTTCCCTTTTTTCTTATCATTTCTACCTCCTACCCAGTCTTTCTTCCATCCATCAAACTGTATCCCTTCACCTCTATGAGTGTAGATTAATGGTATGGTTGTATCAGTTACCACAGTCCTTGGGTACCTCCTCAATGACCTGGGTATCAGGGCATGAAGGACTTTCATTAGAGTGGTGAGGGCACGTGGGTTAGAAGAGGGGCAGAGGACTATTTCCTCTCCTTTGTTCAGACCCAACTTCTAAGTAAATTTTTCTAAAAGACAGCAAGAGAAACTGATCTAACATCTTTTCCCCCTTTCCTTACCCAGGTCACAGGACCTGGGTTTAGATCTCCACTCTGTGTTACTCAGCCCTTCTGGTCCTCATTTTCTGGTCCACCTATAAAGACAAAGGGGCTGGACTTTATGATCTGTCCTTTCCAGTTCTAAATCTGTAACTTCTCTTTGGGTTAGATATGTAACCAGGAAACTTGGGCTGATAATTATTAGCAGTGCAATCATGGACAAGTAGTAGTGATCCCTCACTTTGATGTAACTCTTGAATGTTTATAGCACTTTTCTCCATGACGGTGCCAGTTTCACCACCTAGAGCCTGAGACTCCAAACTGCTGTACCTTGTCAGATAAGCTGGAATATTTTTATGAACATCATCCTTCTTCTCTATCATTCTATGACTGTTGCTTCTCCAAAGGATTCCTAGTATGAAACATCAGGGAACTACTCTTAGTGCTGAGTGCTTCATTCTGGCCATCCCTGAGAGAGGCCCCTGAATGGAGAGAAACTAGTAATTGGAAGCCCAGCAGATTGGCTTTATCAGTGGTACTGGAAACCTTAGTTAACTAGGATCCTTTTCTTGTTCTAGTTCTAGAGTTGAGTAGGGAAATCTAGGAACCACAAGGATTAGAAAACCAGTGAGAAAATTAACTAAGTAAAATTCCAAGTGTTTTGGTTCAGTGATTAGCAAGAAGGAAGTTGGTAAATTTTTGTTCTAATTCTGGACTTTTGCTTTCTTTCCAGTTGCTTTAGGTCGTAATCAGCCTCTGAAAAAAGAGAAACCAAAATGGAAAAGCGATTATCCCATGACAGATGGACAACTGCGCAGCAAGAGAGATGAATTTTGGGATACCGCACCAGCCTTTGAAGGCCGTAAAGAAATTTGGGATGCTTTGAAGGCTGCTGCACATGCATTTGAAAACAATGATCATGAACTGGCACAAGCAATCATTGATGGTGCAAATATAACATTACCACATGGTAGGTTCAGTATTCTGGGGGGTGGGATATGAAGGGGGTGGGGGAATAGAAAAGGAGTATACAGAAGTATACATCCATTTCATTTCTTCAGACTAAAGAGGGAAAAAAATCGGAAGCATTTTCTTTTTCTTGTTACGTGATATTGTAACACTTTCAGTGAAACGAGAAACCTCACTTCTCTTTTTATTCTTTCATCTAGACACACACTCACTCTCTCTTTTGTCTTTTCCTGCTAATGGTTCTTTGCTATTTGGTGCTCTCAGAGAGCACTACTTACACAGGAATCAAAACAAATGTTCTAGTTACAACATCAGACCTCTCCTCCCTCTTCCTTGACTTTTTGTCTCATTTTCTGTTTCACTTCCTGTTGACCCCTTACCTTTTATCTTTTAGAAAAGAGACTGAGTTTCCCTTTCTCACCTAGACTAGAAGTATATCACAGCTACTTGAGGGCCCAAACCAAATTCTCATTGGCATGGGAACTCTGACCTGCTTTGGTCTAACTTGTGTTGGTTCACTCCCTTCTTTATGCCTTAGGGTAGCCCGGTGACCCTGAACTCCTGGGGGCTCACTTATGGGTGCCATACTTAGTGTGGACAACCTACATGTTATTATCTGCACTATGTTGGATTTTTTCTTCAATCTCACAGGTCATTCTAATATACACTTCAAAAAGAACAGTGTTTTTCACTTTATAATTATTTCCCTACCATCATCTTTGTTATTTGCTATCCTAAACAATAGAAATGTTGGTTGGCCTATATGTGATCTTGACAATCTGTTGATTTTTAGGTATAGATAAAGAATTTATGAAAGTTGCAAATACTTTACCGTGAGAATGATTCTTTTTTTGTTTGGCTAAGATAGAACAGAGGTTTGGGGTGGAAGCAGGACATTTACCTGTCCTGTTAACTTTTCTGTTATAAGGTTATGGTGTTCTTCAAATAGGGAGCCTAGGTGGTGCAGTGGATAGAGAACTAGGCCTGGAGTCAGGAAGACTTACCTTCTTGAGTTAAAATCTGACACTTACAACTATGTGACTGAGCAAGTCGCTTAACTCTGTTTGCCTCAATTCCTCACTTATAAAATGAACTGGAGAAGAAAATGGCAAAATACTTAAGTATTTTTGCCAAGAAAACCCCAAATGGGGTCATGAAGAGTTGGATATAACTGAGAAAGGACTGAACAAACATACACTCCTCCAAATAACGCTTTTGTATGGTATAAAGGAAAGGAGTCTCCTTATTTTCTTTTCATGTACTTTTGTAACATTTATCTTGAAAGCAGAATTTCTGAGAGTTAATGTACCTGTCAGATTGACAGCTGGTAGGCTGTGTCTGTGTGACATAACTTCCATTTACTCGAAGAAAAAAACCTTGCAAACTGATCCCTTAATAACACTGAATTTCCAATTGTTGTTCTTAATATAATTGTTTGTGTATACTCTCTGATTCTCTAGCCGCTTATAAAGAGGTTAGAATAGTTGGCTTTAAATATATGGAGGGCAGCAGCCAGAACAACTTTGAGTTTTGAGGGCCTTTATGTCTCTTGAGAAGCAATAGATAGTACCTAGATTGTTATGACTTTGGAATTATAATTCCTGAAGTCTGACTATATTTGTAAAAAAAAGTGTATGTAGGACACCAACTCTAGGAGGATTCTTCTTGATTTTGAGAGAGACTATTGAATAAGACTCAACTATCTAGTATTGAATCATACCTTTCTTTCATGCTAGAGAAGGGAGGAATGGTTTCTGTGCTTTCCATTTTAAAGCTCTATAGCAGGGCTTCTTTAACCTGGATTCCTTAGATCCCTAAAGGGTTTGTCTGTAGATTTCAGGGGGTATGTGAATTTCCCTGGGGGAAGAATTATATCTTTATTTTTAATAACTTCTGACTGAAATTTAGCATTTCTTTCCATTATGAATTAAAAAACAAAAACAAAAAAATAAGAGAAGGCAGCAAGCAGTTTACAGTCTTTTCCAGAGGATGCCAAAGATCTATTGGCAGAAAGGGGTACATGATATAAAAAAAGGGTAAGGACCACTTGTTTTATCTTGAGTCTTAACAGTTATTCACATTATTTCCTTTAATTGAATTTGTTTCTTCAGACTTCTTACTCAAGATCTTGCTTGGGTATATTATTCAACAGTAAATCCTTTGGGCTTTGAATCTGACATATTCTGTAGGCATATTTTGTAGATTCTGATATAATTGGTATATTAAGTATATCAGGCATGCCTTCTGGTTCTGTAGTTTTGGGTCTCCAGAAAGATTATGCATCCTTATCCATATGCCTGAAGGAATCTGGGGATTGTTTTGATTCAGTAGCACTGGTCAGCTAGCCTTTATTAAATATCTACTACTTAATGTGCTGAGCACTAGTAGTGGTGGATCTTTCATAAGAAGATAGATTTATATTGAACAGCATTGTTAGTAGAGGAAACAGTGGGAGTAGGAATCATTAGAAGAGATTGCAGAAGAGACCCCATGTCCATTTCTATCATTACTTCCTTCCCTTGTTTTCATTCATCCCTCCTCTGTGTTTCTCTTTGTCACCTAAAACCTTATCCATTCTCATTTCCTCTTTCTCATGTTAAAAACTGTAATGTCCTAAAGAGGTGTTAAAAGGGAGGGTGAGGAAGTAGGAATGAAATTACTTTTAAATGTTTTGTCATTATCTTGTCATATATTCAGTCTTTGTTTTATTGATTTTAGATTGTGAAGGTTTTCTGAGTAGGAACACTGTCTTTTTAAATTTATATAGAATGTAACTCATGTGCAATGCCACTCAAATACCAATTTTGATGAGACTTCCTTTTTGGTTCATCCTGTTCTTATCTTGAAGCATTTTAAATGACTGAACCAAATACCTTTCTTGTATCCTTTCCTTGTTGCTTTACTTTCCTGTTGTTTTTGTTGTAAAGTGGCACAGTGGATAGAGTGCCAGGCCTGGAGCAGAACTGAGTTGAAATCTAGTCTCAGACACTTACTAGCTCTGGGTGTCCTTTAGCCAGCCACTTAACCTTCGTTTGCTTCAGTTGCTTCATCTGTAAAATGGAGACAAATAGTAGGTTGTTGGAAGGATCACGTGAGGTAATAATAGTAAGCAATACATATAGAAATAAATAGATATAGATAAATAGATGGGTATATAGAGATATACGTATATGTATACATGCATATGCATAGAGATAAACATATATGTATACATGCATATGCATGGAGATAAACATATATGTATACATGCATACACATAGAGCCACACATAGGTGTACACATGCATATACATAGAGATACACATAT
>CM053769.1:366764991-366776155 GCA_028658325.1 Potorous gilbertii
GAGATATACATGTGTGTATACATGCATATACATAGATACATATGTGTATACATGCATGTACATAGAGATACACATATGTGTACACATGCATATACACAGCAATATACGTATATGTATACATGCATATACAGAGGTATACATGTGTGTATACATGCATATACATAGAGATACATGTGTGTATACATGCATGTACATAGAGATAAACATATGTATACATGCATATACGTAGAGATATACATATACGTGTACATGCATATACATATATGTGTTAGCTGTTATTATGATTATTATTTCATTGAACTGTATCTTCTCTAGTTTCATTTTTACTGTGGATGAATGGCCGGCATTCCTAGAAAAAAATTATTGTAGTCTTTATTTTTCCAGATCTTCTTCTTCACCTCATGATATCTTACTTCTTTCCCATTTCCTTTCTGAAACTGCTTGAGAATCCCAGTTAGCCCCTTTTTCTTTTTTTTTCCCCTGAGGATTACCATTATGCCACTAAACAGAGATCCTGGCAATATCCTCACAACAGATACTACTTAAGCCTTTTTTTGCCAAGTTGGAAATTGAATCATAGAGAGGGCAAGTGACTTACACAAATGAGCATCATAGCCAGGATTAAGGTTTGATTCTGTTTAGTTCACTTTCAAAAATTACAAACCATTTTAAAAACTCCTACTGGGCAATAACCATATAGGTTTAACTTGTATAATAAAAGCAAGTTTTGATTATAATGATAATGAAAAAAATTTCACAGAATCATAAGTTTGAAAGAAGATTTGAGAGTTCATCTTGTCTTCTTTCTTGTTTTTTGTTAGGGCTTAAACAAACCTAGGAAGACGGTTGCTGTGATTTTTTTTATTCAAATGTCAACCAAGGATGAGACTCCCTAGCTTCCATTGGTAATATAGCCCAGTTTATAATCAAGATCTTCTTTCTAAAGTCTATGCAAAATCCCTTAGAATAAAATTTTCAAGCGTTTCTCTGAATGAAAAGATTAATTAACTGTTTACTGTTTTCCAGAAAATATCTTTTGAAATCTTTTTTCCTCTTGAGGCTAAATTATAATAGCTCTTTTATTCTAACCTTTTAGAACCTCTTTTCCAAAACTTTTTAGAAGGAGGTATGTTGGGGGAAAGGGAGAGTGGAGAGCAGTGGGAAATTTTTTCCTGACTCCTTTTTTGTGCTTTTTCTCCAAAAACATTGTGTAGTAGGGTGGGGAGGGAGGGATGAGGAGAAGTTGGAACTCAGAGTTTTAGGAACAACTGTTGAGTATTGTCCTTGCTACTAGGAAATAAGAAATACAGGTAATGGGGAATAGAAAGTTATCTGGCCATACAGGACAAAAGAGAAGATGGGGACAAGAGAAGGGAGGGATGATAGAAGAGAGGGCAGATTGGTGATAGGGGAAATTAGAATACTGGGGGTATTGGGGTGGGGGGAGGGGACAAATGGGGAGAAAATTTTGGAACCCAAAATCTTGTGAAAAATGAATGTAAAAAGTTTAATAAATTTATATTAAAAAAAAAAACATTGTGTAGTGGAGTTTGATATTCCACATTGTCTCAGGGCCTTCACATTTACACATTCACTAAAAATGGTAGTTTTAATAATATAATGCAATTTGATGTTTCTAAACTAACCAAGATACTTTAAAGAATTAAAAATTAATTTTGTTGGCCTACTAGGGGGACAAGCACTTAAAAAAAAAATTTGCTCCACACTGCAGCCTAAATATCTTCCTGACTGTCATTTTAAAATACAGCTTGGAATAGGCATGGTTATGACTGTTGCACTGGTTAAAACCAGCAATATCACCCTCCCTATCCCTCCTCCAAAAAACAAAAAGCTGTGATCCAGTCACTCAATCAACAAATATTACTATTGTTTCGTCACTTCAGTCTTGTCCAGCTCTTTGTGATCCCATTTGGGTTTTCTTGGCAAAGATACTGCTATTTCCTTCTCCAACTGATTTTACATTTAAAGAAAGTCAGGAAAATAGGCTTATGTGACTTGCTCAGGGTCACAGAGCCAGTAAGTGTCTGAGACCAGATGACTCTAAACCCAGCACTTTATCCACTGTGACACCTAGCTGTCCTAGACAACAGGTATTGTGTGACTTCTGTGTACCACGTACTTTTCTAGGCACTGAGGAAAAAAAGAGTAAAGCAATCCCTTTTCCCAGCAAGTATATATATAAAATGTATACATATTACATATATATGTATATAAATGTGTATATCACATATATAATAAGTATGTGTATATTGCTTGAGTGTAGAGGGAACAAAAATACATCTGAAGTAGTTAAATACAGTTTAGTTTGGGAGGGGAGGATACTAGCAGTTGGGAGCATCAAGAAAGTCTTCTTGCAGATGAAGGTGTTTGAGCTACATCTTTTGTTTTAAAGATTTTGTAAGGCAGAGGTCAGGAAGGAGGAAGTGCATTCCATGCTTGTTGGATAGCTGGTACAAAGATAAGAAGACAGGAGACAGAGCGATTTTTACTGCATTGCAGAATGTAGGAGGACTTATGTCCAGCAAGGCTGGAAAGACAGTTTGGAGCTGAGTGTTGTGTAAGACTTTGAAAGCTAAACAAAGTAGTTTGTAGTTTATCTTAGAGGTAATGGGAAGCCACTGGAGCTGACTGAGTGAGGGAGTCACTGTTGTTGCCATTGTTAACTCTTCTGAACTTTGCTAAACAATTTCTGAGCAGTCGTAGCAGCAGAGTTGAGGTACTTGATTAGTCATTTATGTTGCTACATTGGTCGTCCTATGAGGACACATTCTTAAAATGTCTGTGCTTGGGCATATTCAGCCAGTTGTACTCATCCTGTTTGTGTGATCAAAGCCCTTGTCCTGTTGTAACCTGACCAGTCATTTACCAGTAAGTGCATAGAATTCTCTGGTTTGTAATTAAAGAGCTTCAAAACAGAAAACAGAACTAAAAGAGAACCTAAAGATACAGAAAAACTACAGTATAATTTTGAGGTGATAAATATTACCCTTGAATTAATAGTTGTTGTTGTGATAGTAGTAGTAGTATAGTAGTTAGTATCTATATAGCATTTTAAGGCTTGCAAAGTGCTTTACAAGTGTCATCTCATTTGATCCTCATGACAACCCTGGGAGTAGGTGCTATCATTTACAGAGGAAACAGATTAAGAGACTTGCTTAGAGTCAGACCACTTTTGGTGGAATTAGATTCACCAATTTTGGACTCTGATCTTCCTGATCTAGCACACTATCCACTGCACCACTAAGTTGAATTGATCAAAATATCCAGTCTTAATAGTAGACTGTCCTATCATTTAACTGTTCTCTGACACTTCAGAGTTTGTAGAGAATTTCGTGGAGCAGTGAACTTAAGACAGGTGAATTTGGATTTATTTTTAGTTTACAACATTCAGTTCCACAAGTTCCAAATTTTCTCCTCCTCCCCCATCCCCAAGATGGCATGCAATCTGATATAGACTCTTACATATACATTCACATTAAATATATTTTCACATTAGTCATGTTGCAAAGAAAAATTATAACCAATAGAATGAACCAGGAGAAGGAAGAAATAAAGCAAAAAAGAGAGAGAGCAAATAGTAAGTATGCTTCAATCTATTTGCATTCAGACTCTGTAATCCTTTCTCTGGATGTGGACAGCATTTTCCATCATGAATCCTTTGGAGTTCTTAGAATCTTGCATTGCTGAGAAGAGCCAAGTCTATCAGTTAGTCACCACATAATATGGTTGTAACTGTGTACAATGTTCTCCTGATTCTCCTTCTCTCACTTGACAGCATTTCATCTAAGTCTTTGCAGGTTTTTCTGAAGTCTGCTTGTTCATAATTTGCACAGTAGTTTGCATTACATTCATATACCACAGCTTGTTCAGCCATTCTCAGTTGAAGGGCATCCCCTCAATTTCTAGTTCTTAAGCCACCACAAAAAAATCTGCTATAAATATTTTTGTACATGTGAGTTCTTTTCCCATTTATATGATCTCTTTGGGATACAGCCCTTGAAGTGGTATTGCTGGGTCAGATGGTATGCACATTTTTATAGTCCTATGGGCATTTGAACTTTGATTTTTTGTGAATTATAAAGACACTAAGATGCTGATGAAGTCTACCCTTTTAATCTTGTGTTGAGCTTAGAATATTGAGTAAAAATACAAGATTTACCTGTTTGATGTGGAGGTAAGCAGGCCTTTGGGTATAAGGAGAGCTCTTTCCCTTTCAATTGAAATCCATTCATCCTGCTGCAAATCACTTGTTTCAAATAAATATATCAAAAGAAATATCAAAAAATATCAAAGAAAACTTCCCTCATATCCTAAAACCAAAGGGCAAAATAAATATTGAAAGAATTCACCAATCACATCCTGAAAGAGATCCAAAAAGAGAAACTCGTAGGAATGTTGTAGCCAAATTCCAGAGTTCCCAGGTCAAGGAGAAAATATTGCAAGTAGCAAGAAAGAAGCAATTTGAGTATTGTGGAAATATAATCAGGGTAGCACAAGATCTAGCAGCTTCTACATTAAGGGACCAAAGGGCTTGGAATATGATATTCCAGAAGTCAAAGGAACTAGGACTAAAACCAAGAATCACCTACCCAGAAAAACTGAAAAAAAAAAAATGGTTGTTCAGTGAAATAGAGGACTTTCAAGCATTCTTGATGAAAAGACCAGAACTGAATAGAAAATTTGACTTTCAAACACAAGAGTCAAGAGAAGCATGGAAAGGTAAACAGCAAAGAGAAATCATAAAGGACTTTCTAAAGCTGAACTGTTTACATTCCTACATGGAAAGATAATATTTGTAACTCTTGAGACTTTTCTCAATATTTGGGTAGGTGGAGAGATTACACACACACACACACACACACACACACACACAGGGCACAGGGTGAGCTGAATCAGAAGGAATGATATCTAAAGAAAAATAAAATTAAGGGGTGAGAGGAGAAAGGGAGAAATGGAATGGGGCAAATTACCTCTCATAAAAGAGGTAAAAAAAAGCTTATTCAATGGAGGAGAAAAGGGGGAAGGTGAGAGGGGAAAATGAAGCTTACTGTCTTCACATTTGGCACAAGGAAGGAATAACATGCTCATTCAGTTTGGTATGAAAATCTATCTTACACTACAGGCAAGTAAGGGAGAAGGGGACAAGTGGGATGGGGGGATGATAGAAGGCAGGGCAAATGGGAGGGAGTAATTAGAAGTAAACACTTTTGGGGAGGGACAAGGTCAAGAGAGTAGAATAAGTGGGGGGCAGGATAGGATGGAGGGAAATATAATAAATCTTACACAACATGGAAGTCTTTTGCAAAACTACATGTTTATAGCCTATATTGAATTGCTTGCCTTCTCAGTGGGGATGAATGGGGAGGGAGGAAGGGAGATAAGTTGGAACTCAAAGTTTTAGGAATGAATGTTGAGAATTGCTTTTGTATGTAACTGGGAAATAAGAAATACGGGTAATGGGATATAGAAATCAGTCTTGCCCTACAAGAAAAGAGAGAAGATGAGGATAAGGGAAGGGAGGGATGTGATAGAAGGGAGGGCAGATTGGTGGAAGGGGTAATCAGAATGCAAGGCGTTATGGGTGGGGGGAGGGGAGAGATGGGGAGAAAATTTGGAACTCAGAATTTTGTGGAAATGAATGTTAAAAACTAAAAATAAACAAACTAAAAAAAAAAATTAGTAGGCAAACCAATTATCTCTCCAAGCCTTCCTGCCATGTTCAACATTTTCTCATATTTATATTAAATGAACTTGGCATATTATATATTAACTCTATAACTGTAGGGTAAAGCTATTTGTAGATTGATGGTGATAACATTAGTGCTTAGGTTGGTTGAGGGACAGTGAAGAGGCTACATCAAAGAAGACGTCATGGAACAGTGGAAAGTCAGTGAATAAATATTTATTAAGCACCTACTATATGCTAGACATTGTGCACAGAAAGACAAAAGACCCTGTCATCAAGGAGCTCACAATATTGGAGATAACAAGCAAACATATATACACAAACAAGCAATATATAGTATAAATTGAAAATAATTAACAGAGGACAAGTACTGGAATTGAGAGGGGTTGGGAAAAGCTTTCTGTAGAAGTTGGGATTTTAGTTGGGACTTAAAGGAAGCCAGGGAAGTCAGCAAGCAGAACAAAGGAGGGAGAGTGTTCCAGGATGAGGAATAGACAGAGAAAGTGCTCGGAGCAAAGAGCTGGAGTATCTTGTTCATGAAACAACCTGGACGTCAGTGTCACCAGACTGAAGAATCCATGTTGAGAAGAGTAAGTATAAGAAGACTAGAAAGGTAGGATGAGGCTAGGTTAGGAAGGGCTTTGAATGCCCTTGTATTTTATTCTGAAGGCAATAGGAAGCCACTAGAGCAGAGCAAATGGAGGGGGTGGGAGGGCAGGACTAAGTATGTGATATGGTAGGATCTGTGCTTTAAGAAAATCACTTTTGTTTTGTGTGTGTTCATCCTTCATTGCCGAAGAAGATCATGCCATCAGAGCATGACTTGCACTTAACTTTGTTTTGACTGAGGGAGGGCTGTGCAGTTCACCAGCCTTGCTTCTCCTCCAGAGTCATCTGAATCCAGTGACCTGATATTCCTCAGGATGACTGAAGATGACACTGGATGCACTCACTGGGAGACCTTGAGCCCTTTAGGCCAAGGTCTTTGCAGGCACTCACTTAAGGTGATGCAGTGCCCATTCATTGAATAGGCCTATATGAGACCAAAAAAACAAAGATTTCAGGCTGGGTGGGAGACAGCAACAGTTACTATTAATAGTCACTCTCAAGCTAGGACCATCCAGAGGAGTCCTCAGACAGGGCCCCAATGGAGTCCCAGTTTCAGAGTGCAGTAGGTTTAAGGTTTTGAGGATGAGCAGAGGGGTGAGTTGGAGTGTGGGACATACTTAAAGCAGGCAGACCCACCAGCAGACTGGTGTGAGCTTATGAGGGCCTGCACTAGAGTGGTGGCAATGTCAGAAGAGAAGAGAGCATATTTGAGAGAGTTGCAAAAGTGAAATCAGTGGTCTTTGGCCACAGTTCGGATATGAGGGAAGGTGGGATAAGAGAGAGTGAAAATCCAGGGTATCTCCTGGGATAGGACTGGGAGAATAGTGTTGATTGATGACAGAGAGCGAAGAAAAGAGTAACAGATTTGCAGTATAAGGACATGACTGATTCCCAGGTCTTCCTTTACATCTTAAGGGACTACGGGTATGTCATTTTACCTTTCTGTTTCTGTCTCCCCTTCTTTAAAATGAGAGGGTTACGCTAAGTCAGTGGTTGTCAAATTCCCTCCCTGTAGGGGATTAAACTGGGTTAAAATGTAATTGGGAAATGTTTAACAAAATAATAAAAAATGCAATTAATGTTGATGTTAATTTGTGGTTTCCTAGGTCCATATATAGCAGGCAAAAATCTATTTCTGAGTTTGACAACACTGGACTAGATGAATTCTAAGGTCCTTTAAGCTCTAAATTTGTAATCCTTTGATACCTTTCAGTTAGATATTAAGTGAGGAAATCAGGATAGGTTTTAGTAGAGAGAAAAATAGCAAATTGAGATACAATAGACTTTTCTAATCTATTCCTATTAATAACTATGCCAAACAAGGAGCAAATGAATCCTCAGAACACTGAGCTTTGGGGACTATAAGTCTGGTCCATTGTGATCATTTTTATGAACTCAATTTATTTACACTTGCGTATCCTGTTATCAGTCACATCCAACCATTTCTTGGTGCCAGTATTTTCCTTTTGAGGGCTTTTATTTGCTACAAATAGGAGAACCATGAATCCTACATTGTACATCCTATATATTTGCTCAGAAATTATAGTAGCAAAAATCTCTTGTTCTTTAGCCCTGGGTAGAGTAATTAAATGTGTGTCGGACTGCATCAAGAATTTTTTAATGTGTCTTATTGATAAGACACCTCAGGTGGCAGTTTTAACCTATAGTTACATAGTTAATATATATTATGCCAAGTTCACCTAATAAAATTGTCAGAAAATGCTGATCACAGGAAGGAGTGCCTGAAGAGACACGTCGTATGACTACGACTTGAGGAAGAACATCATTCAGGGAAATGATTCACAGCAGGATGGGTGGATTTCATATGGAACCTAATGGGCTATTTTTATTATTTGACAACTATTTTAATTTTGTTATAACTTCATAGTGAAATATTTTGAAGTCATTAAGAATAAGCATATAAAACCATTACTTGAGGAAGAAGGATTGTTGAGGCTCCACATCTAAGTGCAAGATAAATTAAAACCATTTAGAAAAATTATACTTGAAATGAGAACATAAAAAGATAGCCAGTTACCAGCAACGGGACACTTGAGGTTCTCCTTAGCTAATGGAGACAATGGCAAAGAAACAATCTGAAATGACAACTTTAGATACTGTATGCCCCTGTTAAGATAGGGATAGATATGTAAGAAGAGAGAGTCAAGAACCCAAAATGTGACGTTGTGATTAGGTTGATCTCCACCTTATAACTTTGGTAGCTAGAATTGGGTTGAGTTGCTGTAGATTGCCCCCTGGTGACAAATGGAACATCACTGCATCATTTTTCTAAATTGCAAAGGTTGACATAGTAGTACTAATGTGATACTAGGCAAGAGAAGGTAGTCAAGAAAGAGTCGTCTTTAGTCACTGTGTCGTCACCATCAACTCTCGGATATCTCTCTCTCTCTCTGTCTCTCTATCTCTCTCCCTCCCTCCCTCCCTCCCCCTCTCTCTGCCTCTCTGTCTCTCTCTCTCCCTCTCTCTCCCTCTCTCTCCTTTTAAATATCTGAGTTTCTCTTATTCAGACCTTTACTCTTCTTTCTCTTGCCCCCAGATCTTCATCATTTCTTCCTAATAGGCTCTAGCTCTCAACCTCACCTTTCTGCAGAAACATAATTCTTTAAGGATAACAATGGCATTCTTCAGAGTGGCTATAATGGCTTCTTGGTTTCTTCTTTCTTTACTTACTATTGTCATAATTAGCAAACATTTATGCTACCAACTCTTTAACTCTTATGAACATCTTTTCCTTCTTTAATCCTTTTTTTCTGTTTTATTTGATATTCATTTTTCTCTCTAATTTTCCTGCTTCCCTTTTAATTCATTCTTTTTCAGTCTTTTTTCTCTCTACTTCTCCCCCTACCCATTCTCTAACTTGCATTTTAAATATTATCCCTTTATAAATATTATCATTTTACAGATGGGAAAATTGAGGCAGATTGAGGTTAAATTATCTGCCTGGGGTCACACAGCTACTAAGTGTCTTGGTCTGAATTTTTACTTGGGCCTTCATGTAGTCACCTCTATTTGTAGACATGCCTCTAGGGTTTAGTCCTGGGACCTTGACACTGCTTCATGTAGTCACCTCTATTTGTAGACATGCCTCTAGGGTTTAGTCCTGGGACCTTGACACTGGACTTTTCTCCTGGTATGCTAACTTCAGGAACACCATTGGATCATATGGTTATAACTACTAATCACGCATCTCTTGCCTCTGACTTGACCTTGGCCTCTTTCTATACCTGCTTTTTTGTTGTTGTTGTTTGTTACACATGATATGTTTCTTCAATTGTCTGTATTTCAGATAATTCTCAGAATTAATTTTAAAACAAAGATAAATTAACTTTTATTCCTCAACTTTTAAAAATTATCAGTGATTCATTCATTCTTCAGAAACTTTAAACTAAAGATTCTTTTTTAACTTCATTTGCTAGTACCATACTTAATCTATCATCAAGTCCCTGCTAATTTTCTGAAGTCCTGTCAGATTTACTTCTTTTCTTACTTATGCAGACCACATCTTATCCGTAGTGTGTAATCTTAGAGAATTGCCAAAGGCTCTGAGGGGTTAAATGACTTGTACATTGTCATATATTGTGTCAGAGGTAAGATTTAAACCTATGTCCTTTTCTGCTGCTGTGCCAGCCCTCTCTCCACTCTTTCATATTGCCTCTTACAGAGATTTGATAAAAATCTTAAAATGCTATTTTCATTATTTTGGGCATCTTAAAGTAGTTTGCTCTTATATCAATCCAAATTCTTTAGCCTTGCCCTCATGACTCTCCACTATCATTTCATTTCTTGTTGTTCCACAGCATAAATTTTTCATTCCATCCTACTAAAACTGCTTGCTGTCAGTTATATATGAGTTGCTTACCTGTCTTCATGTCACTCTCCATGTTTACAATGTTCTTTTCTCCCTTTTTTATCACTGTATTCCCTTCCTTTTTCTAAAAGACCATCCATAATTCACTTCTTCTAGGAATTCCATCTAACTCTTAATTTCCTTGCTGTCACCACCCCCAGCTCCCCTTGTAGTTTGTACTAGATTAATTGCCACTTATTTATGTATCACTTTTTAAAATTGTTCTTAAGATTTAGTGGACCTATGTTCTGTCAGCTCACCCAGTTTCTAAGCTTTTAGGAAGCAAGAATAATGTCTTACATCTGTTGAATTCTTTCACAATGCTTAGTACAATGTTCTGCACACAGAATGTTATAATTACTTTGTTGGATATAAATGGGGGTTTATTTATGCCCCTTGAATTCTGCTGGGGAGTTTGAAAAAGAAGCCACTTTACTATTATGGTACTGATGAGATTTGGAGTATCAGAGAACAGAGGTTTGGAATAGATAGATTGATAGACGAATAGACAGACAGTCGAATAAATTAGCACTACATATTGTGGCTCTAAGAGTCTAAACGGTAATATTCAACAATTGACTTCAACAAACTATAGGAATTGATTTGTCTTATACAGACCCTGAAAGGTACTTTATGGTTATAAATATTTAATTTGAGAGAAAAGGTAAACTGTAGTCTTTGTTTACCTATGATTCTCTAGCTTTCTCTTGTTTTACTTTAGATTTTGATCAGAAACTGAAATATTTGCTTGATAATTTCATGAAAGATGATGTCTAGGCTCTCTTTTTTTTTTTTTTATTATGGCTTTCAGGTAGTCCCATAATTTTTAAGTTGTTTGTCCTGGATCTATTTTCCAGGTCAGTTGCTTTTCCAATGAGATATTTCACATTATCTTCCATTTTTTCATTCTTTTGGTTTTGTTTTGTGATTTCTTGGTTTCTCATAAAATCATTAGCCTCCATCTGTTCCATTCTAATTTT
>CM053769.1:366776655-366840675 GCA_028658325.1 Potorous gilbertii
AATCCTTTTTGAGCTCTTCCATGGCCTGAGCCCATTGAATATTTATTTTGGATGTTTGGGATACAGAAGCCTTGACTTCTGTGTCTTTCCGTGATGGTAAGCATTGTTCTTCCTCATCTGAAAGGATGGGAGGAGATATCTGTTCACCAAGAAAGTAACCTTCTAGGGTCTTATTTTTTTTCCCCTTTTCTGGGCATTTTCCCAGCCAGTTACTTGACTTCTGAGATTCCTCTCCACCCCTACCTTGCCTCCAGATCCTCCTAGCTAGTGCTTGGGGTCTGAGATTCAAATGCTGCTTCCCAGCCTCAGGGCTTTCGGCAGGGTCAGGGCTGCTATTCAGTGTGAGATTAAATTTAGGTGCTCAGGTGAGGGCAGGGCTGCTATTCAGTGTGAGGTTAAGTTCAGCTGCTCGGGTGGGAGCAGGGCTGCCTCACAGGGCTCAGTTCCCTCAGGGTGTTTATGCGGAGACCTTCAACAATGGATCTGATCTCCTGTCTGCTTTGGGAGCCCCTATCCTCTGCTCCCTCCCAAGGGGGCCTGAGTTATGGAGACACCCCGCTCCCCTCTTGGCCAGTCAAATAGGCTCTCTCACTGACCTTTGGCATCTGTGGGAGGAGGCACCTGTGCAGCTGCTGGAGATTCTGTCTCTGAAGCTTGCTTGGATCTGCTTCTTTTGGTGCCGCGTGGCCAAGGCAGGGCTGGGCTCTGCTCTGGGTCCGGTGTGCGACAGACCTTTGGTATCAGTTTTTCAGGGCTCTCTGGAACAGAAATCTGCTCCACTCCGTTGTTGTGTGGCTTCTGCTGCTCCAGATTTTGTTGGGAGTTCTTCTTTACAGGTATTTTATGGGCTGTGGGTTCGGAGCTAGCATATGGCTCCTCCCCCTGAAACTGAAATATTTGAAACTCAGATGATGTTACATCCAAATGACAGAGAAAAGTACAACTGTATCTGATGTAACAAGTAATAGTTCATCCCAAATTCCTAACATTTGTAATACAAATATCCAAATAGGAAGATTCTTGAGTGACAAAAATGCTCCAGTAGCTGACTTCGACCCAAGCTTTGCTTGTCCTGAAAAGTTACTTGAAGGTGAGAGAGTTGTAGTGATCATTCTGACAACCTCTCTGTACCCAAAAGTTCCCATTCAAACTCTTTTGCTGCACTTTGGGCTTAAAAACCCAAGTCTGACTTATATAGGGCTACAAAGACGAAGAGGCATAACTAACTTGTCATGAGGTGAAGTATTTTGGACTTAGAATCTATAAAAGCACTTACTTGGTGGCCGAGACTGTTTTACTTTTTTGTATTTGTGTCCCCAGAAATTATCTTGAGAGTAAGCAATATAAATTAAAATTGATTAAATGAAATGTGTTTAATGAATAAGCAAATGAATAACCTAAAACTAAAGTATTCATCTTAGGATACACAGCGATTAGTACAGCCTACATCTTTTCTTCTCAGAGAGGACTTTTTTCCTTTAAGAAACACTTATTTGATAATGAGCCAGGAATATCACTCATATATTTATCATATGTATATTGTCTGAAGAAAATATACCACAGTGACTCCCCATACAGATTTTACTACCCAAAACTAAAAATCCATTTGACAGAAGTCACTGGGTTACAATGGTAATGTTAATCATTGCAACCAAAA
Organism: Potorous gilbertii; assembly: GCA_028658325.1. Taxonomy (NCBI): domain Eukaryota; kingdom Metazoa; phylum Chordata; class Mammalia; order Diprotodontia; family Potoroidae; genus Potorous; species Potorous gilbertii. Next base: position 366,778,313 of record CM053769.1, read on the forward strand.
CTAGAAAATCAAATAAATGATTTAACTTTCTATTCAGTGACCAGAGAAATGATGACCTATGATAGCTAACATTTATATAACATTTTAGGATTTGCAAAACACTTTTTAAATATTATCTCATTTATCCTTACAAGAATCCTGGGAAGTAGGTGCTACTATTATTAGCCCCATTTTGCACCTGAGGAAACTGAGACAGATTAAGTGACTTGCCTAGGGTCATTTAGGGTAAGTATCTAAATTTGAATTTGAACTCAGGTCTTCCTGACTCTAGGTCTGGTACTGCCTACCTCACCACCTAGTTGCCACAGGAACTCTTCATTTTATAGGTAAAGGGCCACATTGGTGAAAAGATTTGGTGGAGGTGATGCAGCTTGTTAGTAGGAAAACTGTGTTTAGAGTTCAGATTTCCTGACCCTTGATCTGAGGAAGCTATAATGGAAGGTTCTGCCTCTGGCATCTACTGGCTGTGTGATCACAGGCAAGTCACTTAACCTCTAAGCCCTGGTTTACTCCTTTATAAAAATGGCAATAGTATCTAGTTCAGAAGGTTATTGGGAAGGTTCAATGAAGTAATAACTGTGACTTAAATAACACTTTAAAGTTTTCAAAATGCTTTATATGTATTAGATTGATGCTTGTGACCCTTGATATCATTGAGGTATGTGCTTTGAGTCATTTTTTTATATTGAATTTACACTGTTTTCTATGTACTCTTTTCTTTCTGTTGTTCCTCCCCTTATAACCAGAAGCAAGATAGCTGAGTTGGAGGTCCAATATGTGACCATGAAACCAAGAGAAGCCATTGAATCTTACTGTATCATCTGTCAAATGAAGGCCTATTCCAATGACCTCTGAGAATCCTTCTACTTTTAATCTATGATCCAGTGTTCTGAGTTTATAAGTAGAATCATATGTACAAATAGCCCCATGTGAGTTCATAGGAACAGAGAATAAATGTAACAATTGGATTCCTGTTGTGTGGGGATCAGTGTCTAATGATAATTTTTTTGAAGTAGATTCATTTCCATGGTGTTATATAACACAGTGCTTAAATTAATAGGTCAGAAATATTGCAGCTTAAATAATGCTTCCAAACACATGGGACAGGTGAATGGAGATCAGTGACCAGAGTGTGACGCTTATCACATGATCTTTTTACTGCTCTTCAGACCCAGTCAGTGAACCATCTGGAAAAGGTCAGCTGAATCAGACTGAACTTTCACAATATTGATTGGTGGCCTTTAGAGCTTGTTTAGACTCTTATTTTAATTCCATTTTAGATGTTCTATATCCTGATGGACAGAATTAGTGTTATATAGTAGGTAGAGGGCCAGTACTTGAGTCAGAAAGCACTTGAGTCTGTTTACTGCCTTTTGACATATACTACTTGTATGATAATGGATAGGCCCAGGGATGTAATGGTAAATGTTTTAACAACTGACTCTCTTTGTGAACAAAATTTTCCATCACTTTATTAAATCTAGACAATCAACAATATAGGCCATGATTTGTAGGTTTGCTGATTTCTGATGTATAAGTATTGACACTGAAAATGTAGCAATCCTCACAAATGCAGCCAGTGACTGGCTCCATCATGTGGTTGTTTAGTCGTATCTGACCCTTCATGACACCTTTTGGGGTTTTCTTGCCAAAGATACTGAAGTAGATTGCCATTTCCTTCTCCAGCTCATTTTACAGATGTGAAAACTGAAGCAAGCAGGGTTGTGATTTGTGCAGCATCACATAACTAGTACGTATCTGAAGCTGAATTTGAACTCAGGTCTTCCTGACTCCAGGCCACTCAAATCCACTGTGCCACCTAGGTACCCAAGTTATCCCTGGACAAATCAGACAACCTTTCAGTACCCTGAATCAGTTCTCTGAGACTAAAAGTTAAACAAGTTCCTGATTTTCATTGGCTGATTTACACTGATAAAAGTACACATTAATAATGTTTGCCATTTTTTTCTGACATCAAACAATTAACTAAAGGTAAGAACCTCTTTGTACTGCATCTAACTCCAAGTTATTCAGATTCTAACAAGGACTGCATGGGGATCCTATAGTTCTTCAACACAACACAATAATTGTGGAAATGCATTTTATAGCTTATCTGCTTATTGGCTTCCCATTTCCCCCTTGATGTTTCTGATCTGCACAGATGAGATTTGCCTAAATATTTGTACTGTAAGACTGTGGTTTTATGTAATAGTTTTAAAAACTAAACCACACTACTGACAGTCTGGTGTTCATGTTGAAGTCTGGGCAAAGTTCTGTCTCATCACAATATCATTCATAAAAAAGCTCATTAGAGCAAAACCATTTCCATTCCAAAAGGAAATGGCCCATAGTAGTAGTATATTGTTGATCTTTAACGTGAAATTAGCAATTAATAATTCAGTAGAACAATATTTTTTCTGAGCTAACTAGACAGAAACCTAAATTTACCTCATTCCTTCATATCCTCCTTATGCTTTGCCATCCTTTTAATCTTATTTGTTAATTAGCTTTAGGAGAAACATCACTTTTCTAAATATTGTGTGATTGATACTCTTACACTGCATTAAGTTGAAGACAGCTAGGAATCTTCTCATCTGTAAGAATCAAAGAATACACAGGCCAGCTATCATAGAATTTTAAAGATGGTTTCCTCTTCATCCTTAGAAGTCATCTAGTCTCTACCTTTCTAATTTGACAAATGGGACAACTGAGAATCTGACTGTCTTACCCAAGTTGTAGAAAACTTGGAAAACTAGGTTTTCTGATGTTTAGTCCTGTGCTTTTTATCATATACCACACTTCTTCTTTTAGTAGTGCAGGATATGTAAAAACTTTAATTATAAAGTTATTGACTGCTTAGGGTTGATTTTTAAAAATTAATGTAGTTTCAGTCCTTACAGTTTGGATACCATTTTAAAATTGATTCTAACACTAAAATTGAGAGATCTGCACATTTTGTACCCTTTCACTGAATTTTTATGTAAGTATAAATTATTTCTGAAATGATCTAAAGTGATTTAGTAGGAAAAGAATCCAGAAGCTCAGATAAAATTTTAGATTGGGTTGCTTGCTGATTTGTGGTCTCTTGCCTCTGTGTAGTCACATACTTGGATTACCTTCTCATCTCTACCTGTTGAAATACATCTGTTCCTTCAGAATTCAAGTCAGGAACCACTTCCCCACAAAGCCTCCCTGAATCCAGCAGAGTAAATATATTTAAAACAAGGACCATCCTGTTACTTGTCTTTGTATTCGTGGAACTGAATACATTGGGTTTTTTTGTAATTTAAATTACATGTAAGATTTTTTTTAACATTGGTTTTGTCAAATTTTGAATTCCAAATTCTCTTCTTCTCTCTTCATTCCTTAAAAGGGCAAGAAATTTGATATAAATTATAAATGTGCAATCATGTAAAATATATTTCCAGTTAGTTATGTTGAGGTAAAAAAAACTGTGCTTCAGTCTGCATTCAGATGCTCATTAGTTCTTTCTCTGGAGATGGATAACATTTTTCATCATAAGTCCTTTGGAATTGTCTTGAACCTTTGTATTGCTAAGAATATCTAAGTCATTCAGAGTTGATCATTGTACAGTATTGCCGTTACTGTGTACAGTGTTCTCCTGGTTCTGCTCATTTAACTCTGCATCAATTCGTCTAAGTCTTTCCAGGTTTTTCTGAAATTATCCTGTTCATTTCTTATAGCATGATAGTATTTTTTACAACCATGTACCATAAATTGTTTTGCTGCTGCAAAAAGAGCTGCTATAGATAGGTCCTTCTCCCTTCTCTCCACCCCTTTTATTGCTTTGGGCTACAGACCTAGTAGTGAGATTGCTGGATTAAAAATAATGCACATTTTTATAGCCCTTTGGGCATAGTTCCAAATTGCTCTCCAGAACGGTTGAACATCAGTAGTACATTAGTATCCCAATTTTCTCATGTCTCCTCCAATATTTGCCATTTGCCTTTTTTTGCCATATTAGCCAATCCTAATAGGTGTGATGTGGTAGCTCAGTTTTAATTTCCATTTCTCTAATCAAGTGATTTAGAGCATTTTTCATGACTATATTTAGCTTTGATTTCTTCTTCTAAAAACAACCTCTTCTTATCCTTTGACCATTTTTTGATTGTGGAATGACTTCTATTCTTAAAAATTTGACTCAGTTCTCTATAGATTTGAAAAATGAGACCTTTGTCCAAGATACTTGCTATACAAAATTTTTCCCAGCTTTCTGCTTTTTTTATAATCTTGGTTGCATTTTGGTTTTGCTTATTCAAAATATTTTAAATTTAATATAATCCAAATTATCCATTTTATGTCTCATAATGCTGTTCCTTGTTTGGTCATCAACTTTTCTTCATCCATTGCTCTGAGAGGTGGCAAACTATTCCTTGCTCTCCTTATTTATGGTTTCACTCTTTGTGTCTAAATCATGTACCTGTTTTGACCTTTTCTTGGTATACAGTGTAAGATTTTGGTCTCTATACCTACTTTCTGCCCAACTACTTTCCAATTTTCCCAGTAATTTTTCTCAAAATAGTGAGTTTTCTTGTTCCAAAAACTTGTGTTTTTGGGTTAATCAAACTAGATTACTGTAGTCATTTACTATTTTGTATTTTGTACCTAATCTGTTCCACTCTATTTCTTAGCCAGTACCAGATTGTTTTGATGATTACCACCACTTTATAACAGTTTCAGATCCGGTACTGCTCGGTAGCTGCCTTCCTTCACATTTTTCTTTCATTAATTCCCTTGATATTTTTCATCTTTTATATTCTTCATCTTATGTTCTTCCAGATGAATTTTGTTGTTATTTTTTCTAGCTCTGTAAATTAATTTTTTGGTAGCTTAGTATGGCATTGAATAAGTAAATGATTTAGGTCATATTGCTTTTTTTATTATATTACTTTGGCCTACATTGCAATTAATATTTTTCCAATAGTTTGGATCTGATTTTCTTGTTTGAAAAGTATTTTATAATTGTGTTCATAGAATTCCTGAGTTTGTCTTGGCAGATAGTTTCCAAAGTTTTTGATATTGTGTGCAGTTATTTTTAAATGGAATCTCTCTTTTTTTCTTCTTGTTGGACTTCGTTGGTGATATATAGAAATGCTAATGGTTTATGTTGGGTTTGTTTCATATCCTGCAACTATGCTGAAGTTAATTATTACAACTAGTTTTTTAGTCGATTCTCTAGGATTCTCTAAGTATGCCATTGTATTTTCTGCAGTGATAGTTTTGTTTCCTCATTGCCTATTCTAATTCCTTCAATTTTTTTTTCTTGTCTAATTACCATAGCTAGCATTTGTAGTATAATATTCAATAATAGTGTTGATAAGGCCATCCTTATTCACTCTTTATTGTATTAGGAAGGTTTCTACCTTATGCCTGTTACAAATAATGCTTGCTGATGGTTTTAGATAGATACTACTTATCATTTTAAGGAAACCTCCACTGATTCCTGTGCTTTCTCACATTTTTAATAGGAATTAATGTTGTATTTTATCAAAAGCTTTTTCTGAATCCATTGTATGGTCTGTTATGATGATAGTTTGCCTAATATTGAAGCAGCCCTCATTCCTGGTATAAATCCTACTTGATTATACTTTGTGATACATTGCTGTAATGTCCTAAAATTTTTGCATCAATATTCATTAGGGAAATTGGTCTATAGTTTGTTTTTGTTCTTCCTAGCTTAGGTATCAGTACCATATTTATGTCATAAAAAAGAGTTTGGTAGGACTCCACCTATTTTTCCAAATAGTTTATATACTATTGGAATATTATTTAAATGTCTTATAGAATTCATTTATGAATTCATCTGGTCCTGGGGATTTTTTCTTAGGGAGTTCATTGATGGTTCAATTTTTTTTTTCTAAAATGTGTTTATTTAAATATTCTATTTCTTCTGTTAATCTGAACAATTTATATTTTTGTAAATATTTATCCATTTCACTTAGATTGTTGGATTTGTTGGCATATAATTGAACAAAATAGCTCCTAATAATTGCTTTAATATCATCTTTATCAACGGTGAATTCATTCTTTCTATTTTTGATACTGGTAATTTGATTTTCTTTATTTTTTTGAGATCTAGTTAACCAGTGGTTTGTCTGTTTTATTGATATTTTCTTAAAATGAGTTCCTAGTTTTATTTATATTTTCTTACTTTCAATTTTATTGATCTCTCCTTTGATTTTCAGAATTTTCAAATTGGTATTTAATTGGGGATTAATTTGTTCTTTTTCTAGTGTTTTTTAGTTGCATGCCCAATTCGTTGATCTGCTCTTTCTCTGTTTTATTGATGTAGGTGTTTAGGGATGTAAATTTTCCCTAAGCACTGCTTTGGTTGCATCTCATAAATTTTGGCATATTCTCTGGTTGTTGTCTTTCTCCTTAGTGAAATTATTGTTTCTATGACTTGTTTTTGACCCACTCATTTTTTAGGATTAGATTATTTAGTTTCCAAATAATTCTTAATCTTTGTTTCCACAGTTCTTTATTGAATGTAATTTTTATTGCCTTACATTCTGAAAAGAATGCCTCTAATATTTCTGCTTCTCTGCATTTGGTTGTGAGGTTTTTGTGCCCTAATACGTAGTAAATGTTTCCGAAGGTGCCATATGCAACTGAGAAAAAGGTGTTTTATTTTCTATTCCCATTCATTTTATCCAAAGGTCTATCATATATGACTTTTCTAAAATTCAGTTCATCTCCTTATTTCTTGTATATTTTATGGTTAGGTTTATCTAGTTCTGAAAGGAGAAAGTTGAAGTCCCCAGTAGTATAGTTTTACTGTCTATTTCCTCCTGTGACTCATTTAAATTTTCCTTTAAGAATTTGGATACTGTGCCAGTTGATCCATATATGTTCAGTATTGATATTCATTGTCTATGATAACTTTTTAGCAAAATATGGTTTCTTTGCTCATCTCTTTTACTTAAGTCTACTTTTGCTTTTGCTTTGTCTGGGAACATGATTGCTACTGCTGCTTTTTTTTTTTTAACCCTAGTTGAAGCACAGTTGATTCTGCTCTGTCCCCTTATTTTAACTCAGTATGTACCTTTCTGTTTCAAGTGTGTTTCTTGTAAACAAGGTGTTGTTGGATTCTGGATTTTAATCCATTCTACTATCTACTTCTTTTTATGGGTGAGTTTATCCCATTCACAATCACAGTTATGATTACTGTGTATTTTCCTCCATCCTCTTTTTTCCCCTGCGTATCCTCTTTATTTTTACTTTGCCCCTCCTCAAAAGTCTGTTTTGCTTCTGACCTCTGCCTTCTTTAATCTGCCTTCCCTTCTATCATTCCCTGCCCCTTCCCCTTTTATTCCTTTCCCCTCCTACTTCTTTATAAGGTGAGATAGACTTCTGTACCCAGCTGTGTCTGTATGTCATTCCTGCTTTGAGCCACTTCTGGTGACAGTAAGGTTCAAGTATTACCTGCCACCACCAACACACACCCCTACCCCAGCACAGCATCTTGAATATAGATGTTTAATAGATACTTTTACATTGAATTGAAAACTAGGTAACAATAATAATTAACCTGGCTGGTTTTTACCTATCATTGCTAATCAGCTAGCAAGCTGACGCCATAGCTTATGTTGTATTGACTACAGAAGACACTGACAGGTGACTTGGAAATTTCCCAAAGTATATACCACGTTGAATTAATTTAGATCACTATTACTTTTTTTCCTCCTTTTGAAGGTGCCCTTACGGAGTGTTATGATGAACTGGGAAACAGATATCAGCTTCCAGTCTATTGCTTGGCCCCACCAATCAACATGATAGAAGAAAAGAGTGACATAGAGACTCTGGATATTCCTGATCCACCACCGAATTCTGGATATGAATGTCAACTCCGTTTACGCCTTTCCACAGGCAAAGATCTCAAACTTTTGGCTCGTAGTACAGACACAGTGTACCACATGAAGAGGAGGTTGAATGCAGTGGAGGGGGTAGAACCAAGTAGTCAGCGCTGGTTCTTTTCAGGCAGGCCACTCACTGACAAAATGAAACTGGAAGAATTGAAGATCCCAAAGGACTATGTAGTACAAGTTATTGTGAGTCAGCCTTTGCAAAATCCAACACCAGTTGAGAACTGAACTGGTCTTGTTGGCTGGCTTTCTCTTCTTTTGGTTTTTCCTCCTTTATGGCGTGAAATTTATTTTCATTGCCCTTATTTACCCATGAGTTCTGAGGAATGACCATTGAAAAATTCCATCTGTGATGGAGATCTACACAAAAAATAAAACAAAAAGAGCCAGCCTTTGAGACTCATGTGATTGCCATTTCTAATGCAAGAGTCAACAGACAAAATAGATAACCATTTGTTAAAAAAACAAAACAGAAACCCAACATAAATGGCTATGTTTAAATGATTTGAACAATGAATAAAACAGCCATCCGTGAAGAACAGCACCTTTTGAATTCAGAATAAGTTTTTTTTAAAGCAAACCAAATTAGGCTATTTCAAAAAATTTCACTGCATAATTTGCCCCCACATGTAGGCAACGGAAATGCAGTATTTGTGATGTTTCTTTTCTTTTTGTAACTATTTTTATTCAAAACTTATCCATCAAGGGGGAAAAAATGGGAAAAATATCCCTAGCATTGTGTTTCAGCATTGCTTTCCCTTTTTTCATGTGTTGAGGTTTTTTTATGTTCGTACCAACCAATTTTGGTACCTTTTATCAAGCTGGTTATATAAAGGCAGCCTTATGCTGTTACTGACTTCTGGAGCACTAGGCAATAACTTAGTAAATACAGTAAAATCTCTTATATTATATTGTATTTGATTCACAGTTCTTTTGTCTTCCTGCCTCAGTGGTATCTGGAAATGTCTGCTGAATTATTGACCTCTGTTTCCGCCTCAGGAGGCCACTCCTCTAATACCTTTGCTATTCCTAGCTGGGGGAAAAAAACCCCAGTAGTCATGGTAGCTTGTGCTTCAAATGCACGACTGCTTTGAAGTAAGTGTGTGTGTTTTCCCCTACAGAGCAATGTGAGGGGCATCTTTGTTGGGAAAGAGAATCAGCATACGGCTATACCAGCCATTCTCCTGACCCAGATTCCATTTCAGGGCTGCATGGGCTGCATGGGAACAGTGAAACCAAATGTTTTCACAGAAGGATGGAATGATTTTCCTTTTTCCCTATGCTTTGCATGAAGAATGTATGAACTGCCCATTTCACCTGTGCCTAGGAGGAGAATTGTGCCTATTTTCATTCTAGTCATCCAATAATAGCCCACATTTCTATAGTGCTTAACAATTTACAAAGCACTTTACTTATTTTAACCACTCAGTGTGAAAGATTTCCTGACATTTAAACACCAGCACTAAAAAGTAGTTCAATGATGCATTGCTTCATACACACTAGACATTGCATGGTTTTCTTGAATGCTTCCTAATTTACCATTCATTATTTCTAGTAATACTGGATGGTAATTTTCCTCCATCATACTTTCTTGAATAAGTATATATAAGGAAATGAGAATGAGGGACCAAAAAAGTCTTTTGATTCACTTGGTTTGTGAAGTGTACCTTGGCCTCAGTTCAAGTTGCCGGAGACTGAGATTGTGATCTTACTGATTCTGTAAATGGGAAGGGAGCTAATACATATTGTTAGCCAGCATCCCATAAAATTTCATATCTTCATCCCTCAAAAAGAAAAATAAAGAGATCCTTTTACTGGAGACAAAAGAAGGTCAAAACTTTAAGTAATTCAAATAGTAAGCTTTATTAACTTAACAACAAAATGTAAGTTAATTTTAAATGACCTGAAAATAGTGTTTAAAATGATAAGATGACTAGACAGGAGATATCTGTAACTTATTTGTAACATGTTTCTTAAAAAAGATGAGCTAATTTCAGATCTCTCTTTTATTTAATTGCCTTAAGATTGTGGCTGCGGCTCTTTCAGGTCTGCTCAAAGCCTGGAATTCAAGAGAAGTTTGAAGAATTAATTTCAAGAGTAGTTGTTAGGCACTGGGGAATGGAGCCCAGCATTGTGTTACGTTGATTAACCCTCCTACAATCAAAGAATTGCATCTTGTTTGTTCATTTGCATGCCACTGGGAGCTTCACTGTCCCTTAGTCTTGGTGGTTGGAAGAAAGCAGTTCAGATGTATTGCACTTCAGTACATTTTTTTAAGCTATTCATGGTAATAGGTAAAAGTTCATTTTTCTCTTGAGGATTACAAGTTCTCTTGTGGATTTTGTTTTGTTTTTAAGGAACTTACATGTTGAATCACAGTTCTTTGGGTATGATTAAAACAACTAACCTGGCTGAGGAAATTATGGTGCTCTTTAATTGTAAATAGACTATTCTAAGATTGGATCAAGACTTGATATGTATAACTTGAGCATGTAGGGTTTTTGTACTTTTAAAAATATCCTCCTGTTTGTCTTGGTAGATAACCAAAAACTCTTAATAAGTTTTCTGTTGTTAAGGTTTTTTTTTTAATTATTATTTAAGAATGATCTGCCTCATTCTAATGAAAAGTGTGAATTTTTTTTTTTAATCTTAGCTCAATAACTAATATGTTTTTTATCAGAATTAGGTTCAGAACAAATCAGACATGGTCATTTGTAGTTTTGTATCATCTCCTGTGTTTGAGTCTGTAATTTGTCTGTCTTGGTCTCACTTTTCAAATACAAAGTCATTTTTATTTTGAACATCATACTTTAAATGAAATTTATTTTTGAAATTTTATCCGACTGATAGGCAGCAAGGTACAGTGGTTAAAGATTTGGCTTTGGAGTCAGCCAGACCTGGGTTTGAGGCTCTGACACATGCAACAAACCTTGCCATAGGAAACTATAAGATTGGCAAAAGCTGGTGTGCATTGGTAGTTTCCTCACTAGAAGTTCCTGAACCAATGAAATCACAGTGTTAGCCCCCCAAAATCCCTTGTGTTGGACCAGATAATAAATTAAAATTTAAAATCCTTTCCCTCCCTGCCAAAGACTTTGCTAGGAATTTTGCAAAATTTCAAGCAAAACCTTCAGAAGTAGTTTATTTTTGGTGTTAGCCCCCCAAAATCCCTTGTGTTGGACCAGATAATAAATTAAAATTTAAAATCCTTTCCCTCCCTGCCAAAGACTTTGCTAGGAATTTTGCAAAATTTCAAGCAAAACCTTCAGAAGTGGTCTATTTTTGGTAATAGCAAAATTTGCAGTTTTTCAGCCTTTCCCACCAACTGTAGGTACTACTTATGTAATATTTTCCCTAACAGATATAAGGAAGGCAACCTGTCTCCCTTACACTAGCTGTTCTCTGGTTTTACATCACTTTTGCATTTCCCCATGTAGATCAGAACTGTATAGATCACTCAACAATAGTAGTTGAGGGCAGAATTACATAATAGAATACTAGATTTGGAGTTAGAAACACTGGACTTGAAAATCTATTTCTGCCTTTTGTTACTTCTTTGGCCTGGAGCAAATCATTAACTTTCTGGGTCTTAGTTTTCTCATTTCTAAATTGAGAAAACAGTTGAGATGATCTCTCAAGTCTTTACCAGTTTCCTGTGATACAAGGAATCTTAAACAAGTGGATACCTCTTTCTAGTTTGTAAGGTTTTGCTGAAATGGGGATTATACATAAATAAGGTATTTTAGGACCTTAAACATTTCCACTCATATTCCTTAAAAACTTCCTTGAATTAGTATTGCCCATTTCTATCATAACTTTTGAATCCCTTGAGCCTCTGATTTTCTGAGCTTTGCAGATAGTTTTGTTTCTGTTCCTAGGGTAGAGGTTGTAGAGGCACATTGCAACTCCATATGAAGAAATAACAGCTAAAACTATCTAAAAGTGGAATGAGTTTCCTTGGGAAGTAGTGAGAGACTAGATGACCTCTTATTGGAAATGTGTGTCGGTCACCACCCACAGTTTAAGAAGCACTGAAGGGTCGTGAGTGGAAAAAGTTTAAGTCCTGAACTGGATGATGTTTGGGGTTCCTTCTGGCTCTTGAAAGTCTCTTAAGTTTTAGGTACATAACAAAAGTTTTAACATACTCATCTGTGACTCTAGTCTCCAGGTGGCAATAGTTCATCAACATACATTAATATTTCAAGCATCTGTTATTTCATGGGTGTGGGAGTTCTCTTGAAACCAACTGATTACAACCTGTCTATAGCTTAGTTTTCTGAGATTGGCAGGTTAAACAACTTTCCAGTATTCAAGCATAAACCCTACCTGTCTTCTAATCCTCCCCTTTATCTACTACACCACTAGATGCATACGTCTTTAAATAGTGTGTGAGCATTAAGGGGACAGTGAAGCAGAAGTTTTTTACTCTGGTATGTATGCTTCCCAAACCCGTTCCCCCTATAATCAGCAACAGAAGCAGAGTTTGAATTAAATTTTTGGTAATTATTTGAAGAATACAGGAAATTGAGTGGAAAGTTTCACCTTTTTTACTGAGTCCCTAGATGAGTAACTGTCCTCTACAATCTTATCTTCATCTACTCCAGGAAATAATAAATCTCTGCTTTCTTGGGCCTAGACATTTTAGATGTGTATATATATATATATATAGAGAGAGAGAGAGAGAGAGAGAGATAATAGATATCAGTTTTTCAAACTGTGTTGTCTTTGTGCACAGGAACAGCAGATTTTAGCCATGATTGTGACCACATATTCTAGATCGCTGTAATGATCATTAACATTTAATTTAATACTTTAAGGGTGGAAGATCACTTTACACACAGTATCTCATTTGGTCCTTACCACCACCCTGTGCGGCAGGTGCTGTTACTATTGTCATTTTATATCTGAATAAACTGAGGCTAAGATCATGTGATTATAAGTATTTGGGGCAGGATTGAAATTCTGTTACTCCTGACTAAGTCCAGTGCCTACCTGTGAAATATAACCTGAGTGGCCATGTGAAGCTAGTTTGCTGATAGACTGTGTGTTTTGTCAGAGGATGAGGATGAGGTTAGCTAAATTGGGTCATTGCCAGATTGACCACAGAGCTATACATTTTTGGCTATAGGAAATTTCAAAGATCATCTACTAAGTCTGTGGGGTTATAGGATGAAGGTTGTAATTTGTAGAGGAAATACTCATACAAATAATATTGAAGAGCCTTTGAACTTCCTAGTTATAATACAGGGCATCACCATCTTACAAAAATACTCTTAAGTTCCTTTCTGTGCATTTTGCTGGGCTAGGTGCTAAACTGACCTTAAATATAATCCGAAGAATTAGCCAACTATCCTTCAGAAATGTGGAGAGTAAAACTGAAGAATATCCTTAGAAATCTTTCAAATTCTTAAAGTTCTCATAATGCAACTAAGAAAAAACTTCAAGAAAAGTTAAGTGGTACATTAAGTTGGATGATTTTTCACTAAAGGAATTTCAGACCTCAGTTCACATTGCTGGTATAGCAATTTGACTTTTTAAGGATGAGTTTCAGTTTTACATCTCTTGCAAAAGCAGTGCTTAGAAAATTAGACTTAACCACTTGACTAAGGAGTATTGGCAGGCTTAAAAGAGGAGCCTCTTATAGTTAGCAGTATATTCTCAAAGCCTTTCCTAGTCATTAACACTAATTCCATATAGGAAGGAAATTGCCTGCTTATTCCAGAAAAAAATGGAAACTTCTGTAGGTTATCAATTTTTGCCAAAATAAAAAACAGGAATCATTTGCTCACCTTTCCTTCTTCTGACATTCCGAAAAGATGCTCTGTCTTCAGTGTGATAAGTAACATTCACTTTGTAATAGGTACTGTATCTTGTTAAACCTCAAGTCCCTACCTTTGTGAGCTCTGGGAAACACTGATTATGAGCTCCATCCACCCAGCCCACTGTAGAGAAAAGCATGCTTGATATTTTCTTATGCTAGCTTCATCTTCCACAATTATTCTTAGATGGTAGGGAAAATCTGCAGATGTAGCAGCTATAGAATGAAGATCAAAATACCCTGGTGAAGGTGGGCTTACTTTGTGACTTTTGTGAAGGATCTCTTGAGAATGGCCGATCAAATCTCTTACTTTGATAGCTGTCCTTCTTCAGTGATGACATTGTTTACTTGTGCATCCTAAGTAACATTTGGTCATAGCACTACTATCAGACATGTGGCAGTCATTTCTTTCCCATATTGGGGCATTGGTAGGAGTGTTGAATTTTGTGTCAGAGGACCTGAGTTTAAATCCCTGAATAAATCACTTTGTTTCCCTGGGACTCATTTTTCTCATCTATAATGTATAAAGAGGTGAGACTAGATGACCTCGATGGTCCAGTTCTAACCCAGCTCTTTTTTTGGGGGCCTTTTTTTGGTGGAGCTAATTTATTGTGCCACCTTGGGATGGTTTCTGGGGCAAGAAGAATGGAAAGTTTGGGTTGCCAAGAACATATCAGTCTCCTAAGTAAGTAGAATACTTTAAGGGTAGTGTTAGAGAGATTGTTTCATATTGTTATTGAATATAATGTCTAGGATTATAAATTCCTTCCTAGAATGGATTAATCTGTGGTAGGCAGTAGTATGTGTTGTATACTGTGTGATAATGAGATAACCAAATTTAATTTTTGGTATGTGAGGTTGAATTATGCAAAGGATAGTAAGGAAACAGCAAGGTAGGACATGTCTGAAAGACTTTCAGAGGCCCCCCTTACCTCTTTTGCTCCCAAACACAAACAGTACTATGGGAGGCAATAGTAATAAAAGAGCAGTATAAAAGGACAATCACCCTTTCTTGTTCCATCATGACTAAGAACTTTTGACATAAAGAACCACAGCCTTAGACTTTTAATCCTCTCTGCTGCAAAGCTGATTTTCTCATATGGAAACCCTCTGAAATATTCTGATAGAAAATTCTTGTTTTATACATGTACAACATGAAAATAAGGTTGGAGAACACCTCTTCTACAAATATGAAAAGCAGAGAAAAGTGGTGTTAATTGAAACAGATAGACCTGATGCTGATCACTTATAAATTTGGCAGGGACTGCAGATACTGGTCCCCAAATCCACAGAAATAAGTCTAATTTGGGTTTGAATAGGAGCAAAAGTCAGTCTTGGATCTAAATGTCCAGGGTCTTTTTTACTTGGGAACTAGCTCCTATACTAGCATGCCATACTGGAAAGAGCACAGGAACCTAGATTTCAGATCCTGTCAACTAACTGTGTGGCCCTGTTAAATCTTCCAATTTCCCTGGGCTTCTTTTTCCTCATTTTTGAAAAGAAGGGGTTGGGCTAAGTGGCTCCTGAGGTCTCATCCAACCATATAATCTTGGCTTCTAATTTGGACCGCAGTGCTATTCATCTTGGCAGCATGGCTTCTTCAATTGAATAAATGACCAGAAGGTGAATCTCTTTTCAAAAATCTGTCACAAATCTTCCCTTATATCCATATGATTTAAATGTGCAGGATTTATCTCCAGTGTTAGAAGCCATAGGATGCTTACACAAGTTTTAGCATTTTTGTGAGACTCACAGAATCCCTTGAATACTGAATATCACTCGCCTGACCTATTTAGCTTAAAGGTTTAAAAAATGTAATAAAAAATTATGCCTCTTTGGGACATTTTGCCTTTTTACTGCTACAGGAAGGGAGATGGTCTATAATTTTTCTCTGGTTTCTTGATTGTTGAAAGCATTACTTTGATTCACCTTCTGGTAAAGCATTGTGGTCTTCATATAATCACTTGGCCTCCCTTCAGCCCTTACACCTATTCTCCGAAGCATTTCTCTAGACTCTCTTCCAAGTAGTAATTGCTTTAACCAAAAGGATTAGTGAATTCTAAGCTCTGGTAAATGATCCCAACCCCAAAAGTTCTTTCTATACCACTATATAAAAAGGAGTAGAAAAATTTGTAGGCAAATCAAAATTCTGGCCGCCCTGTTTTCTCTTTAATGTACCTGCAAGCTGTCATGTTGAAATGGGAGAAGCTCTAACTTTGGAGTTAGTAACTCTGGGTTGCCACTTGGCCTATGTTTACCCTGGGTTAGTCAACTAATCTTTCTGGATTTTATTCTTTTCCTCTCTGGAAGGTGAGGTGGCTGAACAAGATGATCACCAAAACCTCTTTCAGCTCCAAATTCTGCCACTCTCCACCCAATCCTGCTTCCTCTGGGGGTTAACTTGCGTTCTTTGGGCCTGAAAAGATCTTTGTCCTAGGAAGCATAAACAGGAATAAATTAAAAGGAATACAAAGCACCTCATGCTCTGGGATCTAGCTCCTGATGAGACTCAGTTTGGTCTTGTAATCCCACTGTGGCTGTTCTCAGAATGACTTCATGCCCCAGCTCCTGACATGTTACTTGCCTGTAACAGCTGAAGGCAGCAATCCTTAACATCTTTGGTAAAACCCCAATTTCTTACCATTATTTTTACTTGAATATGCATTATCCCTGGCAGCTGTTACAGGTTCCTTCTCATATTCTTACTGTGTACCACGCCCCACCTGTGTAGACCCATATATCCTGTAACATTGGATTTGTAACAGGGTAAGAAGGGAGGGAGGCCAGACAAACTGGCAAGGCCAAGTGATGGAGCTCCTCTGTAAGTGCTGAGGCTCATACCTTCCCCTGCATGGCAACATGGAAGGTGAATGAGATTTGGGAGTTAGAAGATCTGGATTAAAAAAACAACCCAGAGTAGAAAGGGACCTGAGAAGCCATTTAATTCAATACATGTTTGAACAGCTATACTTTACAGTCCTCACTTCTGAAGCAGCATCCATTTTTGGATCGCACTAGATTAGGAAATTTACCTTACATTTTGAATCTACCTTTCTTCAGTTTGTACCCATTGATCTACCAAGCAGAATTTTTCCACATAATAGCCCTTCAGATAATTGAAAGCGTTATCCTATTGTCCCCCTGTAGACTTCTCTTCTTCAGGCTAAATATTCCTAATTCCTTTAGTTGTCACTAAGCATAATCTCCAGTCCTCTCAATATGCTGGTCTCACCTTTCTCTGGACGTATTCCTGAAGACTTTAACGAGTAGGAAGGAAATCGGGATTTTACCGCAGAGCATCAAAGTATAGAAAGTGCAAATGATATAACGATAACAGATTATAACAATGATTTTAGAAGATTGTACAGTTTAAAATTTGTTACATTTGTGTATTTTGTAACATTCTAATAGTGGTTTTTTTGAGTAGCATAGACACTTTTGAATATAAAGAGTTAACTTAAGAAACCAGATGGTGATGTTCTCCCTTCACACTAGGTAGGGGAGCACTTTCGTGGATTAGTCCCACTTTGCTCCTTCATGATTTGGTGGGGTTTTTTACCTGCTGTGGCCTTGTGGTGGTGTTCTGGGCTCTCCCCACCTGTCTCTATTGTAGACTCTTCTCCTATCGCTGATTTGGGCACCAAATTTGGCTTACTGCTTATGACCGTGTTCCACTTTGGGAATAGCCTTAAACTGCATCCAGCAATGAATACAGTACTCCAACTATGGTCTAACCAAGGAAAGATAAATACAGCAGTATTCTAGTTCTGCTACATTCACTGGGCTGAGTCATTTTGGGCACATTTTTAATTCAACAGTTTAGTTGAATTTAGTAAACTAAATTTCTCTAGGCTCAGTTGCATTCTCTGTAAAATGAGAGGGTTAAACTAGTTAATATATAAGGCCTATTGCAGCTCTAATAGTTTTATTCTAAAGGTTAAAAGCCTTCTGAAGACTCCTGTGTTGCTACAACAGTCTGCTGTAACAGCTAATAGGGATAGTATATCTTCAGAGAAACAATCTTACTGGTAAGTAACTATCTGGTAAGGGTTTTCTCTTTGACCACTTTCTCAAATACAGTTTCTCAAACTTAGTTCAAACTAAAAAGATTATATACTTTTTGGTGAGAGATGCATTTCTGTAATTTACCACAGTGAGAAATATATGTATATGTATATGTGTGTATACATGTATACATATATATGCACACATATGTTATTCAGTTATCTTGGACTTTTGTGACTCCATTTGGGTATTGAACTGTAATATTTGATCTCTTCACCTCAATGCCAAGACATATATGATTGGTAATTTTAAGTGAGAGAATATGTTTCCAGATTTTATTGAATGAAGTTGCGGGAAAGTATTATTAGTAAAAGATCAGCCCTGTATTTCATGAGAAACTAAATTATTAAAAGAGGTTATTCAGGATTAGGATTTAGCATAGAGGTATTTACATATAATAGGGCAAAGTGCACCAGTCACCCTAGTGTTTCCTCAGGCATCATGGGAGTCCAGGTGATCAGTCATTAGAGTGGTGCTCTAATGAAATGGAATGAAGGTGATCTGAGAATGAATTTCCCCAAACCCGGGCTTCCCCAAATTCATCTTGAAAAAGATGGTAAATGTTGGTACAGAAACAATATCTAGGTCAATGAAATGTCAGTTCATGACTTACTGAAAAGTGCTGCACTGATAATTAGAAGTCATGATAAAAAGGTGCCAGAGAAGTGCTATATATTAAAATATGTGTCTGGAGAAGTAAAATTAATTCTTCCTTATTTCTTACCCGTAATGAAAATCCTTTAAATCTCCTAAAACCTTCCTTTTAAAAGAACTTGAAATTTGTTCATGATAAAAGAACATTACTAGCCAGTGTTTGTAGCTTCATGGATAGAGACTTTTCCTCCAAGATCAGATGGGGTGAGCAAACATAAAACAAATTCATATGATGTCATCTTTCTGTGATCTTCCAATACAAAAAAAAAATATGGCTTTCTTTTTGTTTTTTACATAGGAGAAAAATAGAGTTTAAAAAAAGATGATTGGCCATGAACCCTAGGTCCATGTCCTAGAATAGGTAGCTTAACTTTGTCCATCTAGTCATTTAGGAAAACTGAAAATGAATACAAATGAGTGAATGGGGCATGAAAAATAAAGGGATTTTTTCTGTATGCACCTGACATTTCTTTAGGAGTGAGGTAGGCCCTGAGGAGAATATAATCCTCAAATCTTTGTAATTAAGGTGGAAGGCTAGATAGGAATAGTCCCTTGACCAGTGGTAAACCAGGAACATTTTGTCCAGCGCAGTCTTCAGCGAACCCGGATAAGATGGGGTTTTGATTAGCTTACTGAGCATTAGAGAGCTGGGGCATGTCCAATGAGAGAAACTGAAGATATTCTAATCAGTATTGTACTGCCTTGAGTAACGCCCTGGTGTCACAATCCAAAACTTTATGAACATGCCTATTGATTACTTGCAGAAAAGTCTGATACCCCCCTCCCTGTAATCTCACATGGAAGAAATAAATTCTAAATTTTCTACTTTGTAGATTCAAATTTATTTTAATAATAAAAGTATTCACTTCTTCATTCTGTGGTCCTCTCTCCACCTTTCAAAGAGAGTTTTCTGTTTCAGAAGCACATATTTATTTCTCTCTAATTTCTGCCTCTCCTGATGTTTGTCAAGGCAGAAGACAGTGAACAACCTGAACTCTTTGTAATTAAGACGCTGGTATTTGAGGAAAAACAAAAGAGATTA
This sequence comes from Potorous gilbertii, assembly GCA_028658325.1. Classification (NCBI taxonomy): domain Eukaryota; kingdom Metazoa; phylum Chordata; class Mammalia; order Diprotodontia; family Potoroidae; genus Potorous; species Potorous gilbertii. The sequence continues at coordinate 366,797,778 of CM053769.1, forward strand.
ATACAGGAAAATTAAATATGAACACTTTAAGAAGGCAAAGGATGGCAGTTATTTCTTATAAAAAAATCTATGACTTTTCAAACAGAACCTAAAGCAGGAGCTGGGAAACCTTAATATATGACATGAAGACCAGAGGAAGAATCCTAATCCTACCCTGTACCTCTCTGTGTGGGCTCTAGGTTAAAATGGGTGCTTCAACATTCAAAGCTTCTACATGTGCCTCACAGAGTCCCAGTCAGCAGTTTATTTCTACTGACCTTTGCAGCAGACAGGGAGCTTGGTAGCTAGGTGGCAGTGTGGATAGAGTACTGAGACTGGTATCAGAACGCCTGAATTTAAATGTGCCCTCAGATGCTTTCTAACTGTGACCCTGGACAAGTCATTTAACCTTTGTTTGTCTCAGCTTCCCCATCTGTAAAATGGGAATAACAATAGCAACAGGGTAGTTGTGAGGATCAGATGAGATATTTGTCAAAGTACTTAACCCAACAGGTACTGGCTCTTTATTCCTTTCTTGGGGAGTGGGAGGATAAGGTGGGGTAGGAAGAGGGCTTTTTTTGTCATATCCACCCTTGGAAATGTCAAGTCTCAATTTCTGTCCAGAATTTAATACCATCTACAAGGATGGTCCTTGCCTGTCTGGTATTACCCTCTAAAACGTATATTGGCTGATCAGATTGTCTTCTGAACAGACTCTTGCTTCTCTATCTTTTAAGTCTTTTCTCATTTAGAATGCCTTCTTTTCTACCTGTCCAAGGTTCAGCTTAATTTCCTGTTTGTGAAATTTTCTCTGTCTTTCTTGAATTTGCAGTTGTAGAATAGGAAGGGGCCTTAGAGGTCATCTACTTCAACCTTCTTATTTTGCAAATGAAGAACGTGTAGACCTGAAAGATTAAGTGATTTGCCCAGGTCTTGTGTGTTAGTCTTTTCTTAATTAGGTTATGAATGTCTCTACAGAATAGACAATTTCATTATTTTTCTGGATCCTCCAATAATGCTGAACACTTCTTTTTGGATATCTTTTCCACCCTTGAATATGTCAAACTGCAATCTGTATTGTTTAAAGGTATATGGGGCATTCCTTTAGGAGGAGGGAGTATTGTGTCCCACCTTTGGAATTTATGAACTCACCTCATCACCTGTAACATCAAAGTTCTTGAAGATCTGTTTCATTTCCTGGTTCCTGAAATTGAAGAGGAATCGGAAGGCTTCAAACTGGCTTAACCTAACCCTAAGCTCCCCATCTCTGTCAAGTAGCTGAAACACAGGCCGAGAATGTCGGTAGATAAATCGCTCTTCCAAGTGACTCTGTTTAGAGAAAGATAAATATAAATCTCAAGTAGGTACACTAGGTTAGTGAGTGCCTTCTAGACATCAATTCTGGAACTTGATATTTTGTAGGTCTGTCCTTCCCAGGGGCAGGGAGGGTTTGAAGAAGTTTCTTTAGCTTTTCTTGATTGTACAAGGGGTCCAAATCTATTCAGAAACATTTAAACAAATCATCTAAGGGCCAAGACTATTCCCTTTAATCTTTTTTTGAAAGCATGATCAATGGAAGATAAATTTTGTTGGAGCCTTAACAAAATAGTGGTAGATGCTTTGGTATCTATAATCAAAATGATTTTGACCTACCTCATGTGACAACAGGACACAAATGAGCATGTAGAACTCTTCAAAGCCAATCTGTCCAATGGCATCCCAATCCAGCATGTCAAACACTATCATAATTTGGTTTTTGTTCAAGTCAGTCACATGATGAAGAAAGTGATAGAAGATCACATCTGGAAGATAAAAGGTACCAATTTCTCTAGTGATTACCCACATGCTATACTGTGAGCCATAAAAACAACACTAAGACACTAAATGTTCCAGGAAGGCCATTAACATGGCAGCAATCCTTCCCTGGATTTCTAGTGCACTTGGGATTCCTTCCAAGGGCTCAGGTTGTTTCCTTTGAAATCAGGAGAGTATGGTTCAGGGGGTTTAGACATTTAATTCATTCTCCTTATCTTACAGATGAGGAAAATGAGACCTAGAGAGATTGATTTGCTCAAGATCGAATAAATAATATTAAGCAGGCAGAGCGTTTATGGGAGAACATGGGCAAAAATCACACAAGATACATGAATGAGTTGCAGTGTGCAACAATGGTGGGAATACACGTATTGATGAGAGATCCATCCTTTGTTAGAAAGTATTGAAGTATTTAAATATTTATTGAATACCTATACTATGAAAAATGTGAAGGATTCTTACACAAAGCAGTGTGCATGATGCAGTCAGGGATATGTCCTTACATTTTGGTGGGATGGATTGGGATGAAATGGTCGGCAGCTCCAAATTATCTCAAATCTATTGGTAGGTCAGTTCCTAATGATTAGTGACCCCATTTCCCAGTTAAGTATATATTAGATGGATGTTTATGATGTTACAGTTACTTTTCTATGTACATATACATGGTGACCCATCCATAATGCATCTCTCATAGTCATCCCCTGCCTTTCTATATCATAATATTTTTAACTAGAAGAAACCTTTGTCTATTTTACAAATGAGGAAACTGAAGCTCAGAAAATTGAAGTGGTTACTCTTAAGTCATATCATGTTGAAATATTTTGATTGCTCTGAAGTCATGATTAGAGCCTGGAAAGATTCATGGTGGTCCGGCATTGCAAGTATCCTTATACAGTCAAGTTGAGACGAAGAGAATGTGGTGTTAGGGAAGTGGCAATGTAGTGGGAGAATTACTATATTTGAACTTGGGATCTAGAAATTTCAATCCTAGTTTTTACCTGCTTGAGTCTTTCATCTAGATTTCTTGACACAGCACATGGTTTGGTCCTTTCTCAATCATACATTTTTGGTCTTTTGCTGTGTCCCATATTATACCTCCTCCTTCCCTCCCTGTGTCTCTGCATTGCCTGTTGTGTACTCTACCACATTAATTTAATTCTTGGTGATTGTTATTCTTCATGCTTTGAAGTCAGAAAGCATTGCTGGAAGAATATTAATCTTTAAAAAAATATAGACCCTTGTTTTTGGGATCGCTTGAGGTAGCACTGCACAGTTTTTCAAATGCAATCCACGCTGCTTATTGTCTCCCATTCAGTTTTAGATCTAGTTCATTGATTGTTTATAGTCCCTCCTGTCTCTCTCCCTCTCTCCCTTCCCTTGCCTCCTTCTTTCCCTTCCTTCCTTCTTCCTTCCTAGTCCTCTTTCCCTTCCTTCCTTCCTCCCTTTCTTCCTTTCTTGCTTTTCTTTCTCCTTCCCCTTCCCTTATTCCCCTCCCTTCTTCCCCTTCCTGTCTTTTCTTGCTCTCTCTTTTCCTCTTTCTCCCTGTCCTATTTCCCTTTCTTTCTAGACTGGGTCTCTATCTCATCTATGCTAGAAATGTAGCAGCCACTCTCAGACCCAATCCCACTGCTGATCTGCTCAAGAGCTTTGACCTGCTCTCTTTTCGACTCAGGCCAGTTCACTCCTTAGGCCGTCTAGTGACCCTCTCACTCTTGGGACTCACCATATTGATGCCCAACTTAATGTGAACACATAATCTACTTTAACCCTATTGCAGCTCAGAACTCCTAAGTTCAGGTGATCCTTCATCCTCCCCTAGGAGCAAGAAATACAGGCATGCACAACCATATCTGACTACCTGCAGAGTTTTTCTAAGGGAGTTGTATTGTTGGTAGGTGAGCTCTATGGGCAGTTCAACAGTTGTATTATTGTTATCTGGCCAGGTATTCTTCATCCTGTTAGTTTTTCCATGTCTGGATAGTTAGGTCAAACTTCTGAATGATTATAGTTCTCATATGGGTAATGCTCAAGGACTTGAGAAAGTCTGAAAAGTGTCATCTGCCCAAAGTATCTGGAGGATCTCACTATCTCTATTTGGACTCTAGTAGTTTATGAGCTCCATAAAGGCAGGTAACTTAATTTTAATATCTCTCCCTAGGCCTCCCATAGTTATCTGAACATTATGTCTAAATGACTTAATAAAGTTAAAAGTACTTACCATTCAGACCCTGCATTCTGTGCACATCAAGAACTTGGAAATATTCCAACAGTGCCTTGACATTTCTCACTGATAGTAAACAGTATATTTTATCTAAGTAGAGGTACCACAAAAATGATCCTTGTTTCACTTTCATCTTGTTACTATTTGATTCTGTTTGCAACTGGTCACTTAGGCAACACAGAATAGAGAACTCTGCCTTTGAACTAGAATGATGATTGGGTCTCAGAGTTCTTATCTTTACTAAGGAATTGTCTTGGTTAAAATGGCAGAGGAAGTGGTTAGTTCCTCAAACTACATACAATCCCCTGATATACATACCCACATAAATACATACATATGCATATACATATATATGGTTACATATATCTCACTTTCACTTAAGATTTAGCAAAGTTCTTCAGGAAGCAATATAAAAAGAGAGATATTGCTGCTTGAGTTGGGGAAAGGGAAGGAAGGGGAGAGAGTTCCTAAATCAGTCCACAAGTTTATATTGAGCACCTGTTACATGCAAAGTAACAAAGGCATAAATTAGAACAGTATCAATATATAATTTTCTATATAATGTGTCAAAAGGAGTAGAATAGATATAGAGGATCCAGTGGATCATGGATCCAGTGGAGGGATAGATTTCTTTGGGTCATGGTAGTCAGTGAAGGAAACAAGGTGAAAAATAAAAAAAAGAATAGGAAATAGTAAGCAAATGAGTTGAACTGGGTTGTGTGTAGGGGAACAATTCAAGGTAAGACTGGAAAAGCTATGGAGGGTCTTGAATCCCAGGATAAAGAGTTTGTATTTAACTTGTAGACAAAGCAAAACTAATGACTGTTTTCTACAAAGAGAAATAGCAGGCAAAAAACCCAGATGTTTTGGGAGGATGATCCCCTGGCAAGCAAAACCAAACCAAACTGGCATTTTAGAAAGATTGTTGTGCCAATAGCAGGATGGAGATGGGGTAAGAGAGGAAGGGTAAAGTCATCAATACTAATATTGGTCTACTTACTGAATGTAAATTAGTAAGAACCCTGCTTAGGGTGAAGATGGTTGGGGTTTTTTTGTGTTTTTACAATCAATCATAAACTTTTTAGTTTTCAACATTCACTATTTTATTATAATAGTCTTTTATTTTTTCCAATTACATTTAAAGAAAGTTTTCAACATTTACTTTTATGGGATTTTGAATTTCCTCCCACTGCACCCCCTCCCCAAGATAGGAAGCAATCTGATATAGGTTATATGTGTACAATCATAGTAAAGGTATTTAAAGCAGAATTGGAACAAAAGGGAAACACTAAAAGAAAGAAGAACGGTGAAAATAGAATGCTTCGATCTGCATTCAGACTCCATAGTTGTTTCTCTGGAAATGGCATTTTTCATCATGAATGTCTTTTGGAATTGTCTTATATCATTGTATTGCTGAGAAGAGCTGTTATCATAGTTGATCATGGCACAATGTTGCTGTTACTATATCCAGTGTTTTCCTGGTTCTGCTCACTTCACTCAGCATCAGTTTGTGTAAATCTTTCCAGGTTTTTCTGAAATCTGCCTGCTCATCATTTTTGTAACACAATAGTATTCCATTACATTCATATACCACAACTTTTTCAGCCATTCCCCATCTGATGGATATCCCCTCAATTTTGCAATTCTTTGCCACCACAAAAAAAGGCTGCAGTAAATATATTTCTACCTGTGGGTGCTTTGATGATAGTTGATTCTTACTCTTGTGTTTCCACTATCCAAAGATGATGGGACCTATTTTTAAATCTCACATAAGAATTCAATAAACCTTTCAGGATCCTATGTATATGAAAAAATACTGGCCAGGATGAGAAAGGACTCTCTTAGTTTATCTTAGATTGGATTTCAAGAGGTTGTAAGAAAGGTACAGACTTGAAATTGAGGATAAGGAGGGGGTGATATAGAAATTTGTGGATTGCTTGCAGATGCTGTTACTATGACAACAGGGAAGGGTAGTTCCCAAATTCCTAGCCATTTGTGCAATATTTTTGGGTGACCTATGACTTGGAGGATAATAGCCATCTGAGGTTTAAAATATGCACTTAGCTTTGTAAGACTGACCTCGAGTTACCTTAATTCCAGTTAATTTAGGAATAGGAGTCAAATGTGGGCAATTAGTAGAATGGGTCTGAAGTGAATCATCCACTATCATGGAAAGGTGCTTTTCTCAGCTTCAGAAGACGGGAGAGAGAGAGAAATAAAAGAATGAGAATGATTTTTATAATCTCAGGGTGGATTAATGGTAGCTATATAGATGAAGGAAAATAGAATAAAGGAACTTACTTGTGTCTGAGCTACGCTTGTGACTAAGAGGTTGCTTTCAGATAATAGAGCTAGACAATTGGCCTCAGAATCGGAAAGTACTATTCTAGTGTTACCTCTGACTTGTGGGGCTGTGAGACTCTAGACAAGTTGCTTAAGTTTAGTGCCGCCGGCAACTCTAAGTTACAGAAGTTGCTTTTTGCACTGATAGAAGTTTCCTGAATGAGAGTTCCCTACATAGATGAAATTGCTAGACCGAAGAAAACGGGGACAAGTCTTGCTTTTGTATGCGTTTGTATTTCTACACCTTTTGGCTGTTAATGAACACTTAATACGTGTTTTTAATTTAAAAAAAAATTGCACTAGAAGTTCAGTGACTGCTTCAGTTTCCTTATTTGTAAAATGAAGGGGGTTGGACTAGTGATGTCTGACTTTCCAGGCGGATGTTGGGTGGGAGGGAAGGTAGGGGCTTTTTACAGATTTATTTCATTTTCATCTTCTCCCATCACCCCTCCATTCTTCTACCCATGCCCTTGGGAATTTCATTCCACTAGTCTATTACAATAGTTCATTTTATTCCATTTGAAAATAGAAAGGGTTGGTGGGACTTGGCCCAAATAACCTCCAAGTCCACGATCTCTCCCGTTGCAAGGGCTCACTTTTCAAAGTAACGAAAAAGAACATAGTTTCCAGCTATTCCTAGCGGTTTGATTTTAGAGCAAGGTTCTTAACTTCACGGGGCCTTAGTTTCCTCAGCTAAAAAGTGAATGGGAGAGTTAGACTTCACGGCGACCAAGGTTCTTTCCAGCCCTAAATCTATTCTCCTGTGACCCTAAATTCTCCCAAACCAGCCCCTTTAAAAGAAGGCGTCAGTCAACTACAGTGTCCAGAGGGCCCTTCGGCGAAGGGGCGGGGTCGATTGGCTACTGCAGCCAATGGGAAGCTGGCGTGGCGCAGCTGGCCTCCCTGCAGGTGGAGTCGCGGGCTCCAGGACTCTGGTTAGGAATCTTCGGCTTACCCCCTCTGGAGCTTGGCTTTTGGAGGCGTGCCGCGGTTGATGCCGGTGTGCTGCCCCGGGAAGGAGAGCGTGCCGCGGTGCGCCTCGGATTCGGAGGCTTGGCGATCACTTGGCGGAGATAACGCTGCCACCTCTGCCTTCTCTGTTCCGGGTGCTCAGAGTCCCAAGCCGAGCCCTAGACTCTCCAGCGGCGCACTTGACTGTGGGTTCGCGAACCCTGGGGAGGTGGAAGAGGGGCCCGATCCCGGCAGGCGTGAGGTGCTGAGAGGCTCCCTGACCGTACCGCTTCCATCCCCCTCCCTCTCTGCGTTCGCCGCCGGGGTGCAAAGGCTGGCACCGCCCTGCGGAGCTGGGGGCCAGAGCCACCTCGCTTAGCCCCTAGCGGCGTCTAGGCGCCCTCGGCATCTCGCGTGCCCCAGCCAGCTTGTTCCCCACGGAGCCATGGCTTTTGCCAACTTCCGCCGTATCCTCAGGCTGTCCACCTTCGAGAAGAGAAAATCCCGAGAATACGAGCACGTCCGTCGGGATCTAGACCCCAACGAAGTGTGGGAGATCGTCGGGGAGTTGGGCGATGGAGCCTTCGGTAAAGTTTACAAGGTGGGTGTGTGGGCACCTCGGGGATACCACCGGGAGCCGAGTTATGGGGTCCTGGAAATCTCGCAGGGGCGGATGGTGCCCAGAGGGCGCGGACACTGGCACAAGTCTGGGTGCAGTTCCGAAAGGTAGTTTGCGGAGCGAACCATGCATCGGGAGGCTAGGCGATGCCAAGGTAGCTCTGGGCGATTCCCGGGGATGGGCTTCTGAGGGCCCCGGGAAGGGTCAGCTTTAGCCGCGGATCCTTCCCCGCTCCAGCTGTCTTGGGGTAGTCTAAGAGGCTTGTGGGAAGGTAGAAGAATCAGCTTGAAGCGTCGCGTCTACTCAGGAAGCAAGTCCCCTTCAACCCCCACCGCCCCCACTGTATTTTGGGCCTCGGTAGAAACGGGGTGGGGAATGAAAAATCAGGTTCTAAGTATTAGCTCTAAAATCAAAGTGAAAGGAAACAGGGTACAGGAAGTTTGATCCCCTAAAGCTGACCCTGGGGACCAACTGTCTAGGAGCTGCTATTGTGATAGTGAAGGTTGTTTGCAAATTACGATCTGGATTCTAGTTTGACCTAGTCCCAGATGATGAATTGACTTTATCCTAATCATAATCCTTTAGACTTTTGTCACTCTCAGAATAAAATAGACTCTTCGATCTGGGGACTTTTAAGACTACTTAGTTGATTCAGTTTAGCTGAATTCAGTGTACAGATACCTCTTTCATTTTATGATTGAGAAGAACAAGGCTTACCTTAATTTCTTATCCAGTAACTAACCTAAGATCGCATCATCAGTTGAAACTTAACCTACTTATATTAGCTTATGGGCTTTTCAAAGAGGATATTGGAGTTCCAAGTGGTCTTGCCCTGGCTTCCCCAGAGGATAGCTTCCTCCTCCTGAACCAAAAAACCGAAACAATTCATTTTGGGATGATGATCCGAGTCACACGCTGGTACTGGTACTGGTACTGGGAATCACAGTTTATTGTCTGCATAGTGGATGCACTCTCCTTTCTCATTTCAAAGGAGCTGGGGCTGAGAGGAAAAATGATGAGGCAAAGAAGTAATTAGCTACTTGAAGTCATCTGCTTACACCAGTGTAGATGGTCTAGAATAGCTACTTGAAGTCATCTGCGTACACCAGTGTAGATGATCTAGAATTGATTTTAGTTGCTGCTTTCTCCTTGCTGAAGGATCCCCCTGTTCTGTATTCATCTCTAGGTAAGTCAGTCACGTTTCCCCACCATCTGCTAGGCCAGGGACCCTTAATGGAGTAGAGGATGCAAAGACAGGAATGTAAGGGTCCTTGCTCTCAACTAGCTTAAGTTCTCTTAGAGGCTTACATTTATTGGGGATGTATGGAATTGTGTAGGAAATTAATACTGGTTAATATGTTCTGGAAGGGGAAACATTAAAACTTTGGGGTTCAGGAAAGGCTTCATGTAGAAGGTGGCACTCTAGGAATTTTAAGAAACAGAAAAAGGACATCTTCCCAGACATGGGAGTCAGCCCATGCAAAGACATGAAGACAGACTCTGGAATGTTCCAGGTATGAGGAAGAGCAAGACCAGTTTGGTTAGCCATATGAAGGGGAGTAATGTATAATATGGTTGGCAAGGTGGATTGGAACCAGGTAGTAAAGGGCCTTTAATGCTAAACAGAAGAGTCTGTGCTTGATTCTACAGGCAACCAGGAGTCATGAGAATGTATTGAGCAGAGGAGTCACATGATCAGACCTTCTTCCCTCCAAGTATCTTGCTCATTTTTTAAATTCTAGCATCACATGACTCCTTTAGCTTGTGGGTGGTAGTGACTGCTGCCTAGTTTTTAAAAAATACTCTTCTTGTGGTTACTTCCTCTAAGTGGAAGATTGTCCCTGCATGTGTCTGACATATAGAGGTGACTTGTCTCGTGCCATTCTTGCTTAAACCAGTCCTGCCTTGATCCAAGCTTGCATAGTTTGTTTCCAGGCAATCCTAAAATCTTAGAGCTAGAAGGGACTTCATAGATTATCTGGTCCAACTTTTCCACTCTGCATAGGAATCTCTTCTACACCATTCTCAACAGATGCCTTCCAGCATCTATTGCATCCTTCTGCTGATAATTCACTATCTCAGAAGGCGGCCCCAGTACATTGCTGGATAGGTAAAATTGGTCTTTTCATTTGAGCTGAATCCAGCTTTCCTATAGCTTCTCTTATTCCTTTTTTCTTTCCTCTGGAGAAGTATAAAATGTCAAGTCCCTTTAAAACAAACAAACAAAAAGCCCAGTCTTCCCTAAAGATAAGAGGTATTTTTAGCTAGCCCCCTATGGTGTTCAATATGGTTATAAATAGATATTTGAAAAAAATCCATTTTTGTGTTTTCTTGGCATAGACATTAAATTCATGTCAAGGTGGGACAGATTTATTCTAGTCTTTCTTCTTACTTCCTGAAAATTGTCATAGATTTTGAACCAAAAAGGAATGCAATCCAAATCCATTATAATACAGATAAGGAAACTGAGACTCAGAGAGGTTGTGACTTGAATAGGGTCACATAGGTTATATAAGTGTACAGCCGACTTGAACCCAAGTCCTCTAGTTCCAAATTCAGTGTTTTTTTCATTTTTAATTTTATTCTCTTTCCCTCCCCCCTCCAGTGTACCTACTGTGTTGCCTACATGAGCAGCTCAGTATTATGCCTTTTTTTAGTTTGGGGGCAATTCACAACTCCTACATGGAGCTCTTAAAGATAACTTCTAGTGGCTTTTCAATGGCTGCTGCCACTTCCTTAAACATCCTGTAGATCGGAGCCAAACTAACATTTTGAAGTGATCCTTAAGGAGGAATTCTGCCCCGTTGAAGTGTGGTGATGGCAGTGCCAGGAGTCAAAGTGTGGCTGACCTCTCTTAGTGAAAACAACAGTTTAAAAAAATAAAAATTTTAAAGGCTCTTGTCTTTCCAGGGTTATCTGATAAGAGATTTTCTTCTTTGTCTAATAAAGAGGAAGCCTTTTTCCTTTACCCTTCTCTTCTGCCTAATATTTTTAAAGCATGTTGTTCAACTTCCTTTTATGTCTGACTACTAGAGGCTTCTCACTTTCATGTGCTATTTCCCCACCCCCCTACCCACTCCGGAAAAAGGATCTGTACAAAGGCAGTAACCTTATTTCCTTTAAACAAAATATATTTTTTCAAACAGAAGACCACATCATTTAAATAGGCTCCTAATAATTCAAAAACTAAGGTTATTTGAAATTTCTGGGAGATTGTACTTGGTTAAGACTTCAGAATTTCAGTAGCATCTGAAGAACTGACTTCCACTTGGAGGACTGGATCTTTGCTCCAGGTCCATGTCTATACCAGGGAAATAGCTAAAACCAAGCCAAGTTAATTTGAAGAGAGTTAAATATCTGCCTTTCCCCTCCTGCCCTCCCCCACTTCCAGAGTTGCCTGAATCTCCAGATGCCCCAGTAACCTTTGGGCTGAGAATAAAACTTGGAAACTTCTTCACTTCATAGTCCCCATGATCCTGGAATGGGTGGGAGATAGAAGGATTCTCTCTGTGCTGCCCCTGTAAATGTTCGTACTGCATGATCAGGCATGTCCTGTGCTGGGGGCTGCATGCTGCTATGTGAGGCTATTTCTTTGATATCACTGTCACGTCTGCTTTTATAGTAAAATGGGATCATAGAACCAGAGTTGAAAGGGCCATATAGTACATGCTCTCCCATTTTACAGATAAGGAAACTTGCCCAAGTCACAGAGTTGGTATTCAAACTAAATCAGTGCATATGTATTCCCTCAGGAGACCTAAAGGCATGTGGGTCTAAAGGACCCTGCTGATCAAGGTTAAGGTGCTGAGTTCCATCAGTAGAATTAGGAAATTCCAGGGGTACTTCTGGTTGTCCCGTGGAAGTCTGAGGCATAGAGAAGGAAAGAAGGAAGAAAGAAAAGGGGAGGTGAGAAGGGAAAAAAGGAATGGGAAAGAGGGAAAAGGATCCTGTAGAGGATGGAGAAAAAAGCTGCATCTGTCAAGGAATGGTCATGGAAGGGCTATCAGCAGTTAACTTGGAGGTCCCTGCCTGCCTCTGGACTCCCATGTTCTGTGCCTGAAAAACTTCTACTAATCCTAGAGCACTTCTCATACTCATACTCATTCAAAAACCACACCCCACATCCAACCTTCAGCTCTACCCTGGGCCCCACTGGCAGGACCTTGCACCAGGGAGGAGGTGTAGGGTAGCCACAGTAGCAGAGGAAGTGGTGATATCTGCTGAGGTAGCAAAGGAAGTAGGCAAGGGAAGCTGGGTGGTGGGGCCCCTGGTTGCTATGAAGCCAAAGAGGTACACTATTCTACACTTCTCCCAGATATCATGAATATACTGATGCTACTGACCTAGAGCTGTAGAGGACTAAATAGCCCAGGGGACAGGAGAAATAAGGAGAGGTGTTGTGGGCTAGGGGATGTTTTGAAAGATTGAGGCCTTCTTCTCAAGAAAATTTTTTTTAATTTTAAAATTAACAAACAAATAAAATGAGCATCATATGCTCATACATTGTCTTATGTAGAGTTCACATTTATTATATAATTTATAATAAATTCAACATGTCACTTCCAATGCTGTCTTGCTTGCCTCTGATTCTTTCTGACTTACCTTCTTTTCTTTTTTGTGCATAAAATACCTGTTTTCCTTTCTTTTTGGATGTGCTATCTCCTTTCTTCTTCCTGTCTTCCTCCAAAGTAAAAAACAAACAACCCCAAAACAAAACCCTTGTAACAAATATTGTTGTTGTTCAGTTGTGTCAGTTATGTCTGACTCTTGGTGACTCCATTTGGGGTTTAGTTGGCCAAGATACTGGAGTGGTTTGCCATTTCCTTCTCCATCTCATTTTACAGATGAGGAAACTGAGGCAAAAAGGGGTAAGTGACTTGCCCAGGGTCTCACAGCTAGTAAGTATCTAAGGCCAAATTTAAACTTAGAAAGATGAATGAGTCTTCCTGACTCTAGGTCTGGTGCTCTATCCACTGCACCACCACCCTGCTTTTGTAACAAATATGCAAAACAAATTCTCACATTGGCCATGTCCAAAAATGTGTATCTTCTGTGTCTTCTCACCTCTTTATCATCATCAGTGTTCTGGAATCCTGGTTGGTCATTGCACTGATTAGAGTTCTTGAATTTTTCGAAGTTGTTTTTCTTTATACCATATTGTTCTTATTGTATAAATTTATCTGTCTCCCAGTTCTGCATAGATCACTCTGCATCGGTTCATAGAAGTCTCTGAGACGCTATCATTTTTGTCATTTCTTAGAGCACAATGATATTGCATCATGTTCCTATGCCATAATTGGACCAGCCATTCCCCAGTGGATGGCCGTTCTGCTGGTCTTCACTTTGCTATTACAGGAACTTTCATAGATATTTTTGTACCTATAGGTCCCATTCTTCTTTCTTTGCTCTCTTTTTCAGAAGTCCTTCATATAATTTAGAGCTGGAAGCGACATTAGAAATCATTAGGCTAACTTCTTTGTTGTAAAGACATAGAAACTGAAACCTCTATAAGGAAAATAACTTTTTCAAGGTTATATAACTGAGTTAGGACCTGAACCCAGGGCATGGTGCTATGGGGAATACCAAGGAAGACAAAAATAATTCCTATCTTCAAGGAGCTCACATTCTTTTGGAATAGTCAGCATCTTAATAGCTAGTTCTATACGACATAAATACAGACTAGATGGAAGGTAATCTCAGAGGAGAAGGCACTAACAAAGAGGGAGTGTGGAAAGAGGATTGGGAGGGAGACTTTGTAAATTGGGAAAGCCATAGATCAGTGTTATGGTTGTTGGGAAGAAAATGCTTTTATAAACCTTAAAAGGATAAGGACTGTACCCATGATTTCATTGCTTTACAGAGCTCCCCTAGGAGCTCTACCAGTGCAGCCTGGCACCTTCTCTGTAACTTATCTCTATCTTAGTTGCCTGGAGCAGGGCCCTCTAACATTTTATGCTCAGGACCTCTTTTACACTACTTAAAGAAATTATTTATTTTTAATTTGTGAAATATAGCAAACGTTTCTATAACAGTAGAAAACAGATGATTGCACATGAAACTGCCAATCTGTTATGTATGACTTGCAATTCCTTTTAAATATATGATAAAGTTAGCATGTAAATTTCTTTTTTTCCCTTTTTTCTTCCCTTTACTCTCTCCCCCTCCCCATGACTACTATTTGATATCTTTATGCTCTTAAAAATTATTGAATTCCTCCCCCACTTTCCCACACAAAAATTTCTGCTTGTGTAGGCAGTGCCTATTAATATTGACAATATTAGAAATTAAAATGATAGTATTTTTATGGAAACAATTTTGACCTCATGGTCTCCTTGAGTCTCAGGTATGGTACCCAAGAGGTTTCCAGACTATGTTTTGAGAACCTAGAGTACTGAGGGAATAAGTGATTTTGATCAAGGTCATACTGCCAGTATGTGTCACAACCTAAACATAGTTCTTCTAGGATGTCTCTCTATTCATAATTGTCAATCTTTTTGGTATCAGGACCCCTTTACACTCTTAAAAATCATTGAAGACCCTTCCAAAGAGCTTTTGGTTATGTGATTTACATCAATCAAGATTTGCTGTATCAGAAATTAAAATTGACATATTAAAAAAACATTTCTTTTAAAAATAGAAGAAAGCTTGGTTCTCATATCTGCTTCTGTCTGTTGCAATCTGCTGTTGTGGTTGAAGCATATGAAGAAAAATCAGGCCTCACATAAAGGTGTAGTTAGAAAAGGGAGGAGCATTTTAACTGCATTTTCCAATAATTGCGGCTATTCTTCTTTGAGATACCAAAGCTGGGGAAGTGACAGTTACTTAAAGGTAACTTGGAATATAGAATCTGAAACCATATCAATGAACTTTCTATACTGTTCTGTTAAAAACTGTTGGTCTGTCTTGTACTTTGAATGGATCATTTAGCCGTGTGTAATTTTGTAATATATATTTAGTCATTTGGAAAATATTGGTTCATTGGTTATTAACATCTATAAAACTGATGGAAAGATAGCTTTCATCAATTTTCATTTCTGCTTTGTCCACTACTGCTTTTGCCCCATTTCTTTTTTTTTTAGGGTGATTGCCCCATTTATTTGAAGTAAATTTCTTGTTTCTGTGAATCAGAGAATTCTCTAACCTGTCAGTTTCATCTTTTCAGCAACTTTGCATGTCTGTGGGTTGAGAAGTAGTCTGCTAATATTTCTTTTTAAGTCAATGATTCATCCTTAAATATAAGGAAAATATAAGTAAATTTTACTTTACAATAAAATATCATTAAACTTTAATATGAGTTTTAGATAAAATTTAAACATTTAGACAGTATTTGAAAAATGTTGTTGCAAAATACAACAACAAGATTCACTTCTTGTGTTTTCACATAGCACAGGGAAAATGTTGGGATTTCAGAATAACAGCCTGCTGGTTGATAATGTTATAGAGAGTATAATGAGCATCACTGGAGAGAGCTAGTAAAAGCAGATGTGTTTATACTCTAAACCTACTACCTTATGAAATTCTACAATACACACGAATACAAAAGTACACATTCCATTAGACATCAGGATGATATTGTCATCACAGGTCATGTAGCCTCTGGAAAACTACATTGTGCATTTGTGTGAGAGAGAATGAGAGTGAAAAGGATGAGTAACATCCTAGTATTACTACAAAAGATCTTAAAGATTATTGTAGACAGTGACTACAGCCATGAAATTACAAGACATTTGCTCCTTGAAAGGAAAGCTATGGCAAATCTGGACAGCAATACTGAAAAACAGAGACATCACGTTGCTGGTGAAAGTCCATATAGTCAAAGCTATGGTTTTCCAGTAGTAAGATATGATGGTGAGAGCTGGACTGAGTGCCGCACAATTGACTTCTTGGAAAGCAAGGAAAATCAGTCATAGACTTAAAGACATTAATTCAGACTCTTCACTGGAAGGTCAAATACTGAAGCTGAAGTTTAGATACTTTACTCACACAATGAGAAGACAGGATTTGTTGGAAAAGAGCATCTTGTTGGGAAATACTGAAGGCAAAAGGGGATGGCAGAAGATGAGGTGGATAGTTAGTGTCATGAAAGCAATGAATACGAACATAGATTTCAGGAGATAGTGGTGGGCAGAAGGGCCTTGTGCATGATGGTCCATGAGGTCACAAAGTATCAAACACAACTGAGTGGCTGAAGAAAAACAGCAAAAAGTTTCTTTTTTGCTTTGTCTTTTTATATACTCTTCTCTTTTTCTATTTCTCCATTATCTACTCTCTCCCTTTTCTATATAAGACAAAAAACAAACAAAAATTCATTTCTAGTTCCCAGCTTAAAGACAGTAGTCTATACAAGAGTGCTAAACTGATCATAGGACAAAGATTCAGACCCAAAAGGAACTCAGAGGTTATACAATGGCCTTATTTTACACATGAAGAAACTGAGGCCCAGAGAAATAAAGTGATTCACCCACAGTTACACAGGGAATTAGTGTCAGAGGCAGAATTTGATCTCAGGATCTCAACCTCCAAATACAGTAATCTTTCCACTGCACCTGCTACCTTTGAGGTAGCGAGTCATTCATTTGGTCAGTAAGCATTTATATGCTTTACTGTGGTACCAGGCTGGGGATATAAAGAAAGGCACACTCTAAAGGGGGAGACACCATATAAATAGGTACATATGAAATAGAATAGGTGGAAGGTAATCTGAAAGGGGAAGCAGGAAGGATCAAAAAAGGCCTCCTGCAGAAGGTGGTATTTGAGCTGAGTTAGAGGAAACCAGAGAAGCTAAGAGGAAGAGAGGAGGAGGGAAGAGCATTCCAGGCTGGGGAGAGCAGCTTGGAAGGCATGGAGGCCAGAGATGGAATGTTGTGTTAGAGAAGCATCAAGGAAGCCAGTGATGTTGGTTGGTACAGATAGGGGTAGGTGGGGTGAGAAAGTATAAGAAGTCTGGAAGGGTAAGAAGGGGCCAGCTTGTGACAGACTTTAAGTTACAGGGAGTAACTGGTTCTTCCTGAGCCAGGAGAGGTCTGATGGGTCACTTAATATCTGTCTGGTCCACAACAGGTTAAGCTTAGTCAGCATCACACAAAGCCTCCCATCTACATATTGCTCCCCATTCCACTGTCCCAGAAGGGGAGTTTAGTTAAAACAACAACAACAAAAACCATGCTAAATCTCTCCCATGATACCCTCCTGGAGATATCGGCTGACTGGCTGTTTGAAGATAGCTATGATACCCTGTGCGCCATATGGGCCATCACTGCCTGCTGTCAGTGTTTCCTTCCACCCCCTAGTACAGGTGGCACTTTCCATTTGACACTGATATTTTCCAGGGTGGAGATACATAGTTTTAGATAGAACAACCACTCCCATTTTCTATCACCCTTTACAGAATACTTTCCTCACATCAATCTCGTGAAGTAGATAGTGCTAGAGCTGTCCACCCCACTTTGGCAATGAGGAAATTGCTAAGGACGGGACTCAGAGAGGTTAAATGATCTGCCTGAGGCCATGAAATTAGTGAAAAAGCCAAGCAAAGATTTCTGATTCCAAGCATCTTTCATTTGGTCTGGTTTTGGTACTATTTGGGGATTGTTTGATAATCTAAATTCTTGATTTGTCAAGAATATATGCAACTCTGATTTGTTGTTATTGAGTTGTTTCAGTCATGTCCAATTCGTCGTGATCCCATACGGGTTTTCTTGGTAAAGATCCTGTTGTAGTTTGTCATTTCCTTCTCCTGCTCATTTTACAGATGAAGACTCAGGCAAACAGGGTTAAATGACCTGCCCAGGGTCACACGTGGCTTAAGGCCTGGTACTCTTACCTTTTCTACTGCTTAGATGCCTCATATATGTCTGATATATAAGTGAATTCTGTTAGCTCTTTCCCTTACTCTTGAAAGACCTTTCTCTTTTCTTAGCTGATATTCCAGTTCTCGGTGTTTATCTTCCTGTGTCCCGGTTGCAGAAACCAAAGTTATGACTCTTACTCGGCCCCCAAACCTTAGTCCTTTTGACTTTCTCTCGGTGACCTTTTGTGTTGCGCGCTGGTGTTTTAGCTAGTCGGGGTTCTTTTTTTTTTTTTTTAAAGATAAATATTCTTGATACCTTCATTTTTTTCTTATATAATTTCAGCTTCCCTTATAACAAAGAAAATTAGTTAATTAAAAATAACCAGTGCAATGAATGACAACTTTGACAGTATGTACTCTAGTCTGCCTTTCCAGCTGATAGCAGGGAAATATGTTTAATTGTCAGTTACTTCATCAATTTCTTGATATTTTCATTTACATTGTTGCATATGTATGATACATATGATGGTATATATGCGCCTACTTGCATATATGGTTTATCTTATTTTATTTTGTACCATTTCATTCAGATCTTTCCCTGTTTCTCTAAATTTCTCATATTTGTCATTTTTTTTACTGCACAATAATTTCTCATTATGTTTCTAATACGTTTGTTCAGCCATTCCACAACTGGCGGACACTCACGCTGTTTTTAGCTCTTTGGTACCACAAAAAGTGTTGCCATGAATGTTTTACTATGTATCAGATCTTTCTTGATGGGTTTTTTTTTTTACCCTCTTGGGATCTGTGCCTTGTAGTGAGATGACTGGCTTCAAGGGTACAAAGAGTTTATCCACATTTCTTTCATAGTTCCTAATTATTTTCTGTAACAGCCGGGCTAATTTGTAATTTCACCAGAGTTAAGATTCTCTTTTGCTTCTCACTGGTCCTTTGGACTGATCTTTCTCCCATACTTTTAGAGAGACAGTTCTTTAGAGTGTAGCTTGACAAGTCTCAGGAAGATGTAAGCTCAGATCCAACTTTAAGACATTTACTAGCTGTATGACCCTGGGCAAGTCATTTAACCTCAGTCTGCCTCAGTTTGCATATCTATAAAATGATGATGATACTATCTATTTCTCGGATTGTTGTGAAGAGTAAATGAAATGTTTGTAAATCTTAAAGTACTATATACGTGCCAGTTATTGTTGTGGTGATAAAGGTGATGATGATGATGATATTTCCAGGAGGCTACTAATAATGGTAACCAGTAGTAATAGTTAATGTTTAGAGAACACTATAAAGTTTGTAAAATATTTTACGTAGAATATTTAGTTCTCACAACACACCTGTAGTATAGCTAATAGAGATATTATTTTCATCCCCATTTTACAGATGGAAAAATTGAGACACAGGGAGATTAAGAAATAAAGTGACTTGCTTATATTTATAGCAAAGTAGGCTTCCTGATTCCAAACCGAGTATTCTATCCATTATACTGTGCTGCCTCTTATAATGCACAAATATTTTAACAAAGAACTTGAAACTTCAGTGCATTGTGCCAGTGATGTTTCTGTCATGACTGCTATGCTATAGTGACTTGGAGTCACAAGACCTGGGTCTGAATCCTGGCTTCCACACTTTCTGTGTGACTGTGGATAGGTCACCTAACCTCTCTGGGCCTCAGTGTCAGCCATAAAATGGGCATAATAATACAATCCCTACACCATCAGAGGTGTTTTGATGAAAGTGCTTTGAAAATTGCACCCTAGTATAGACAAAAGGGTCATTGTTATCTTCATGTGAGATTGCAGCACACAGACATGTAACTCACGATGGTATTCCCAGAGCAGTCATACATGACTGTTCAGATTGTTACACATGGCCCCCAAGGCAATGGAACACAACCTGCTGGTCCTAGACATACCAGGGCTTCCTTTTGCAGTTGCTGGGACCCCAAACCATCTAGCAAATAGTTTTTGCCCAATTTTGTGGGAGACACTTTGGGGAATATAGAAGAAACCCCAACCCAGCCCTTTTTCGAAAGGAACTTATAGCCTAATTAAGAAGATAAGACATAAGTTATGTAAGGAATTCAATAATAGTGTAAGTCAGTTACATATGATGTGTGACAAGGCCATATAAAATTCATTAACAAATGCAATATGCCTACTTCACACTCCTAGCCACACTCAGTGGTTGCAGAATATCCTCCCTCAAAAGCAGGAATTCTTAACTTTTTTGTGTCAGGTACCCCATGGTGAAGTATATGAACTCCTCCTCAAATTTTTTTAAAAAAAATTCATAATGAAAGGAAATATCCAAATTCAATTAGAAGTTAGTGAATGTAAAGATGTAATTTTTTTTGGTGGACCACTTGAAATCATGGACTGCTGGTTAAGAAGCTGTGCTCCAAAACTTCCTTGGCTCTAACTTCACACAGCAATAAACTTTGAGTGTGTTAGCCCTGGGCCAGGGGCTACAGAGATAACCTGGGCCAACCTCCTCATTGGAAAGATAAGTAAACTAGGCCCAGAGGGGTGAAGTGATCTTGCCCTCAGGCCCCATGAGGAAATGGGTTCAGAGAGATTAAGAGACTTGCCAGTGGTCTCATAGATAGTACTTGTCAGAGCCAGCATATACAAACCTCTAACTCCCAAGTTCAGTTTTCTGCCATATCTTTGTGTCTGCTCAGCCTTAGAGTTCATAACACCCTAGCCACAATGCTACTTGGACCATCCCACCATCACAAAACTCAGATCAGTGGGGAGAAGACACGAGTACCCTACCTTTGTTGGTGAGGTGGTGGGCAGTGGGTATGGAATGATTCATACATACTAGCTGTATGTTGGTTCTGCTTAAATATTTTTCTTTTTATCAGATAATATTCCCAGAGTGGAGGCATATATCTGGAATTGACCATGATATAATAACAAAAACATCAATAAATTCAGGTTTTTGAAGTACTTTGTAAACTTTGGGCTTTTAAAAATTTTTATGTTTAGCAGTAGAAGATGTATAGAATCATTTAATCCAGCATGTTTACTCTGTCTCTCTTTATATCCATCTTTCTCTCTTTCCTCTTTCTTTCTCTCCCTCTCTGTCTTTGAGTTTTATTGATGCCCTTTGTTTTTTACATCACAGTCATTTCTGGAAATAACACTCCCTTCCATGGGCACAAAGAAATTCTGTTGGCAAAGCTGTGAATTAGTCTGGCAATTCTGGAAAACAATTGGGAACTCTGCCCCCAGAGTCATTACCCTGTATGTATACTCTTCAACCTATCAATGCTCCTTCTAGACATATAATCTCCAAGAAGTCAAAGATAGAAGAAAGTCCTCATGTGCACCAAAATATTTCTAGCAGCACTTTTTATTATAGTAAAGAACTAGAAATATTTTAATTTTTCTTTGCAACATGACTATTGTGATGTGTTTAATAAGAATGTATGTGTAGAACCCATATAAGATTGCATGCCGTCTTGGGGAAAGAGGGGGAGAAAAATCTAAGACTTATGGAAGTGACTGTAGAAAACTGAAAACAAATAATAAAAAGAACTGGAAAGAAAGGGAGTGTCCCTCATCAGCTGGGAAATGCTAAACAAATTATGTACGTGAGTGCAGTGGAATATCTTTCTACTATAAGAAATTACTTTAAAAAAAATCTACCTTCTATTCTCCTCTGAGTCGAAGAGGCAACAACTATACATCTGAAGAGGTTTAGAAGTCTTCTGAACTTCTAGACAGATGAGAAAACTGGGGGATATGGTAAGGGAGGGACTTTTAGAGGGGTGACTAAAATGAGGAAGGAGAGTAAGGAGAGAAGATAAAGTAACAGAGATAGGATGAAAAGAGAGGTTGAGAAGGAAAATGGTGAATAAAAATAAATGGGCATAGACCAGTATACCAAGATAAGGTCAAAATGGATACATACAGATATAGAATAGTAAGTTGTGCATAATAGATTTGCTGATTCATATGCAATCATCTTTTTTATTATACTATATTATGGAAATACTTGTATTATTCCATAAATTAAAAATAAAAGTTAAAAAAGTTTCCACCAAAAAAAAAAAATCTACCTTCTCCAGATTGAATCCTCTTTTGTAACAAAAAAAAATAATAGGAAAAAGTACCTGATATTGTTACCACAATCAGAGAAATACCTTGTTCTTCCCTGAGAGTTCCCTGCACCTCTGATTGATGCTTGGCTGGAAATGTACTTCACTCTCTGTTCTTCTGTTTTTTTTTATTCCTCATAGTTTGATGTCCTTTTGATGATTGTTTCACTTTTGTGTATATAATTTTTTTTTAATTCTACATTTTATAAAATGGTAAGCAAAGGAAAATATATGTAGGACAAAATAAGATGAAACATTTCTTGGTAGGATTGTCACCATTTGGATTTTACTTATCAGTGTCAAGTGAGAATTTGTTTTCCCTGGATCTCCTTAGAAGGGCCTGCTGTCCTCACATAGATTCACATTTATGTGTTTAAAACCAAAAACTTTTCATTAATTCCCTTGAGACCAACCCTGGTTCTTTGCTCTTATTTGCTATGTCCTCCTCCAGATTTGGATCGACTCCACATGATCAGCTTTGCCTAACGCTGCTGAATGCCTTTGCCAGTGGAGGGCAGGGAGTATAAAACAGGCATCTTCGGATGTTGCTCTGACATTCAACCGCATTTTACTCCATAATCTTTCCTGTCCTCATGTCGCTTGTTCTGAAACTCAGCTGTTTCATTTGTCAGTCCGTTGAAACTTGGCGTGGCGGATGGTGAACTGGGAGCATTTTCCTTTCCTCCTTGGCAGACAGATTGACTCTGTCAGTCCTGGTAAAGTTCAAAAGCTTTGCCCTTTGGAGAGGAAGAGAGTCACATCCTAATGCATCTATGGAAGGACTCAAGTTTAAGAAGGCCAGATATCTATCTCAT
The DNA here is from genome assembly GCA_028658325.1 of Potorous gilbertii. Lineage (NCBI taxonomy): Eukaryota > Metazoa > Chordata > Mammalia > Diprotodontia > Potoroidae > Potorous > Potorous gilbertii. The sequence continues at coordinate 366,820,431 of CM053769.1, forward strand.
ATGTTGGGCCAGGAGAGAGAGACATTTTGTGATGTCCCTTTTTTAAAAATTGTTTTTGAAAGATTGGGTCTTCTCATCTCATCTGGGCTGGAAGGGCCTATTCATGGGCTCTGTCCCTGTCCTGATCCACAAAGGAATTTTGACCTGCTCTATTTTTGATCAGGGCGAGTTTGTTCCTTCCTTAGGTATCTTGGTTCTCCTTCATTCTCTTCCCGTCCCCTTCTTTGGAATTTACTATATTAATGTTGAACTTGTGCAGACACCCAACTGGCAGCTCAGAACTCCCGAGTTCAAGAAATTTGCCAGTCTCAGCCTTCCCTGTGGTGGGACTACATATATATGTACCCTCATACTTGGCTATGGTGTCCTCTTCTCATACACTAAAAAGAACATTTACTACAGAGTCAGAGAGATATGGGTTCAAATGTCCCCTCTAATTACCTGTATAAACTTGGGTGAGTCATTTAAATTCTCTGGGCCTCTTTCTTCCTCTGTAAAATGAGGGGGTCGAAATAGCTGGTCTCTTAGGGCTCTTCCAGCTCTGAAGCGTTGATCCTTCCCCATCCCCCACTCACTATTCATCGTGTAAGGACTCATTTCTCTCAGTCAGCAAAGAGTAACTCTATTGATCCAGGGATGTGCAGACCATTAAAAAACTCCCTGGGTCAGCATTTGAGGTCAAGAGAAACATGTGGCACTGAGTACATAGGAGGCATTCAGTTACATATTTATTAGTCAGTATATATCAATACAGGAAATTTTATCTATAGGCAAAGTGGCCAAAGATACCCTTTTGCAGTAAGAGGAAGTGTGGCAGTTCCCACTGACTGTGTGGGGAGAACATCTGACTCTTCAGGGCAGGAAGATCGTAGTATCCCAGAGCCAGAGATTCAAGGCACCTCAGAGATTATGTAGCCCACCCCTGGCCCATTTCACAGATGAGGAAACTTAGACTAGGAGAGGCCTCAACGCTTGTTCTTCGATTCAGTTCCTGAGACTCCGAGTTGTGATCTTCTTTTGTACCATGGAGTAGAAGGAGGCTCAGGAGACAAGAGAATGGAAGTTCCTTGAGGATAGGGATATTTTCTAGTATTTTGTGACCCCTGTGGCTAGCAAGAGGCCTGGCGTATAGTAGGTGCCTAATAAATGCTTATTTATTTATTATATATTTTATTTTCCCTTCAATTACATGTTAAAGCAATTCTTTAACATTTGGTTTTTTAAAGTTTTTAGTTCCAAATTCTATCTCCCCTCCCCACCCCCCCATCCCCGTTTCCTCCCTGAGATGGTAAACAATCAGTTATAGATTATGCAAGTGCAGTCATGCAAAACATTTCCATATTAGTCGTTTTGTACAAGGAGACTCAAATAAAAGAAAAAAGAATGAAAGAAAGACAATGAAAATTAGCATGCTTCATTCTGTATTCAAACAATATCAATTCTTTCTCAGGAGGCAGATAATAGGCTTCATCATTAGTCCTTTGGGATTGTCTTGGATCTTTGTATTGCTGACAATAGCCTAGTCAATCACAGTTCTTCATTCAACAGTATTGTTGTAACTCTGCATAATGTTCTTTTGGTTCAGTTCACTTTATAACAGTTCATATAAGCCTTGCCAAGTTTTTTCTGAAATCTACTTGCTTGTCATTTCATATAGCATAATAATATTCCATTACTAAGATCTGCCACACAGCTTATTTAGCCATATCACAATTGATGGCCATCTCTTTGGTAAATGTTTGTTTATTAACTGTCATAGTGTTAGGCTGTAATACTGGAAGGGACTCTATGGATCATCTGGTTCAGCTGCCTTGTTTTAAAATTGAGGAAACTGAGGTGCACACGGATTGACTCATGCAATATGACATAGTTGAGCCAGAGATTTGAAAACAGGTCATTTGACTCTAAACCCAGTGCTTTCCCTAGTGTACCAAATTGCCTTTCTAGAAATGTGGATTGATAGATGGGGTTGGAGGAAGGAAGGCAAGTCAACAATAAATATCATTATTAATATATATTATAATTTTAAATAGTTATAAGAGTATATATAATTATATAAATTCAAAATTTATATATAAATTATACAAAACCTTTGTATTTTTATCATAATATATAATTATAACAGTTGTCACTATTGTTGTTAACCTGCCCTCCTATAATGATATAATAAAAAACATAAATATTTACCCAGTGTCTACTGTGTGTCAGGCATGTTACAATTATTATTTCATTTGATCCTAACAACCCTGCCAGGTCGTTGCTATTATTGTCCCCGTTTTACTGATGAGAGAGCTGAGGCATACAGGGTTAAGTGACTTGCTTAAGGTCATACAGCTAGTAAGTGTCTGAGGCTGTATTTGAACTTGGATCTTACTGACTCCAGGACTAGTGCTCCATCTACCACCTACCTGTCCCTTACAAAGCATCTATTCTCTGAAGAGCACTGGGAGAAACACAAAGTTCAGATAAGAGTCCTTCTCATCAAGAAGTTTCTAGACTAGTTACTAGGAGGTAAGAAAGACTCCTATAAACACACAGACACTTCACGATGTCACAAATGAATTCTGGAATTACAAAACCAAGTGCCATGTGAAGATTGTAAGTAGGAATGAAGCCCTAGGAGGGGGAAAGTCCTAGAGTAGCCAATGAGTCCAGAGGAAGAACTGACACACCAGTGAGGTCCTGGCTTTTCTTGATCGCTCATGTAAAGCTGGATCTCATCCATGGAACTATTTCTCCCAATGATGTGGACCATAATCCTCCTGCTTTCCCATCTTTTGCAGCTCTTACCCATGTCTCTCCATAATTTGCCTCAGAGGGTCTACCCACCCAGGGTATTAGGGGCCTTCCTTTCTGTCTCCTGATATCTTCTGAGCCCTCATGGAGCACATGGGCTGTCTACTGGTTTTCTCTTACTCTTGCCACATGACTAGCCCATCTTTTTCTGATCATCCATGTCCTCTAATTACATCCTTGACTGGTTTTTTGTAATTCTTTCACTAATTAAATGCTCCTACCCACCAGGAGCTTCTCTATCACCTCAGAACAATTAGGAAACACCCATTAGTCAGTGTGATCTTTGGAACTGAACAGGAACCTTCACTGGTTTCTCCTTGAGCAGTCTAGGGGAGCAGATGAAAGCTCTTGAATTCCATTGGAAAAATCAAGTGTGTGTATTTGTCCTAAAGTACTTTGGCCTGGATGGTCCAACTTGGAGCTCCTCTTTTTGCAGTCCCTGCAGCACTTCCTTTCTCCAGTCGCAAAGCAGGTTTTTGTTTGTGATCTTAACCCTGCTGTGGGGTCAAGTACTGTTTTTTTTTTTTAATGTTCTTTTTGGTTACTGTTTGTTGCTATTTTTTATGAGGCATCAGACTCTAGGCACTGCCCGGAAACTCTTTGCCAAATCGGTAACAGTTGCATTATAAAAAGATTCTAATGACTTGGGGCTGGGACTAGCGAACAAACCATCATACTGTAACACTGTGTCTTTTGGGGAAACAGGCCAATAAATCTTACATGACCTAAACTCTGTTTGACACATGCCTGGCACTTTTGTCAAGAAAAAAGGGAAAAAACCCAGAACCAAACCCCCCCCCCCAAGCTTTATCTTTGATTGTCCCCTTCTTTGGCACTGGACCACTTCAGCTCATCTAACCAATCAGCTGTGAGCTTTCCTTCACGTGGTACTGCCCACTGTAGAAAGTTGCTAGGAGACCACTGGCAAGTAGCTGCTTGCTTTATCTCTCCCCCCATACACCTTTTTTAGGGGCTTCCCCTCCCCCCAATTAAACAGAAAAGACGATATCTTTGTATCTCAGCCTCAGGCTTTGGATTATTTTTTACCTCTTGAAGGAGGAATTTCCTGCCTTCCATGGTAGTTTAAACACTTATTGAAAGATGTTAGGGATCTCCCTGGAAGCCTCAAAAAATAAAACTGGGCCAGAAAAAAAAATTGTTGCATGTTCCTTGGCACTTAGAGTTGTAGAGCTCAGAAGGTCACCTAGTTCAACCTGCTCATCTCACAGGATGGGAAATTAAGGCCACAGAAGTTCAATGACTTGCCTAAAGTCACATGGCCAATAGGTGGGCAGAGTCTGGATTTGAAGCCAGGTCCCTAGACTCTAAACCCAGGGTTGTTTTCTGCTGTACCATCCTGCCCTCAGTTATTCTGAAAATTCATTCTCAAATCTGTAGACATCAATTATATAAATCTGTCTGGCAAAGGCAGCCTTTGTTTTTCTTTGAAGGAAGCTTTTATGGCCTTTTATTTTTTTAATTTTTTAGAGTTGGATGGAGCTGCAAAGAGTATCTATTCCAATCTCATTTAGCACTTGGTTGGTACTGTTCACTTTTGCCAGCAAAGTGATGGTGATCACCTTTTGCCCTTATGTTCCAAAACTTGTGGTCTGGCTTCTTAGTGACGATACCAAGTGTGTCTTAGTTAAGACAGTGATAGTGTTGCTTTGAAAAAGTGCATGCTTTCAAAGTCTGGAAGACTTACCCTGCTTGCTTGGCCTGCTTCCACCCTCACTCTCTCATTGCTGAGTTTGTCATGTGGTCCATTATATTATATTATAGCTTGGCTTTACTGCCCATATTCTTACCCTCTCACCCTTTTCAAGTCCTGGGACCACAATCAAATCAGTAGTTCTGTTGCTCCCAGAAGGGGTGTGGCATTCTGCTCCTTTGTGGCTCCACTTACCAGCTCTGTAACTTTTTAAAAAAAATTAATAATATTTTATTTTTTCCAATTACATTTAAAGATAAGTTCCAGCATTCATTTTTAAAAGGTTTTGAGTTCTAGGTTTTCCTCCTTCCCCAAGATGGCAAGCAATCTGATATAGATTATTATAATATTATTATTATGTATATGTGCAATCATGTAAAATATATTTCCATATTAGTCATGTTGTGGAGAAAAGGAAAAAAACACACCAACCCCCCCCCAAAGTGAAAATAGCATTCTTCAATATGCATTCAAACTCTATTAGTTCTTTCTCTGGATAGCATTTTCCATCATGAGTCTTTTGAAATTGTCTTGGATCGTTGTACTGCTGAGGAGAGCTGAGTCAGTCATAGTTGATCATTGCGTAATTGCTGTTACTGTGTACAACGTTCTCCTGGTTCTCTCACTTCACTCAGCATCAGTTCATGCAAGTCCAGGTTTTTCTGAAATCTGCCTGCTCATCATTTCTTAGAGCACAATAGTATTCCATTACATTCATATACCACAACTTGTTCAACCATTCCCCATTTGAGCAGCATCCCCTCAATTTCTAATTCTGTGCCACCACAATTTGTAACTTTCCAACCCAAAATATCCTTCCCTGGCTCCCATTTCTTGTATGTGTTATCTTTTCTCATAGAATGTCAGCTTTGGGAGGGTGACTATTTTTCCTTTTGTATTTATATCCCCACAACTTAGCAAAATCTTAACATGTAGTAAGCACTTAGTAAATGCATCTTCACTTATTTAGTTAATTGTCACTTGGCTTTGAGATAGCAGAACACTTCTGGATCTCCTCCTTCGACTTGCTTTTCCTTTGCTGTTTTCTTCTTGGAGTCCTCACCCCTCCCCCCTTTTTTTTTGATTCCTTAAGGCAAATGTTGTCTCAAGTTTTTATGTTCAACCTGCCTTCTTTTTTCTTTTTACACTTGGCAATCTCATTCAGTTCTCTAACTGCTATTTCTAAGAACTGGAAAATCTCTAGCTCCAGCCCTGATTTCTGTGTCTTAAATTCTATATCTACATATTTTTTATTTTACAAAGTGCCATTTATTTTGAAGATATAGCAAGGATGACGTACATATATTCCGCTCCCATACATACACACACACACCCACACCCCACCACACCCACACACACATACACATAATTCCCCAAGAGCATGCCTTCCCCTTTGACAGGGGGTGGGATGGGAAGGGAGTAGACCCAAAACTCAGGTCATTGCTACTTAGTAGTAGATCCACCAAGTTCATGTGCAGATAATAGCATGACTGCCAGATGAGTCCTCCTGGGCTGGGGTCCAGAAGGTCACTCTGAAGGTCGTTCCTTGCTATTCAGGGCATTGCTGTTGAGTTTGCTGGCGATACCTAGCCTGGATTCTGACTCTTCCATTCCTGTAGCTTGCTTTCTGAGGCAAATCATTCCACTCCCTGTACATATAAGAGAAAAAGACAAATGAAAAAGCCATCTGCACCATCTGTCTGCCAACTACTACATGGAAGCACCCATTTCTCAGCAGCTATATGGCTTCAAAGGAGGAAGACCCTAGGACTCCTTCTGTTCCCTCATGATCTTTCACTGGTCACTGAACTCCCCCAGACTTGAATGAAGGAAAGAGCCACCCCTGCTTTCCTAACTGTCTAGCAGACATCTCTCTGAATGTCCCACCAGTCAGTGCCTTTGAATCTGGGTGCCGCCACCTACTGGTTGTGAGACCTTGAACAAGTCACTTCACCTTTAGATCTTAGTTTCCTGATTTGGAAAAATGAGTGGGTTGGACTAAATGACTTCTAAGCTCCCTTCCAGCTTAAATCTGCATTCCTGCAATTCTGTATTCTAAAGCAATCTGAGAGGCAGTGGTACCGTAGAAAGAGGAGTGGGACAAAATAAGTTGCAATTCTGGTTTTGCTCCATACTATTTGTGTGACCCTGGGTAAACCTCTAGGTTTCAGTTCCTTCATCTCTTAAGGAAAAAAAAAAGTGGGTTGGGGAATTGGACTATGTGACCACTAAGGTTCCCCTAGCTTCTGTTCATGCTCCTGTGCTCTTCATTTAAAACCCTGTCCCTCCGTGTGACTTTATTCTTTTCCTGGTGGCACCACTGCCAATTTGCTATTATCTTTGACTCCCCCTCTTCCATGTCCATCCTATCCAGTTAGCTACTTGTTGTTTCTGAATTCACAGTATTTTTGTGTCCATCTTTGCTCCCATCACTTTAATGTATGCCTTCCTTCCTAGCCATCTAGCTATATTTCGCAGTGACTTTCTTAACAGGTCTTTCTGACTCCATTTTCTTCCTCTCCACATTCCCCTTTCCCCATTCCTTGTCCTCATCCTTATTTGGCTCATGGAAGACCCAGAAAAGTACTCTAGAATATTATCCCAAGGGTCACCCTCTATATGTTATTCATCCCAGAAATTAAACAGATTCCTTGGCAGAAAGTGTTATTTCACATACCGGGCAGGTAAGGGAACCTAGCTGAAGCATCTAAGTATCCTGAGGGAGAAACAGAAGGCATCATGTGACAGGCGAGTCAAACTATCACCATGACCACCATCTCCTTCAGACCCTGATTGGGACAAAATAGAGCACTGGGTCCAAGAGCTTGGAAATAGCAGTATTTCCCAAACTACCAGACCTGTTTTCAGCTACCACAGCTATTTTTGAGGGGAGAGATCATTTGGACTTGGGACTCCCCTTCCTCATTACCACCAATAACAACTGCTCACCAACCTCCACCAAAAGGTAGACAGGCAAAGGAATCCTGGGAGTGGCAGAACTTCACCCCCTCCTCCCAGATCACCAGCTTTGCTGTGAGGCCAGCCTTCCTAACTGTCTTCTGAGGAAATAACTTCTGTAGAGAAAGGGACCAGTCATCCCCACCAACTGTCTGCCAACTGTCAAGGCAGGCAAGCCAGTCTAACTGAAGCAGCATGGGAGAAATAAGAGGCATCATATTCCAGACTAGTCAAAACATCACCACCACTTTGACCGGCACCTCTTCTCAAACCCTGATGGAGACAGCCTAGGACCCTGAACCCAAGAATTTTGAATGTATTATTACCTCAAGTCCAATGTCTTTAGCCATTATCTTTAGAAGCAACCCCCTTGGAGATGTAGCCAGCAACTGTTCTTACAGGTGCTCCAACTATTAAAGACCCAGAAAGGAAAGTTTCTGTCACCAAAGTGGCACAGTAAATAAATAGTTCAATGTCAGAAGCTGATATGATTTTATCTGTAGAAAGGATGTTAAAGGAGAAGAATTCACATTTGCTTTGCCTTCAAACCCTAAGGACAATATATGGTGGCTTCTACATCCACCTGTGAATTTCTTAAGTTCAGGGACTGTTTCACTTTTTCTATTTGTATCCCTGGCACTTAACATTCTGCTTTGTACATTGTAAACACTTAATAATGAATGAATGTTCATTCATTCATCCTCCATACTGCCTCCAGACTTACCTTCCTTCTGTTGTTTATATCACTTGCCTATTCAAAAACCTTTTGTGGCTCACTTTTCCCTACCAAGTAAAGTCTGACCTTTCACAATATGGCACCATCCTATATACTTCTAGCCTTATCTCCTATTATTCCCATTCACATATTCTACACAATGTCCCAAATGGACTAATTGTCATTCAAATTCCCTCCTTTTTACCTTTGTTCTTGTTGCTCTTTCTCCCTACTCCTCATCTGACTATTGAGTCTCCAGCCAACCTTTAAAAACCAATTAAATTACAACCTTCTGTAGCAAGTTTTCTTTCATTCTCCTCTGCCTCAGCCCCCACCTGGCAATGATTGCCCTCTTCCTCAGGGTCTCACAGAAGTTTGGTTGCCCCTGTCTTATGTATGTGTATTATTTTGTATTTATTTGTATATGTGTCACATTCTCCTGTGGGCAAGATAGAGAAGTGAGGATGCAAGGAGGTGAGTATGAAGACCAAAGGCTCCCTTAGGCCAGATTCTATATCTCATCATCAAATCACGAAATAACAAAATCTCAGGGCTGGAAGCACCATCAGGAGCTGCCTTGTCATTTTTTTCAACATTTAACTGAACAAGATCTTTTTTCTTTTTTTTAATTTTTAAATATTTTTATTTAAAGTTTTGAGTTCCAAATTCTGTCCCTCCCTCCCCTTCCCCCTTCCTGAGATGGTAAGCAATCAGGTTTCACATGTGCAATTACGTAAAACATTTCCCTTATTAGTCATTTTATACAAGGACATTTGAATAAAAAAATGAAAAATAGCATGCTTGAGTCAGTGTTCAATCAGGATCAGTTCTTTCTCTGGAGGCAGATAGCATGCTTCATCATTAGTCCTTTGGGATTGTCTTGGATTGTTATATTGCTGAGAATAGCCAAGTTATTCACAGTTCTTCATCATACAGTGTTGCTATCACTGTGTACACTGCTCTCCTGATTCGGGTCCCTTCACTATGCATCAGTTCGTGTAAGTCTTTTCAGGTTTTCAGGATCTCCTTCTAGCATCCCAAAGAGTTGCCAATCTCCAATGAAGGGGGACTTGCTGCCTTCCAAAGCAGACAGCCCTATTAGGATGTTTTCCCTTAAGTCAGGCTGAAATCTGCCTTTTTCTTATTGCTCTTAGTTCTCTTTGGGGTCAAGAAACATTGGTCTTGGCCCTTTTCCACATGACAACCCCTTAGACTGAAGACAACTCCACTGTTCCAGCAAAACTTCTGTCCTCCAGGCAAAATGTTACCAGGTCTGCAGAACAAAAAAAACCCCAGCGTGTATAATTACAACTACTGTATGTAAATGAAAACAGCGTTAAAGAGGTTGTCATTTAAGCCTCAAGTCAAAAATACTGGACAGCCCTGATAGTTGCCTATGAAACTTATCTGTCCTTTCCCCAGTGGAAGCAGAGCTGTCATTCACAGCTGTCAGTTATTCATTTTTGTTCTTTTCTTGAGGATTGTATATTATGGAGATTCAGATGCAGTTAGTGTCCTGGGGTTTTGTATGATGTGTTAAAACAAATTATTTTAAAAAATCATTTCTTTGAATTGATTTGTTGTTATTTTTATTTTTTTATCCCCTTGCAACCTGTCCTAGTGGTAGCACACAGATGGCACTTAGTAAATTATCTGTTGATTCATTAAGGGTATGAATTCTAAGCTTCTCAAGAGTAGGGATAGTCTCTCTGAGGTCTTTATCTCTTCCAGAAAACATCTAGCAACACTGTATGCAATAGGTATTCAATAAATGCTCTTAACTGATATCTCCAATCATGGGTCAAAAATTGGACAAGGCCTTACAGATCATCTGGTTCGGCCCCTGCCACATTTTACAAATGAGCAAACCAAGGCCTAGAGAGGTGAAGGGCCTTGGCCTGAAGTCCCACAGATTACTAGTGGCAGAGCTGGAATATCAGAGCTTCTGAGAGGGTCAAATATTTTTTGTTAAATGCCTACTATATGTCTGTGGTAAACACTGAGGGTACAAAGAAAGGTAAACAAAAACCAAAAAACCAGCGTCTGCTCTCAGGGGACTCACAATATAATAGGGAAAACAGTATTCATAGAACTTGGTACAAGCAAAGCATGTTCAGGACAAACTGGGGATAATCTTAGAGGGGAGGCAGTAAGGTTAAGGGTGACTGGGAAAGGCTTCTTGCAGAAGGTACAACTTTAGCTGAGACTTAAAGGAAGCTGTGAAGCTACCCAGGTGTAGCAGTAACTCTGGGGTTTCTGGAGGCTCTGGGGTCTGTGACTCTGAAGATCTCTAACTCCATGAGGCTGAGGCACTGCTTTCTTCCCCAGGACCCCTGTGGAGGTGGGACAGGAGAGAGGAGAAAGCTGTTTGCATGTTGTAAAGAAGCAGGGATGAGGGAGTTTTTATTCAGACACCTGCACAGATTAACTTGAGGGAAGCACACCAAAGCTCTAACTTCTAGACTTTACAGAAGAAATGAATTTCTACCAGGGCAGAGAAAAGATTCCAGGATTGGGGGAAATTGTTCCCCGCACCCCACTTGTAGATCGTACCTAGATCAGCATATCTAAAACTGCACAGAGAGGGATTTTGTTCTTGAATTTCTTCCTATAGAGGTTTTCTCCCAGAGGAAAACACAGTAGTGTTGTTACTGTGTGAGGGGCACATCCTGTTAACAGGGTGTAGGCTCAGGCCATTAGTCATTGGCTGGGCCTTGAAGGAAGGCAAGGCTTCCCCTCATTCACTGTGCCCTGGCTGTAGCTGTCTGGTGGGAGCGGGTGACGTCAGAGGCAACAATGGACCACTATTCCGCCCCTGCGTGGCTCCTGCCCCACACCCTCGGTCAGCTCCTTCCCCTCTCCAACTCACCCTTGGACTCAGCTGGCTATCTCACATCCTCCTCCTCCTCCTCCCCAGCTGAAATATTGTCAGCAAAGCAGCTGTGATTTCCTCAGGTGGGTAACTCCCCTCACCAACCTAGGTATCATTTAAAGCATGAGTCTTAGGGAGTTGCCTGGGCCTCAGTGACTCATGAAGGCCACACAGTGAATAAATGACAGAAGCCACTTTTGGAACGTAGGTCTCCCTGACTACAAGTCCCCTACTCTATCTACTACCCTACTATGGCTTCCTTAAGCGTGATTAATGATAGTAATTGCTGACGTATGCTTTAAGGTTTGCAAAACACTTGAGGCACATCATCTTTTATTTCCATGCCTTTCCATAGGCTGTCTTTACTTCTGCCTCTTAGACATTGCTCAGGCGCTTCCTCTTATGAGCATCCTTTCCTAATCTCCTAGTCATTACTTCCCTTTCTCTCCTTCAAGTATCTCATGTATTTATTTCTCTGCCCATGTTGAATTTCTCAATAGAATGTAAGTTCTTTCAGCGTAGGGACCTGATGGGGTGGGTTCTTTGGTGGGGGGAGACTCTCAATAGTGCCTTCACGTTATTGAGTCATGTCAGTCACATCTGATTCTGTGAATTGGAGTTTTCTTGGCACAGATACTGGAGCAATCTGCCATTTCCTTCTTCAGCTCATTTTCCAGATGAGAAAATTGAGGCAAATAGGGTTAAGTGACTTGTCCAGGGTCACACAGCAAGTAAGTGTCTGAGACTGGATTTGAACTCAAGTTTTGACCCTGGCCCAAGGACTTTCTCCTCTGTGCCACCTTGCTGCCCTGGCTTCACATTAGGTTCTTTTTAATAAGTATGACAGGTAAGCTCATCGTATAAATGCAGTAACAGAGACTAAGATTAAGTGAATTGCCTAGAGTAATATGACTAGTGTCAGAGGTTAGAGTTGAGCTCAGGTCTCTTCTGACCCCAAGTTCAGCACTAGTGACTAGATCATGCTACCTCTTCAGAGTCTTAGCTGGGGAAGTCAGCTACTGACCTCCCTTTTACCTTCCTGTGATTTTAGGGACAGAGCCTTGGAACAAATTTTTCCCATCTCCCCTCTGGGTACCCTTCCCTTCTAATTCAGGAGGAACCCTGCCCCATCCTCATTTCCCTCTCTCTTTGCTTCTTAATAAATGATTGTTGGTTGATTATTTGTGTCCCCTTTATCTCTAAGAGTTCAGGAAGCCATACTAATTCAAGCCAGCACTTCCTCTTTACCACAGTGCTGCTGAGGGCTGAGGGGGTGGTTAAAGGCGGTGAGACAAGATTTTGTAGTTTAGTAGTGTATGATTTAGCAGATGACCCCGTTGCTTTTGCCCTTCATGATTCATCTTGAGTGGACCATCCCTACTTCCTCACCACCCACACTTCTTAACTCCCTTGGAACCTCATTTTGTTTCCATACTCCACCCAGATTGCTCTAAATTCACCAGTGATCTCTCCCTGGCCAAATCCTGATCTCCTCAGAATCCCAGAGCTTTGCAGTTAGTCCTCTGAGCCAATCGTATTATTTCATGCAGGAGCAATCTGAGACCCCAAAAGGTTATATCACCTCTTTGAGGTTACCTGGTGGCAGAGCTAGTGTTCCAACTGTGCCATGTCTCTCACCTCCAAGTCCGGTATTCTCCATTGCACTACAGTGCCTAGTCTCTGAAGGTTTTTTCTCTTGCCTTCTGTAACATTTCACTATTTTGGTGAGATGGATTGAGTGATGGGCTTAGGGTCAGGAAGGACCAAGTTCAAATCTGATCTTATGGACACTTACTAGCTGTGAGACACTGGAATCTGGGTTCCTTGGCAATGGGGCCCTGGATCCAGGAAAGATAAGGGCAAAACTGGTCTATCAGAGACCAGGTTGGTTCCACAGGGCAGAGTCCAAGGTTTTAATGGGGAAGACATGGAAATGATGTCCTGAGTGGAGATAGCAGTACATGAAGAATAGATCTCATATGTGAAGGGTTTAGGCAAAAGGAACATGGTAGATAAGGCTGGGAAGGCAGAGTGAGGCTAGGATGCAAAGCTAAAGGTTTTGGAGCATGGAGAGTGGGGTGATGGTGGAGAGGGCAGGGGGACAGTTGGAGTAGTCAGGTCATAGAACTAATATCAGATTCTGTGATACAATGGGAAGAAGGAACCATGAATTGTGTTCATTTCGAAATATAGTCACCTCTTTGAAGTCCTCATTTAGAAACAATTTGCAAAGCCCTTAGTTCCTAGGCTAAGCCACACACACAAGCATGAAGCCTCTTTGCTTTGTCTCCCCCGAGGGGTTTCCTGGTCCCTCAACCAGTGTGGAATGTAGGTCCAAACCCTACAGCAGGATACACAATCAGATTCAATTCAACAAGTATTTAGTTAAATATGGAAATGTTTTACATGATTGCATGTGTATAACATGTCTATTTGCTCATCAGCTCAGGGAAGGGGGAGGGAAGAGAAGGATAGAAATTGAAATTTAAAACTTTTAAAAACAAATATAAAAAATTGTTTTAGCATGTAATTGGAGAAGACATGAATATATATATACACACCCATTTATAGACATAGGTACATGTGTGTATTTTATGTATGTATGTATATATTACATTACACACACACACACACACACACCACACCCCAAAGCAAATATTTAGTTAGCATTTTATATATTGTCAGCACTGTGGAGGAGATGAGAAAGCTCTGACTTTGAGACTTTAAGTCAACTTGACTTGCCCATCCCTGGAGATCTTAGGATCATGGATCTATAGCTGGAGGGGACTTCCAAGACCCTCTCTTCCAACCCCCACCCGATGAGCAACCTCATACCGAGGGAAATAAAGTGACTTGCCTGAGGTCACACAAATGATAAATATCAGAGGCAGGATTTGAAACATGGTTCTCTGTTGAGGATGATCTGGGTGGAGGAGGGGTAGGGGTGATCCTGCTCAGGTATAGAAGTATAGGTTTATGACATGTGGAGTTGGACCAGGAAGGGATCTTAAATCTTGTATCATCCACCCCCTTTATTTTACAGATGAGGAAGGTGAAGGCCACAGAGGTTACGTAATTAGCGCACTGTCCCATCCATAGTAAGTGGCAGTCAGACTTGTAGCTCAGTCCTCTGACCTCTTTCCACTGTAATACAGTTAGATGACCTTTGAAACTTATTGTTCTTTTCATTTACATCGATGTTGTCATTGAGCATGTCGTTTTCCTCCTTGGATACTGAAGTAAATATATAATGCTTTATAATCTTTAGAAACTCTCACACACATACTCTTTTTTCAATCTAGACAACAACCCTTTGAGATAGGTAGGACCTGCAGGCTTACAAGTTCCAAGGCACAGGTGAGCAATGAGGTTCCCTAAGGTAGTAACTTGCCCAGGGTCACTAGCCAGGAGTAAGTCCATTCCAAAGTACTCTCACTTTGGTTCAGCAAGATCTCATGCTGTGAAACATGGAATCAGAAGCATCAGAGAGCAGCACATGAGCCAAAGTAAAAGTATTGCTACTGTCATCTGTCAGGCTTCGAGGGAATGTGTAAGTTGAGGGAGCCAAGCTAGTAAAGGCCCAGAATAGTATATATTCTTAATAGAATTTAAAGTTGGGAGGGACATTGAAATACAGTCCCTTCACTTGATAAAGAGTGATACTGAGGTCCAGAGAGGGTCAGTAATTTGTCCTAGGTCACTCAATCACTCAACAAGCATTTATTGAGTGTTTACTTTGTGCCAGGACTTTGCATTCTAATGAGGGATATAATATGTTAGGGTTAGAAAGAAGTTAGGGAATAGATAGCAGGTAACCTTAGAGAGTTTCACAAGTCTTTAGGGCTGTAGAAGTGAGATTCCAATGTAGACACCCTGACTCCAAATCCATTGTTTGATGTCAAAAGTCTCAGCTGATCAGGTGTTTCTTATCCACTCTGAAAGTGACACACAATCACCTTTTTGGTATCAGGAGGCAGTGATGAGTTGGATATCCTTCTTTTTTTTTTTCTTTAAGGATATAGTTTTTCAAAAGCCTCTAATTTTAACTAAGCCGCTTAATGAACCTCATTTTCAATTAACTGCCCATTTGCCTGATCTTTCCCTTCCCAAGCCCTTTGGAAATAGAGAGAAAACTACTATGCCAACATTCCTTGGGTGTTTACATAAGCAGTATGGTTTGCTAAGAGCTGGAAGCTGACCTCAGATGTCAATAACCCCATTCAGGCATGTAAGCAATGTATATTTGACTCCACCTGGAAAATGAGCCAATGGTGTGGTGCCCTCCCACCCACTTTGTTGGAGAAACATTCCCCTTTGGTCAACACAGGAAAAGCTCCATGCCTTATTAATGTCTAGCACTCAGGGTGTGCCTTTGCCCAATGTGACTGCAGTCATGTCTGTTGGAGTGGGAACTTCATTTTGAGCACATGTTGCCAAATGCAAAGTTCTAGGAAATGCAGTGGGTAGGCAGAGACAGAAATCAAACATTCAAGGAGTTTCCATTCTACACAGTAGTAGATTCCTGTGCCCAGCAAGCAGACTAGGGACCTCAATTTTTTCTTTACCCTTGAACTTGGACAAGGCAAATTGATCAAATGCAGACAAAGCTCCTGACTTTTCAGCAAAACCAAACCGATCAGTACTTTCAATATTCCTCTTGACAAAAAGAAAAAACCCATTTTCTGGGAAATGAAATTTTAGTATGTCAGCAGTTAAAGATTGTGTGGGTGAGGATTTTGAGGCACTCTGAGTGAACTTTTAAAGTTATAATTTATCTACTAAGGGAGGAGGGAGAAACTGAAGATTGATCAACTAGTGATGAGTTTGGTTATTTTTAGTGAATTTTTTAAAACATTAACACTAGCAGCAAGTAAATTCGTCAGGACCTTCTGTAGAATAGGGATAGATTTAGTGTAGGAAGAGGTAAAGTAGACAGACTATGAAAGACTATGGAAAATCAAGTCTTAAGAAATTCTACAAGAAAAAAGAACTTAATGGACGGACCCATTTGCATCTTCGTTAAGGTTACTGAATATACTTCTACTCAGTTGTCATTACTGTGTAGGTGTTAGCTTACTTACAAAAAAATGAAAACATTTTTTTCATATATATATTTTCATGTTTATAATGACATAGTTCTCATACCTGTCACCTTAAATAAATCAGTAGTATTCTAAGTATTGGTTAAGGACTTCTTTGGGCTCAAGACAGGACTTGACAGCTTCTTGGTCTGTGCAAGGCAATGTGTCACAGTGGATTGAGGACTATCTCTGAAGTTTAAGACCCTCACTGTGGTCTCTTCCAACTCTAGTGCTGATCCTTTGAATCTTAACTCTGATATTTTTCTGAGTAACCTTACACAAATTACTGAACCTCTCTGGGCCCCAGACTAGATGGGACTAGATGCTACTTACTGGGTAACCTTAGACAAATCACTTAACCTTTCTGGACACAAGTTTCTTCATCAGTAACATGAAGAGGATGGACTAGATGACCTCTGAAGGCCTTCTCAGCCCTACCTCTAGGAGCCCATGACACTTTGCCTCTTGTTGAGACTTTCTTTAATCCTTGATCATAAGCCAACTCTGATATAGAATAGAATGGGGCATTGTGGTATGTGGCAGCTGGTGAATCTGAGGAGACACCACAGGATAAACCAAACTGTTTATTATTTGGGGATTTCTGTCTTACAGGCCAAGAACAAGGAGACGGGTGAGCTGGCTGCTGCCAAAGTCATCGAAACCAAGAGTGAGGAGGAGTTGGAGGATTATATAGTAGAGATAGAAATCCTGGCTACATGTGACCACCCCTACATAGTGAAGCTACTGGGGGCCTTTTACCACGATGGGAAGTTGTGGGTAAGAGATTTCTACTTATTGCCTTTTCCTGCATGCCAGTCCTTGGTATTAGAAGATCCTTGCAGACACAATGGAAGAGCTTCAGGGGATCACAGAACTAGCCGTGAATAGCCAACTCAGATATATTCCACTGGCAGAATGCAATTTAGTAACAAAGGAAGTACATACATTCAAGAACCAAGAAGTAGGATGAAAATAAATTGCCTGATGTGTAATTTGCATATGGAGGTGGAGGTCCAATGGAGAAAGGACTGACTTTGGGGTCAGAAGGACCTA
This sequence comes from Potorous gilbertii, assembly GCA_028658325.1. Classification (NCBI taxonomy): domain Eukaryota; kingdom Metazoa; phylum Chordata; class Mammalia; order Diprotodontia; family Potoroidae; genus Potorous; species Potorous gilbertii. The sequence continues at coordinate 366,837,617 of CM053769.1, forward strand.
GATTTAAATCTTGCTTCTTTCACTTACTATATATGTGAACTTGTTCAAGTTACCTGGTCTCATTTTCCTCATCTGAAAAATAAATAGTTAGAACTAGATGGTTTCTAAGGTTCCTTTCATTTCTAAGTCTATTACCAGGTGATCATTTGAACATTTCTCAGGATGTCTTGCATTATAACCTAAAGAAAAATCTGTAATCTTAGTAAAATCCTCCTGGAGGAGATGAGGAATGGAGGTGGGGCTCAGCTTTTGAGATGGTTTGAGGAAGATTCTCCAAAAGTCATGACATACAAGTGACTAGCAGACTGAAGGAGGATTATGCCGTGGAGGTCAAGACCAGATAGGATGTTGAGGAGAAGATACAGAAAAGTCAAGGAAGGTGAGAATGCAGAAATGACTTTTGCATTAGGGACGATCTTGGCAGCCTTAGCAAATTTGTTTTTAGTGGAGAACTGGAAGCAGATGCCAATGTGGAAAGGATTGGGAGGAAGTCAGCAGTCTAGTTAACAGTTCTTCTGTCTATAGTTACTGGTAGAGGGAAGAACTCCAGAGGAATAATGTTAGTGTCTGTTATAACAATATCTCCATGCAACAGGCTTTTGGGGAAAAGTTTACAGTAATATTTGCCCCTTATATTTTTAATTTGGAGATTTAAAACTATTACATTTAATGTAACACTTGAAATTCTCTAATATATACATTCTCAAGCAACATACCTAGATTTTGACATGAGGGTATAATGGAACATATATCAATGCTTATCTATCCCCAGTGGCTACATTCCATGTTCTCAGTATGGCCCAGTATGGCCCAGAACACAGATATTTTACGTGTAGTATTTTTCTGACTTTTGTTGAAATGACATAATAGCTGAAAAGGATCAAAAACTTGCTCCTAGAAAGATAGATGTTCTTTGGGATGAGAACTTTCTTGTTCAACTTTCCCTCTAAATTTTTTTTTTTAACAAAACACCCCTCGATACTGTCTCTTCTACACGCAGACACACACGCAGACACACACACACACACACACACACACACACACACACACACACACACACACACACACACACACACACACACACCCACAACTGACTACTAGGCACTTTCCCTTGAACCACCATGTGGAAGTTAGCCAAAAACCAGGAGATCAGCTTTTCTTCCAGAATCTGTAATCTTAGTAAAATCCTCCTGGTTATTTCTTATCATCACTTCTGCTTTTTTTTAATGTTGAAAAACTTCAAGTTTAAAAAAATTTTCCCAAAAGACACTCAAACTGTCAAAGTGAATAAAAGGAAGAAGCTCTTAGCTGATCCTTTGAGTTTCCTTTGGGTCTTTTCTTTCTTCCTTTCTTTTGAAGGATCTGGATGTATTCTCTGGGGCAAGATCTTCATGACTTCGATTCCTTTTAGGTTTGTTCTTCCACCACCAAACTACAGGGGTGGTGATTAAGTTAGTCTCCAGATATAAATAGAGGTTGGGAGGGTTCAGAGTAGGAGTCCTTAACCTTTTCTGTCATAGATTCCCTTTTTGTCGGTCTGCTGAAGTCTATTGTCCCCCCTCCTAGAGCATTATTTTTAAATGTATAAAATAAAATACGTAAGATTACAAAGGAAGCTAGTTATGTTGAAAACAAGTTGTAATTTTTTCCTGTCTTAGTTCACAGACCCCTAGGAATTCATCAGCCTCAGAGTTAAGAACCTCAGGTGTAGAGAAATACATGCATATTAAATGAAAACATTTTTGAGGGATACTCATAACATTTTTAGGTTGATTTCAAGAAAGGAACATGCCCAGAAATAGAATTTGGGTTCGAATGGGACTATAATATGATCCAAGATGGTAGTTCTTATGGTCTTTTGAATTTGGAGGTGAAGAAAATCCTGATTTTCCATAATATCTTAGTCACCAAGGAAATATGTAACCCAAAGTAGAGTACACATCAGAACCAAAGAGAGATGTGTAAAGTTTAGGTAAATCAAAATGATTTTGAAAGTCTCTCTCCACTCCCACTCCAACCCTATTGCACTTTAGCATCGGTCTTATTGTGGACCTTTACTTAAGATTTCTATCTCAATAAATCCAGCAATTGAAATATTGATTCATAGTCCAGTGATCTAAGGATTTTTGGCTTCTCCTATTTCTCGACACCATTTCTTACCCATGGACTTTTCTCTCAATTTTTGGACCTTCGTGGGAGAAGCATGATTGAAGACGCTCTATTGAAAGCAACTTTGACTCTCTCCTTTCCTTCTCCTACCACATCCTATCATCCTCCAAGTTCTTTTGATTTTTTTTGGAAATCTTACTCTTAGTTTTTCTTCCTTTCCATTTCCACTGCCACCAGTTTAGACTGGGTGCTTTTCATCTCACTTCCATGTTGCTGCAATAGTCTCCTATTTCTCCTCCCTTCAATCAGTCTTGTATGCTGCTGCCCAGTTACTTATCCTAAGGCACAATTCGGATCTTGTTGGTCTTTCACTTAAGAAATTGTCTATGGCTCCCCACTGATTACAAGATGAAGTCCAAAGTCCTTGTATCCAAGGCCTTTCACAATCTGTCCCCAGATATTCCCATAGCCTTATCTCCCACCATGAGTGTATCCAAATCCTCCACTATGGCTAAACTCTTCTCTTTGCTCCTTAGTTCTCCTGAGCTTATTGTCAGTTATACTTTGTCTGTGTTATTCCTTCTGTTTGACATGCCTACTCTGTTTATAAGGATGGTAATAGTTCACATTTCCATAACACCTTGAGGCTTATAAACTGCTTTATAAACCTTGTCCAGAGCTTAGTGCAATCTCTGGCATATAGTAGGCATTTAATAAATTTTCACTGACTGACTTGGTTGCAGAATCCTACCCATTTTTCAAGGCCCTACCCAAATTATACCTCTCTCTCTCATTGGCACTCCAGTTCTCTCCCTTTCTACTCTAATCCCCTCAATCCTTCCTCTCTTTTTCCTTTTATTTCCCGTTTCCTCCAACAGTGAAATCCCACCTAATGTTGAATTTTTATTCTATGTATGCATGATTATATCTATACATACTTATAGTTATTT
>CM053769.1:366841175-366858249 GCA_028658325.1 Potorous gilbertii
AAATGGCAGACCATTCCAATATCTTTGCCAAGAAAACCCCAAATGAGGTCAGGAAGACTTGGACATGACTAAAAATGAACAGAAAGATGTTGCTAATTGGGGGTGGGGGGAAGCTGAAGTGATACTAATTCTACCTTCTCATTGAAATGTCTACCAGTCAGGCTTGTCTTACCCTTAAACGTAAATTGTTTTAATCTTGTCTATAAAAAAGCTCAGTGCACTAATAAACTACTTTTATTTTATTTCCTGGGTTTGCCTTAATTGCCCAGGGTGAGGCCTGAACTAGGAGTTTCTTTTAATACCACCTAACTGCCTGGTAAAATCACAGGTCCTTCAAAAAAATTATAGAAGAAGTTAAAAAAAGTTCTATGGGGATAATTTTTAGTTGTTTTGCATGCCCTTGATGAGCAATATTTGCTCTCAGATGTCCCATCTCTAAGCATCAGGAGGACAGGAAGGTTTATTACATTTGGGTAACAATTTATAGGCTGCCCTTCCCCAGAAAGTCATTGAGGGTGGAGATACGTTAATGTGGACACCTACTTACTGAAGACTGGGCAGAGGCAGATTGGGCCTGTGACTTTCCACAAGGGTGACAGCATCCAGGTTCTTTTTGGCCAGGAGTACATTGCGTCCTTATCCCTCCCACTTTTCTTCTACCTTTGCCTTATTGATGATAATAGTTTACACTCAAAGGTGCTTAACGTTAGATAAGCCTGTTCAGTTTCCACAATGTATTATATATATTTTCTCATTGGATCGATGAAGCAAGCTTCTGACATAGGTCAGGCAGCTGTTATATGAGCCCGTTGTACAGATGAGGAAGCTGAATCACCCAGTGGCTAAGTAAATTCGCTGCAGGCCACAGCTCTGTGGTTTGTGCTCTGTGAGTCTCAAACCTGATCTCCTGCTTCAAGCCCCACCTTACCTCCTCCTTCACCATCCTATCACATTGCCTTTCTAAACAGCCAGCCAAGTTTCTGGTCCCATTAAGTTCTTCCTTGTCTTAGAAATTCCTGGGGATCATTTCAGCTGACCCAAAGAGTCCTTCTTTTCTCTCTTTAATTAGTGGGAAAGATGAACTCATTTTACTTACTCCAGCTTTTTCCCCTCAAAGGTTTTCCAAAATCCTAATGGGAGGGGTGGGTGTGGAGGAAGGGTCAGTTATGTTCTGAAGGGGGAGTGGTGGGTGCTGGGACTGCTGAGCTGAATGGTCACTTTGTTTGATGAGGGGCACTGAGTTCTGGGAGCAAATTCTCTTGACTCCACCTACAGAATACTCGAGATAAGCAGCTGACATTTTAATGTTTACTGTTTAGCTCTGGCTCCATGGACTTCCTACCACAAACAGGTCTTGATTGAGTAACCAGAAACCTCTTCCTTATCTGCTGGCAGGATGGCTGGGTAGGGGGTGGGGTGGTAAGATAGACAATCATTGGAAGGTTGGGGTCTTTTGCCCACGGCAGAGTGCTTACTTTGGGTGTTTCAGTGGTTTTTGTGCCTGGGTTTAGAATAAAAATTCAGGGTTCTGTCCAACTTTCAGTGTCATAGAATGTTGGTATGGCATGAAATCTTAGAGCTTCCTTTGGTGCCTTATTTTACAGAGGAGGAGATTGAGACCCTGGAATATTTGTGTGTCAGGAGGCCAGGCTCGCTGGTCTTCCTATGAAGATCATCAGGCTTTCACTCTCTCTTCTTCCCTTTTATCTCTGTGCTAGTGAAATTATTTATAGGAAAGCGCTTTGAAAGAAACAAAATGCTAAGTGAGTGTGAGGTCATATTATCAACATCATAATTTTTCACTAATTGAAGATACCTTTATGGAGCACTTGCTGGCAATGCAAAACACTTCCACTAGAATATGAAGTGAATGTAACCTGTAACCTGTTCACTCATGAGTGAGCCCAGAGCAGTGGGCTATTGATATAGCATTTGGGGAGAACAGAAGGGGAGGGAGAAATGGGTTGAATCATAGAGTGTCAGAGTGTTAGCACACAAGGGTGCCTTAGAGACTATCTGCTTCAAACTCCTTCATTTTAGAGAGCAGGAACCTGTAGACCAAAGAGAGGAAGTTACTTAATCAAAGTCACATACTGTCTTGGGCTGTTGCCATGGTTTCTTGTGGTTGGTGGTCTTACATTTAATATCATAAGTGTGTATGTGGAAGTTTTTTTCTTGTTTTTAAAGTTTAAAATAAATAAAAAGTTTACACCAAAAAAAAAATAATACATCGATACAAAGCAGATAGCAAAAGTTGGATTGCCTACACAATGGGAAGACCTTCTGGGTGACATGAAGAAAACCTTACAGAGAGTGGCTTATCAGTCCCTACATATTCTTTGTCCCTGTTGTCCACAGGCCATAAAGGCTAATTGCCGAGTCTCGAGTGTGACCCTGCTGTATCTCTTATCTAGGTAGGGCCACCTTGGCCACCCTTATCTTCCTATGAACAAACACGCTTGGTATGTATGTGCTCAGGTGGGTTTGTTTGGCAGCGTTAGTAGGGGAAGAAATGACATTAAGGTTCATTCTTCTCTCTGTCCTATGGTATTGGAGCAGGAAAAGAGGTCTTATTCAGGTATTTAAGGGGCTTTTTAAGGGGCCCTTCCTTTCTTTTCCTTCTATAGAATTCATGTAACATTAGTGTTGGAGAACTGGAGGGGGCCTTAGAACATGGAACATCAGAGTTGGAAGGGGTCCTAGAACAAAGAATATGGACCATTAGGGGAAGAAGGGTTGTCCCATATGCCTGGAAGGTACTATCTTTCCTCATCTGTATCCATTCAACTCCTCTTTTTCTTTCAAGACTGAGCTTTAGTGGCTACTTTCTTCCTTAGGGCCTTTTTTGATTCTCTGTTTTTCCACCCCCCCCCCCACCCCATCCAAACAGAAAATACTGTTTCTTCCTCAATTTCATGGATTGTAGATTTAGAGTTAGATGGAGACCTTAATGGCTGGGTAACTCCAAGCCCCTCGTTTTTATTTTCTTTTACTTAATATTACATATTTTTTCTCAATTAACAGGCATTATTTTCTCTCTGTCCCTCTTTCCCTCATGAGAAAAAAACCCCAAAACCTTTGTAATAAATATGCATGGCCAAGCAAAATAAATTCCTATATTGGCTGTGTCTGAAAATGTGTGTCTTATTCCGCATTTTTAGTATATTATCACTCTGTCAGGAAATGGATAACATCCTTCACCACTGGTCCTCTTAGAATCATGACTGGTCATTGCGTTGGTCAGAATTCTTATTTGTTTTTATGATGTTCGTTCACTCTGCATCAGTTTACATGACACTCCTAGGTTTCTCGGAAGTGTACCCTCCATTATTCCTAATGGCACAATGGTATCCAGTTATATTCACATACTATACTTCAGCCATTTGTTGGGTACCCCTTTAGTTTTTGCCACCACAGAAAGAACTGCTATCAGCACTTTTGTGCCTAAAAATTCTTTTTCTCTTTCTTTGATCTCGTTCATGCATGGGCCTAGTAGTGGTATTGCTGACCCAAGGAGTAAGCCCAATCTAATAACCTTTGGGGCAAAGAAACTTAGGTACAGTGAGGTAAAAGACTCATGGTGAGGACCCATGCTTTGCAAGAAGCTTGTAGTAGGGCTGGGATGTTCTTTAAGTATCTTTTTTAGGATGTCTTCTTTGCCCCTGTCACACTCTATGTCTCGTGTATTGTACTCATTTATATATTCTTTAATTAGAAGACTATTAGCCCTTTGAGATAGAGGCTATGTAATTTTTTTAATGTGTCCTCTTTTTAGTAGTATGTACTTAATAAGTGATTGCTGCACTGAGTCAGGCATAATCTAGGCCAACTCTTTCATTTTATAGATAATGAACCTGATGCTCAATCAGGTTAGAAGATTTGTCCAAGGATATTGATGGTAGAATCAGGCAGTTAGGTGGCACAGTAGGAAGACTCATCTTCCTGAGTTCAAACTGGGCCTCAGACATTTACTAGCAGTGTGACCCTAGGAAAGTCACCTACCCCTGTTTGCCTCAGTTTCTTCATCTGTAAAATGAGCTGAAGAAGGAAATGGCAAACCACTCCAGTGTCTTTGCCAAGAAAACCCCAAATGGGATCATGAAGAGTCAGACACAACTGAAAAATGACTGAACATTGACGGCAGAGCATACATACCCATTCTGGGTTGAGAAGGAATGATGAGTATAGTTTCAAAAGAGTGTGAGGTTCATTTTGACAAGTCCTGTCCATCCAAGATTGCACTTGTGATTAGGACCACAGAGTTTGAGGTTCATTTGTCATCTGCTCACTTGATCTCGTGCTCAATGTAGAGGCAGCATAGGGTAGAGCATAGAGGGCTTCACTTGGAGTCAGGTAAACCTAGGTTCAAATTCAACCTCAGATGACTCTTTTGGCACCAGGGGGAGGTACTAATCCCTTTAGGTTCGTACCAAATACTGATTTGTTCATAAACTACCAGCAGCTACAGGAGGAGCTGATAGACTTTGCAAAGCCTGTGGACTTGCATGTTCAGTTTTTAGAAAGAAGTCACTTAACCCTTGTCAGTCTCAGCATCCTCATATGTAAAAAGGAGGTGTGTGTATTTTAATGGCACCTCTTATGCAAGATTGTTTTGAGGAACAAGTGAAGTAATATATGCAAAAAACTTGGCAAACCTTAAAGTGCTATATAAATATGAGCTGCTGTTACTGTCATCGGTATTATTAATTTTCTCCTCTTCCTTTTCAATGATGTTTAGACAGAAATGGCCCTGGGATATCACTCTCTGACTTATTCTTTTATATTTAATATTTTAGGAATTACTACACAAGGGGATAAAATAACAAACTGCCTTTGGTAAGGTATTAACGGTAAGCTAAGTGGCCCTAAGTATAGTGTACAGGAAGTTGTTGTTCAGCCATGTCTGACTCTGTGAACTCCTTTTACAGATGAAGAAATTGAGGCAAATAGGGTTAAGTGACTTGCGTAGGATCACACAGCTAGTAAGTGCTGGAGGTCAGACTTGAACTGAGGTCTTCCTGACTTTAAGCTTGATGCTCTATTCACTGTACCACCTAGCTTCCTCTAACTGTTAGGAAGACCTGAATTTCAGACACTTAATAACTTTGTGATGCTGGGTAAGTCACTTAATTTCTGTCTGCCTTGGATTCTGTATCTGTAAAATGGAGCTCATAACACCACCAACCTCCCAGAGCTGTTGTGCAGATAAAATGAAACATTTGTAAAGTACTTTGAAAACTTCAAAGTGCCTTAAAAATGCTAGTTATTATTGACATTAATAAATAGTAAGGTAACGATAATACGTATATATTTGGTGAGAAGAAAGGGGCTTAAAAGTGATCAAATTTGTGAGCAGGAGAACTCCATTTTGGAAAAGTATCTTTTTTTCCCAGAAGACTCGAGAAATTAGTGCATTCAATCTGGGGAACATTAAAAGTTGCACACAGCCCAGCATCAGGGCTAGAGGGTCAATGGGAAAGAAGACAAGGTTAGGGCCTGGGGAGATGGGGATGGGGGAGGAGGAGGAGGCCAGGACCTTGAATTCTCTGTAGTGGTGAGAATGGATTTTAGGACCACTTGCTTAAATGAATATTTTGAGGTCCTGGAATGAATAATATTTAGGACTTTGACTTTTTTGTGCTATTGACATTAAAAGTCAGGATGATCATGGGAAAATGGTGCCTTTTCTCATTGCCAAAAAAAGCTCTATTAGAAAAATATGTATCTTGAATTTAGGGGCTTTATTAAAAGAGAATGAAGAGATATGTTTTAATAAAGAGCAAAATTTGCATGGTATAATGAAAAGGCATAGAGTGACCCAGGTCTGGGTTTGCCTTTTGACTCTGCTGCTTTCTGTGTGACCTTGGACAACTGACTGAATTTCTCTGGGTCCCAGTTTTTTTGTTTGTGGGGGGAAAAATGGTGGGGTGTGACCACCAGGCCTAACTTTCTATGAGTCTCTGGCAACATGTTACTTAACTTTTGGTTTCTCTTGGCTAAATATGGAACCAAGCACATTGTAAGCATTTTTAATGGAACTTCAGAGATAAAAACTATTCTGTGGGCATTGGCTTCACCTGGTTCAGAGATAGATTCCACTAATGACACTCCTTTGTGAGTAACTCAGCAAGGAATTTATTCTTGCCCTTTCCCAATCCTATGTGGAAATCTGGGAGCTTGCATTACTGGTATCATATGAGGGAATCAGTCAGATATCCCCTAGGTCTCAGTGTCCTTCACTGTAAAATGATGGGGTTGGACTAGATGACTGCAGATCTGGAATTCTTGATTCCTGATGGTGTGTTCTGTTCCTGCTTGGTTCTCTGCTTTGAGGCTGTCTCCATGAGTATTTCCAGCTGCTTAGAATTTAGCCATGGGGGTAAAACTTGAGCTAGGCATCTAGGTGGTGCAGTGGATAGAATGCTGGGTCTAGAGTCAGGAAGAGCTCTCTTCCTGAGTTCAAATCTGACCTCAGACCCTGCACAAGTCACTTAACCTTGTTTGCCTCAGTTTCCTCATCTGTGAAATGAGCTGGAGAAGGAAATGGCAAACTACTGTGTCTTCCAGGAAAACCCCAAATGGAGTCACAAAGAGTTAGAAGTGATTGAGCAACACAAAAGCCTGACCTGACTCCCTTGTTTTGGTCTTGAACCTAATGGACAAAATGAGTGACCTCACACCCTTTTGAAATCATGCTTATTGTGCCTTCTTAACCCGGGGGGTAAGTAGGAAGAAGTGTTTGGCAGCACTGGAACCAGAGAAATCGGCATGCTCAGGAAGAGAGACTTGACTGTTGGTGTTCGCTCATTTATTAAGTGCTGCAAGTTGGTGGGTGACCCGGCTGGGAACTGTGGACGTAAAAGGAATTGGAGTTTTTTGTGGCTGCTCAAGTCTTAGCCACTAGAAGGGCTTCTCTGTTTCATCCCACCTTGCCCCTCTGGCCAGACTGGAGGCCTGGGTTGCCGGTCCAGCCTTTTTATTTGCCCTGGACCTATAACCTGATTTCTGTGCTCCAAAGGAGGCTGTCAGTTCAGCACAGCAGTTTTCTCAGATGGCCTCTGTGTTCACTCTCTCATGCTTTACACTTAACAAGAGGTCTCTCAGAGGTCGAACAGCATAGTGGATGTCTCTCCAAGTCAAACAGGCCATTACTTCCTTCTCTGACTTGAGTACACTTTGACCTAGCCAGGACATAACTGGATGCTTTCCTTCATTGTTTTATGTACAAGAGAACTTTCTTGAATATACTAGCTAGCAACTCCAGAGGCCTACGCCTTCTTCTATGTTCCTTGGGAAAATGGATTTGGAAAAACCTAATAGCAAGTAGGAAATCGAAAACAGGAGGAAAGAGGGAGAGGAGGGAGGAGAGATAGAACAGAGACAGAGACAGAGAGAGGGGGCAGAAGGAGAGAGAGAGTTCATATAGTTTGGGATTTTTTTTCCTTTTGGGAGGGAGACAGGACAAGGCAGTTGGGGTTTAGTGAATTGCCCAGGGTCACACAGCTTAGTAAGTGTTGTGTCTGAAGCTGGATTTGAACTCTGGTCCTCCTGACTCCAGGGCCGGTGCTTTATCCACTGCTCATCTAGCTGTTCCCCTCCTCCCTCTTTTTTTCTAAACAAGAAAAATAAGCCCCTTCTGTGAAGAACTGATGAGAAGCACTGAGTGGATTAATAAAAATAAATGAGGATGAGTATACTGTAGCTGGGAGCGTGGGAGACTGAAAGCATGACCTGCGTCCAGGGGAAATCAAGTAATTGGCTTTGCCTAGAAGACCAGATAGGTATGTGTGGGAGAGTAATGAAATGGGAGATTAATTTGGAAATATAGTTTGGAGATAGATTGTGGAAGGTTTTGAAGAGCTTTTTGGAGAGTTTTTATTCTATTTGATGGGCACAAAGGAGACTTGGAAGACTTTTAAAAATAGGGGAGTGGCATGATCAAAGATGCATTTGAAGAAGACAAATCCGGCTGTGGTGGGTGGGTTGAATTGAAAAGGGGCCAACTGAAGACAGGGCAGCCAGTTACCAATATGCTGCCATGGTCCAGGCACAAGATAATGGAGGCTTAAACCGGGACTGAGGTGGTGAGCATGGAATGAAAAGGATGAGGGGTGTTTGTGTGATCTTGCCAAGAACTTAGCACCGGATTGAATGTGAAGTGTGAGGAGAAAGGGAAGAGTAAAAGATGAGGGGGAGATTTTGAGTCTGGGTGACTGGGAGAGAATGGATCCATGAATAGAAATAAGGAACTTGAGAGAAGGAGCTGAGGGGGGAGGAAAGGGTAAGGAGGAAGAGATAGTTATATACTTTATCTCACTTTTTCTTACAACCCTGTAAGGGAGTTGCTGTTGTGATTTCCATTTTACAGATGAGAAAACTAAGGCTCAAAGAGGTTTTGATTTGACCAATGTGGCACAACTAGTGAATAGAGGAGATAGGATTTGATCTCAAGTCTTCATGGCACCAGGTCCAGGAATCTATCTAATAATATCTAAGATTTATATAATGCTTTAAGGTTTGCAAAGCATTTTATAAATATTATTTTATTTTATCTGTACAATATCTCTTGTAGGTAGTTCCTATTATGATCTGCATTTTACAGATGAGACCGAGGTTATGTGACTTAACCTGGAGTCACACAGCTTCTCGGACTCTAGGTTCAGTCCTTTATTTACTGCTCCATCTAGGTGTTTCTCCAACACTCATGTTCAAGTCATGGCCTCTGCTTGGGAGACTATTGACATAGTGGATATCCTTCAAGTGTAAGACTTGGATTCGGGAAGATCTGGGTTCCAATCTGACCTTTGATACTGGGCACAACACTTAATCTCTCTGAGCCCTAGGTTCTTTCCTTAGGATTTATCAACTAAATCATAGATGAGTTGGGATCTGCATCAATAGAAAAAGCTTTTTCATGAGGAGCTTCCTATAAGATGAAATCATTGTTCTTTCACGTATATTTATTCCTTTCCATTATTGGGGAATGTATTGTTTTCTTGGTTCTACTTACTTTGCCCCATCAATTCCTATGAGGAATTCCAGCGTGATGATAATCCATCACATTCATATGCCCCAGTTTGTTCCTTTGTTCCACTATCGGTGGGTACCCACCTTGTTTCCACTTCCTTACTACCAAAAAACCAGTGAAGGACCCTCACATCAAAGGTTGGAACAGCACCACTTCCTAGTCCTGCAGGCAGCTTGTTTTCCTGGCATATTCTAAATATTGGGATTCACCCACTCACTGGCTCAGGAAATCTTGCCTGATATGCTTATCCACATAGGGAATCAGGTGCCTTTAAGATGGAATGTTTGGGGCTAGTTTTGCCTCCTAAGTGAGAAACATGCAGAGATTAATTATTTCTAAATCTTGTGGACTCATGATCCGTCCAATTGCTTCTCAGTCCGTTGGCCACAGGGCCCATGGAGTTATTGCCAGGGGATACGCAAAGCCGTCGCTGAACTCGTGAATAAATCTAGCTGATCAAATAATGATTCACAGTTGTGGGTATCACTGCCTCATGTGTGCGCGGACACTGCGGTGACTAATAAACAGAAATCGGTTTGAAGGCATTACTGCATTCATAGGAAACTGTTTGTTGTTAGGTATTTTCTTAGTCAAAGGATGCTAATACTCAACTTGTCATCACATGGAAGTCCTCAAAATATTCTGACATTAAAGGAGGTCCTCATACTCAAAATATGAGAATAACTACCATTTGGCCCCTCAGAGTGTTGCTTTATGAGATTTGTGTTTCCAGTTGCCTTATACGAATGGATGATTGGGTAGCAAAGTGAATAGAATGCTCAACTTGAAGTCAGTAAGACCTAGGTTCTAATCCTGCCTCAGACACTTACTAGCTATGTGACCCTGGAAAAGTCATCTAACCTTTCCAAGACTGTTTCCTCCTTTATAAAATGGTATGAATAAAAACACCTGCTTCAGGATTATTATTGTAAGGACCAGATTAGATAATGTATATAAAGCAATTTGTAAACCTAAAGGACTATATAATGTCCTCCACCTCCTTCTTTCTGACTATTCTATAACCTATGTGGAGACAGGGACCATGAGGATGCTTTGTATTTCTTTTAGGGCCAAATATTTATAGGAGGGGTTCAATGCATTCTTGTTGCATGAATAAACAAATGAGTATAGAAGGTATTTAATGAGTGTTTGTTTAGTTATCCTGAATGAAGAAAACAAGGTATACATCTATTTCTTTACTGAACCTGAAGAATGATCTGCTTCTCTAACAAGGAAGAAATAGTGTGGGAGCAGGCAGGCTTCCTCTTTCATAAATGGAGAACTTGCCCTTTACAACATGTCTCCCTCTTCTTTTGTGACCATCCTTAGTGAAGGGAGGCATGCATCCTTTTCAAGTGAATTTGCACAAGCTGATTTTTCGTTTTTTTCTTTTTCTTCTGAGGGGTCGTGGTGGTTGTTGTGTTTGTCCTTAGTTTTTGAAGAGGACCATAACATCGGAGAAATGATGACAAGACTTGCATTTGACTTTGTTTTGAGGGAGGGAGGGCTGTGCAGGTCACGAGCCTCACGTCTCCTCCTGAGCCATCTGGGTTCAGTGACCTGATATTCTTCAGGATGACTGGAGACAACCTAGGATGCAATGGCGGGCTTTGGCCTTTTAGGCTGCAGCCTTTTCAAGCTAGCTAACTCAGCTCATCCTTTCTCTCAACCTAGCCTTCTCCCCTTCCTTCTCCTCTTCAAAATTTTGATGGCCAGAAGATGCTGAGTTAACTTGGGGTACACTAGCTAGATTTTTTCTTCCTCCTTCCTTCCTAGCCCCTGAGAGAGGTGGGATTGATAAATGTCCCTGGGGAAGAGGCACACCAGGTTGATAGAAGCAGCCTACTTCTAGTTGTCCAGAGTGTGGAGGCTTCATTTTTAAAAATCATTGATGTCTTTTGTTTTTGTATCACCTTCATTCCCTTCATATACCCCTCCTACTTTCTCCCTAAACCAGTCCTTAAAAGAAAAAGTTAAAAAGAAAGAAGTAAGAAAATCCAGCAGTTTAGCCGACCTGCCAACTTAATCTGATGGTGTATGCAGTGTTCTAGACCCAAAGCTCTACTCCCCACCCTCGCTTCCCACCACCGCTGCAAAGAAGACAAGATTGTACATGGTGCCTTCTTCAGGGCCAGCCTTCGTTATTATAATTACATAGGCTTCAGCTTCTTATTTTTAAAATTTTTCTTTCCATATGAATCAATTTGCCATTGTTTTTCTGGTCCTACGTACTGCCCTTTGTGTCATTTCAAGTATCTTCCCATACTTCTCTGAATTCTTCTCATTTGTTATGTCTGAGAGCACAATAATATTGTTACATTCATATGCCATGATATGTTTATCCCTTGCCCAGTCAATGAGTATCTACTTTGTTTCCAGTTCTTTGTTACTATAAATGGTGCTGCTAGGAATATTTTGATGTATAGGAGACTTCTCTTTCTTTCTTTGACTTTTGGTCTATATAACTAGCAGGAAGATCCTTGAGTCAAAGCAATGGATGTTTTCATTCCTTTTTTTTTTAAAACATAATTCCGAACTGCTGTCCAGAGTTGTTGGGCCCATTCACAGCCTGGTAACTCTTTATTCTTCTGCTTGGGCCTCCTGTTCATTTGGGATTCTGTTTGATTTTTCTGCAGATTATGATTGAGTTTTGTCCTGGTGGAGCAGTGGATGCCATCATGTTAGGTAAGTCTCCCTCAGTCACTGTAAACATGTAAGGATACCTAGAGTTGGAATTCTTAAGGTATAAGCCAGAAGAAACATATGACCTACCTAAGGGATAGAGTTCTTTATCTAGTCAAAGTAGTTCTGGTGTGAACTCAGCTGGCCAGGGGCCTCTCCACCAAGGCTTAATTCAGATCGTTGGATGTTGCCTTCTTTAACACTAGGTTCCCTTTTAGGACTTTTGGAAGTATGGAGTGTGCTCAAAGCCCAGACTATGCTGTGTGGTGTAGTGGAAAGAGCATTGGATTTGCATAACATGGTAGATAGAGTCCTGGACTTAGAGTTGGGAACACCTGAGTTCAAATCCTGCCTCAGACAAAGCTGTGTGATCCTAGGCAAATTACAACCTCTCTGTCCCTCACTTGGCTCATAGAAATTGAGGAGGTTAAAGCTAGATGCTTACAAAACAATATGAGAAGATGCCTACCCCGACTCTTTGTGGGGGCAAGGGGTCTATATGTGTGGAACATTTCATGTGATGTATCATTTCAATATGTTGATCAATTTTGTTGAAAAGTTTTATCTTCTTTGTTTTTTACTTTTTTAGAGAAACTCTTTGTTATAAAGGGTGACTCTTTGGGAGATGGAAAGGAAGGAGTATGGGGAGAGATACAGGTGATGTAAAAGCAAAAGACATCAACAAAAACCTAATTATAAAAATTATTATCTATATAGTATTATCTGTTATTGCCGCTGACTCCCATGGATCCTGCTGTCCACTAAAACTCCTCAGATTTTTTTCAGACAAATTGCTATATAACCCTTCTACCCCATCTTGTATTTGTAAAGTTGATTTTTTGAACTTGAGTGCAAGACTTTGTATTTCTTACCATTAAATTTTGTCTCAGATAAAATAGATCTTTCTAGATTCGAGCTGTCACGTATGTGACCTGGGATAAGTAACTTTACTTCTCTGGGCCTTAGTTTCCTGAACCATAAAATAAAGGGTTTAATGATCAGCCTCAAAAAAAAAAAGAGGGTGGAATTGGACTTGGCCTCTGAAGTTTCTTTTAGCTCTAAATCTGTATCTTACGACTTGACTTCAAATCCTGCTTCTGACAATTAAACAGGGGTGACTCTGGGCAAGTCACTCAGCCTCCCTGGACCTCAGTGTCTTAGTCTGTAAAACAAGCAAGTTGGAGTCTATCACTTCTGAAATTTCTCCCAGCCCTAAGTCTATGATCTAGACTAAACAAAGGCTGACAGGTGGGTGGTTCTATCTTTGCACATTTCCTCCCCTTGTGTGTTTGTTGTCTCCTGTCAATCAGTCTCCTCCTGTATGTCTCTTATCTTTTGTCCCATAATTATAGATTTGGGACTAAAAGGGACCTTAGAGTTATTAGGTCCAGATGAAGATGAAGCGTCCCAAGCCCAGGGGGTGGATAAATGACTTGCCCAGGGTCATACAGCAAGTCATATTAGCTAATGACAATACTAGCATTTATATAGTACCTACTCTAAGCCAGGCACTGTGCTAAGTGCTTTATAGATATGATCTTATCCACCCTGGGAGGTAGGTGCTGCTACTATCCCGACTTTACAGATTAGGAAAGTATGTCAGATAGAAGTGAGGTGACTTGTTGAGAGTCACACAGCTAGTAAATGTCTCAGGCATGAATCAAACCCAGATCTTCCTGGCTCCAAGTCCAGAGGTCTTTCACTGCTGCATTTTATTTGGGTAGAAAGAGTCATGAAGACTATGGCTCACCTATTTCCCTGATAGAAGGATACAACAGTACAGTGATTGGAGGGTGTTTTTAAAAATGATAAAGTTCTTCTCAGATGCTAAGTGCTTTATTGTATGTTTAGCCTTTACTAGGGTGAGTTCATGTTATAGCTTAACTTCATAAAAAGTAGGAAAATGATAGGTGGCTTATCCCCCCATTTTATAATCGGTAGAGTAACTAAGGAGGCTAAATACTTGACCAGGATTATGGCATGAAGTGATGGAGAATCAGATTAAAGATGGTCCACCCCTTTGTCCCTGCCCCATCTCCTTCCAATTTCAGAGGTCTGACCCTGGCTCCCTAGGTCGGGATGGGGGAGGACCAGGCTGTGAGGATGAAGCACTGGGCTGGAGCCAGGAAGGGACTGATGGAATTTGCAGTTGCAGGCTGAGAAGCCACACAGAGAGGGGCCCGTATAAATAGAGAGTGGGGGCAGTTGCCTGTGCCGAAGGCAGCTAGGGAGCTGGGGAGTGCTCCAAGGTTATCATCTGGGGAAGCATTGTTTCCCAAACTTGGATGGGATATTTTGTGTGCACCTTAGGGGTTTGGCAGGAGGGAGGAGAGTGGTGCTGATTTAGTGCAACGAGTCAGGACTTAGAGGGGAGAAAGATTTTTGAAATGTTTTATAAAAAAGTTGGATAATAAGGCAACCTGTCCTGAAAAGGTCAGAGATAAGGGCAGGAAATTTATGGGTTACAAGGTAGATGAGAGCTTGTGTGATACAGTAGAGAACACTAAATTTGAAGTGTGAGAACCTGGGTTTGGAACTTGGATTTGCCAGGTCCTACTTGGGTGTGATTGGACAAGTCACTGAATGTCTCTGGGCCTCTGTTTCCTCATCTGTAAAATGGGGGGAAAGTTGAGGTGACCTCTGAGGTCCCTTCCAACTCTGAATTAGCTCTCTTCAGCAGAGCTCTTCTTAGGTAGCAAAATGCTGATCTCAGTGATGTCTTCTTGATCTCATGATGACTGGGCTAGCCTTGTCCTTTTACAATATATCTGTCAATGTCTTTGTCTTTTTAAAGAAAAATTGATGCATTTCATTTTCACATAACACTCATTTCCAGATATATCCCTCTTCCCTCCTTTATCAAGAGAGCCTTATTTTTTTTTTGATGGGGGAAGGCATGGTAGTTGGGGTTAAGTGACTTGCCTAAGGTCACACAGCTAGAAAGTGTGAAGCGTCTGAGGTCTTATTTGAACTCAGGTCCTCCTGACGCTAGGGGTGGTACTCTATTCACTGTCCCACCTAACTGCCCCAAGAGAGCCTTTATAACAAAGACTAGACAGAAAGAAACAACCCAACACAGTTTATAAGACCAAAGAACTTATCAACTATGTCTGAAAGTAAATGCAGTCTTCCATACCCATAGTCCCTCACTTCTACAAAGAGAGGAGGGAAGTGTATTTTCTCATTTATTCTCTGGTGCATAGGTTGCTCATTGTAATTAAATGTAGTCTTGTTTCTTTTTAAAAAAATTTCCTTGTATCTTCTTACAGTCATTGTGTATATGACCTTGGGGTCCTTGCCACAGCCAGAATGCAGGGGCTCGGTGGCCCCCAGACTGCCACTGTATAGCTGTTTGTCAGTTCACATATAGAGTTTATGCCTTGGTAAAGACAGAGAATGCCTTCAAGTATCTGGATGTGTGTCTAACTTGGCTAGAGGGAAGGTTCAACTGTCTTGGATATGCAAAGATCCAGACAACTACTAGTCCATTTAAGGCTGCCTAATCCTTTGCTGATTTTTGCCCACAGAGTTGGATAGAGGGCTCACAGAGCCTCAGATCCAAGTAATCTGCCGTCAGATGCTAGAGGCCCTCACCTACCTACATGGTAAGAAGATCATCCACCGTGATCTGAAGGCGGGCAATGTGCTGATGACCTTGGATGGAGACATCAAGCTTGGTAAGGGCTTCTACCCAATACGGTGCAGCAGTTTGGGTTCGGTGGGAGACATGTGTGAGATAGAACCTGGAGGCAGCTTTGGGCTCATCCAAATCAGCTTCATGGCATTTTACTGAGTTGCATTCCTACCGTTGGAAGTAAACCTGGACCTACTCTTCCATTCTTATCACTACACCCCACCTCCACCCACTCCCCCACACAAATATCTTTTTCCAGCCAGGTTGATTTCTTATACATTTTCCACCTCATATTTCTATTCATTCCATCTACCCCACCTTGGAATGTCCTTCTCCAAAGTAGGTGCTAGAGTGATTATCAGTAGTAACTGTTGCTGGTTCCCACCCAGCCTGATGTCTTTCTTTTTCTTGACCTCATTAAAGGGCCATGCCCTGGCTACCTCTTGAACAGGCCTATTCAATGAATGAGTGTTGCCTCACCCTAAGTAAGTACCTGCAAAGACTTTGGCCTAAAGGGCCCAAGGTCTCCCACTGCATCCTAGGTCACCTCCAGTCATGCTGAGGAATATCTGGTCACTGGATTCAGATGGCTCTGGAGAAGTGAAGCTGGTGACCTGCACAGCCCTCTCTCACTCAAAATAAAGTCAAGTTCAAGTCATGTCATTATTTCTCTGATGTCATGGTCTTCTTTGGCAATGAAGGATGAGCACAAGGTGCTAGAGTACTGGCTTCACGATTCAGTGGAGAGAGCCCTGGCTCCTGAGTCAGAGGTTCTGGGTTCAAATCCCATCTACTATGGTCATGAATTGTGCGATCTTGCACATGTCATCCAATCTCCGTAGGCTTCATTTTCATAATCAATAAAACTGTCTTTTTGTCTTTGTCTTTGTTAGGTCATTCAGTCACGTCTGACTCTTTGTGTGTTTTCTTAGCAAAGATATTGGGGTGATTTGCCATTTCCTTTTTCAAAACTATTTTTACAGAGTGATGAATGACTGACAGGGTGGAGAATGGGAGGGGGAGGATTTGAGTCAAGGTTGGACTCAGTGGCCCTTGAAATCCCTGCCACCCCTAGATCTATGCTCCTATGATCTAGGTTTGAGTCCTGAACCGTTGTTGCTTACTAACTTTGTGAGCTTAGGCAAGTGAGTAAACCCCTCTGAGTCTCAGCTTCCTCATCTATAAAATGAATATTTTATAGATGAATGTCCCTGCCTTATTTACTCTTAGGGTTGTTGCAAAGTTCAAATGCTTAAAGTTATTTGTGAGCTAAAATATGAAAGGCATTATTGTTCCCATCCTTCAGCGCCCCAATCATGGCACACATCATTCATGAAACTTCTCTAATTGCTCCAATCCACATTACTGTCTTCCTTCTCTGAAGATCTGTACGTAGCGTGCCATTGATTTGGCAGTTCAAATGTCACCTCAGACCCTTGACACTCACTAGCTGTGTGACCTTGGGCAAGTCATTTAACCCCAATTGCCTCATCCTGGGTCATCTCCAGTCATCCTGATAAATATCTGGTCACTGGATTCAGATGGCTCTGGAGGAGAAGTGAGGTTGGTGACCTGCACAGCCCTCCCTCACTCAAAACAAAGTCAAGTGCGTGTCATGTCATTATTTCTCTGATGGCATGGTCTTCTTCGGCCACAAAGGATGAACACACACATTCGCTGGTAATATGCCTTGTTACACCCACAGTGCATTCACATGCAAACATATACAT
>CM053769.1:366858749-366922593 GCA_028658325.1 Potorous gilbertii
TGTCATTATTTCTCTGATGGCATGGTCTTCTTCGGCCACAAAGGATGAACACACACATTTGCTGGTAATATGCCTTGTTACACCCACAGTGCATTCACATGCAAACATATACATGTATATATGCATGTACATATTCATCCATGTGTATATATGTATATATAAAACAATTAACAAGTATATGTATATATTTATGTGTTTTATATATACTCAAATATATTTTCATATTTGTATATAAATATTAATTCACATATTTATACATGCACATCTATCTATATTTTATTTCCCCTACTATAGACTTTAAGCTCTGGAGGATAGAGATTATATTTTTAATTTCTACTTCTTTGTATCTCTGCAGTACTTAGCACACAGCAGGCCCACAGTCAATATTTGTTGATTGCCTGAAACTGAGTTTCTCTGGATAATCACATGGGTTTGAAGAGAAATATCAGCAGTTGGAAACAGGCTTGACTTGATCATTTGTTTGACTTTTGAGCAGAAGATTTATTGATATTGGTCATTGACCAGCTTATTGAAGTTAAAGGATCAGAAACTGGCAACCCATTCTGACTAAGGACCAGTTTGACACCACGCTGGATTTGAGGAGAATGGATGTAACCTTGAGTTCTGTCTCTGTAGTTGTGGGACCTTGGGCACCTCACTTCACTGAGTTTCCAGGTGGTTGTATTAATCATCATGATGTTAATAATAGCCAGCATTTATATAGCACCTACTAGGTGCCAGTCACCAAGCTATGTGCTTTACAAGTATTATCTCATTTGATTCTCACAGGAACCCTGAGAGGTTATTATTTTTTTTAATTTATTTTCAGTGTTTCACAATCACTACCATACAACCTAGATTATTTCTTCTCCTCCCTCTCCCTCCTTCCATTCCCCCCACCTCCTCTCTCTCTCCCTGAGATGTCATACAATTTTCTATAGATTCTACATATACATTTCTATTCAATACATTTTCATCATAGTCATGTTGTATAGAAGAATTAAAGTGAATGGGAGAAGTCATATCACAAACCAAAACGTAATACAGAAGAAAATGATCTGCTACAATTTGTGATTGAATTCCACAGTTCTTTCTCTGGATGTGGAAGGCATTTTGCCTTAAAAGACTATGGGTCTACCAGAAAAAGTCCTTGTACGCTGTGATTGTTGCTGTGTACAAATTTCTCCTGGTTCTGTTCTTTTCACTCAGTATCAGATCATATAAGTCTTTCCAGGCCTCTGAGAGGTAATTATAATCCCCATCTTGCAGATGAGGAAACTGAGGCAAACAGAGTAACTGACTTGCCCAGGGTCATATAACCAGTGTCTGAGGCTGAATTTGCACTCAATCTTCCTCAGTCCAGGCCCAGCTGAGCCACCTAGCTACACCTTTATTTAGATCAATAAATAATAACTTATTAAGCACTGTTATTCCAAGTGTTTGAATAAAAAACAAAAACAGAAACAGTCCCTACTCTTTAGGTGCTTATAATTGGTTGGGAAAAAACAACATGTATAGAGCAATAAAAAGAGTAGCAAGGAATTTGTTTTGGGGGGAGGAGTAGTCCTTGCAGCTCTGGGAATCAGGGCGGTCTTCTTGAAGGAGGAGAGAGAGCCTCAACTGAGCTTACAACAAAGCTGAGCTTCTAAGAGCAGAATGCTGGGAGGGAGGCCACTCCAGGCATGGAGAGAGGTGATCCAGTCAAAGGTGTTGATACACATGGAACAAGGATTACTGTGTATGAGGCATGCCAAGTATGTGAAGGGGAGTAATGTATGGTAAGCCCAGAAAAAATGAGTCAAAACCAGACAGTGATGAGCTTTAATTGCCAATCAGAACAATTTATATTTTATCCTGTCATATCTACTGGAGCATGTTGAGGAGAGGAACATGGACAGACCCTTGCTTTAGATTTCACATATTGGAAGCTATGTGGAGTTTGCAGTGGGAGAGACTTGAGGCATGGGACCCATGTGGAGGAGATTGCTAAAGCCCAGGCAAGAAGAAGACTCTGACCTAGGGGGGTGGCCATGTGAGTAGAGAGGATATAATAGATGGGAAAGAAGGTGGGAAGCTTAATTCTCTTCTAGGTTTTGGTCCATGATTTCATGATCCTATAGCTAGGAAAACATGGAACCATGTGGTGGTAGGAGCAGAAAAGAGGAAATAGTGACTCTCTTGAACTCAAGGGCATGAACATCAGGATGTGATTTGGGACTGAAGTAGGATGAGGACTCTAGGCATGATGGGAGGGAGCAGTATCCTGGGGCTGGACTTACAGGGTGTCAAAACACTTTGTTAGCACTTCACCAGGACTGAAGAAGGCTGTGCAGGAGCAGGACAGAGTAGGAATGGGCATCTGTGTGGGTCAGGGCACAGCAGGGGGGTGAGAACAGTTCTGGGAAGTGAATCAATTAGGAACAAAAATACCATGTCCTCGGGAGAAGGAACAACCCTCTGTTATTCTTAAAAAAAGTAAAGATTGGTATATCTTTGGAAAAACACAACAAAAATCCATTATAATAGTTTGCTGTTGTCTTCAATGAGTATTGCCTACTATACCTACTATGGACCAGACATTAGGAACACACAGACAAAAATGAAAAAGCTCCTGCTTTCAGGGAGTTTACATTCTTATTATTTTTCCAGACTGTGATGAATCTGTGTGGGCAATGGACTACCCATTGCTTATATCTTGCTTTAAGTAGGTGACCAGCCCCCCTCCTTTTCTGGTCATATATCTGTCTGTTATCCTTCATGCAATTTTTCCTGAGCAGTTCATTTTGGGGAAATGTAGCAACCTATTCATACCTAGTATATAGCTCCCCATTGTTCTTGGTCAGAACTGCAATTTAAATTCTGTATATCATGTGTGTTCTGATATACCTTGGATTATATCCTCTGTCTGTGTCTGTCAGAAACCAGTTATATTTTGAGGGAAAAAAAGCATATGCATGTGGAAAGATAATTAAGTACACGATAGTATATGAAAAATGCCACATGAGTAGGACAGTGAGTCCAAAGGATTCTGGAAGAGATGACATCTAGAGAAAGTGGGATTTGAGAAGGACTTGTAATGTGGAATAGCCCATGAAATGAGTGTTTGGTTATGTATTCTAAAAGCTAGTAATATTATAAAATATTTAGCATGAGACCTTTAATCTGGAGTGTCTCTTTTTTCACTTTTTTTTTTACCCCACTGTTCTGAACACCAGCTGGAATTGTAGACAATGGCTGAGTCTTCAGCTTGCTGTGTTCAGCTCAAGGTCTATAAAAAGTATATTTGTTTCTAAGAGATGACAACAAAACAAAAACTAAGTACTTTTCAGGATACAAGAGAGATGTATGACTGGTCTGCTTTCAGTGAGCCCTTGTAGTATAGTCAGAGCATGTGTTCAGGAAATAGTACTCCCTAGTAAATGCTCAGGGACAGTTTTTTTCTCTTATCTTTGTATCCCAGTACCTAGCACAATAGCTCACACTTGGTAGGGAGGTCCTTAACAAATACTTTGCTGAGTTGAATGGAATTATTCTGTAGTTGCAATTGAAGCCCAGAGACTGGAGAACATCGGTGTGGCATTGGAATGGGGATGCGACCTGAGATATTGACTTGTGTGTTGGTGCGTGCTGAGTTTGTCTTGCCTGCAGATCTGTTTGAAGTTGCCTCCTTTCCTTCTGGGGCCTCATCCTGTCTATTATATTGCTGGCTATGCAGAAATGAAGCAAAAACTGCCATGCGTAATAGAAACTTAGAGACTTAGACTTAAGAGAGAAAAAATCAGCTTTTTTTTTTAAATCTAAAAGAATATAAGAATATATAAGAGGGATGAGATTGAATAGTTTTTTTAAATTACTTGGGTGTATTCAGTTGAAAACCAGGAAACCAACTAAGGAGGAAGAAAAGTTCACAGAAAGTCGAGCATGTGTATATTTACATAATCACCCTTGTGTTCCCTGAGCCCTGGTATGGGGATACCCATGGGAGAAGGATTGTTGTTCTGTTTTGGAAAATCCTCTTTGCTGTTGACATCTGTAAACTGCAGCCTGGTCTTGGCAGCCAAGGGGACACAGGAGATTGGATGTCTGGCTCTTCCTGCCTTCCTGAGACAGCCTGTGGGGCCCGAGGGGGCTCCTCATGTATCCTTGTACAACTCGCACACTGCAAGAAATCACTACAGCAAAATTGTCCTCTCAAGCATTTCCCCACCCCCTTGCAGAGGACAGTAAGTGGGTGAGGTTATTGGGAAATAATTAATGTGACCTTGGCAGCAAGCATGTGCTAATGTGAGTACCCTTGCTATACAGTCCCTTCACTGATTCTAACATATCTTTTGTGGAGAGTCAGTAGTCAAGAATGAAATGTGTGGCCACTTCCTTGAATGCTATCTCTGCTATCAGCTTCCCTTGTGATTCATTGCATGGTTGTGAAATGAAGAGGAGGAGGTGGTTTGGTTATAAAATATCCTCTGCCGCTGATTGAGAAGGAAGGCCCCTTCTTTTAGGGTCCATCTAGGGTGAAGGGTACAGGGCTGTCACCCTGTAGCTTACAGAGATTGCAAGGACATGGCCACCTCTTCCAGGGTATTGCTGGGTATCTCTGACTTGAAGAGGATTTCACAGATTTACTGTAATATTAGATTTCCCCTGTCCTCCAAAACTTCCATTTCCTGTGTCTCCCAGGGTTCTCTAGGGTATTGACATTGCTACCACTTCTCATGCTATATCTGTCTTTGGGGTCATTTTTTGTTGTATCCAGCTGGTAGATATTTTGTGATTGTTCAGTCATGTTCAACTCTTGGTTACCCTATTTGGGGTTTTCTTGCTAAAGATACTGCAGTGGTTTGCCATTTCCTTCAGCTCATTTGACAAATGAGGAGACTGAGGCAAGCAAGGTTAAGGGACTGCCCAGGGTTACACAGCTAGTAAGTGACTGAGGCCAAATCTGAACTCAGGAAGATGAATCTTCTTGATTCCAGGTCCAAGGCCCTATTCCCTGTGCCGCCTAGCTTGGTAGATGCTATGAATATGTATATTTATTGATCAGTGAGTATTTATTAGGCTCCTTCTATGATCCAGGCACTATATTAGGCACTGGGGCTACAAAGACAAAAAACAAAATCATCCCTGCCCTTGGGAAGCTTCTTTTCTGCTAGGTCTCAGGGGTGGGGAACCTGCGACCTGAAAGCCAGTGTGGCCTTCTAGGTCCTCAGGTGTGGACCTTTGACTGAATCCTAACTTATGGAACAAAAGGACTCAGTGAAAAAGTCCACACCCGAGGACCTAGAAGGTCATCAGTGGCATGGAGGCCGGAGGTTCCCCACCCTATGACTAGGTTCTACTAGATTCTTTGAATGGAGAAGTGAAAGTAGTGAGGTTTCCCAAGGATAAAGACTGAAACTGTTCTTACTTAAACTTTTTCAGAAAACTAGATTAAATGTACTTGAATGTGCTCTTTTTGAGCTTAAGATTCTGTATTGCTGGTTCCTGAGCTTTATGAAATGTTTGTTTGTTCAATCAGAAGTTGATAGGACCTTGGAAGTCAAGTAATCTAATTTCCTCATTTTACTTATGAGGAAGCTAAGACCCAAGGTGTTAAGTGAGTAATAACCCGAGGTCATCTAAGAGGGAGGATTCTTACCCAGGTTTTCTGACTCCACTGTCTAGTATTCTTTTCTTGACACCTTCCTCTCTTCCTTCCCTCCCTCCCTCATTCATTCATTCAACAGACCTTTATTAAGCATTCACTTTGTGTTGAGGGTAAAGGCTCAGTGACACCTCTTTCTTTCCCCATGAAGTTTGTTTTTGTTGTTCTTAGTTAGTTGTTTCCAACTCTTCCTGACCCCATTTGGGCTTTTCTTGGTAAAGATACTGGAGTAATTTACCATGTCCTTTTCCAGCTCATTTTATAGATGAGGAAACCGAGACAAACAGGGGTAAGTGACTTGCCCAGGGTCACACAGCTAGTAAGTGTCTGAGGTTGGATTTGAACTCGGGAAGATGAGTCTTCCTGACTCCAGGCCCAGAGCTCTATCCAGGCACCACCTAGCTGTCTTCTAAGAAGTTTATAGCCTATTAGTGTAATACTGAAACATGGAAGCAGAAAAGGAAAAGGAAAAAAAAGACTAGAATCATGGTCAGAGTTGATATAGGACAGGGGTGGGGAACCTATGGCCTCAAGGCCATGTGTGGCCCTCTGGGTCATCAAGTTGTGGCCCTTTGACTGAATCCAAACTTCACAGAACAAATCCCTGATTTCTATACCCCTGATATAGGAGATGGTGAAGAGATGGGACAGAAAAGATGGGTTAGGAAAGATGAAGAGGAAAAAAGACATAAGAATTGAGAAGTACAGACAAAGAGCCTTTGGGGCTAGTTATGTGCCTTTAGTTAACTTAGAGTGATCACCGAGGACACCAGCTATTAACTTCATACTTAATGAGCCCAAAGAAGATAAGGTTAGGTGGCTGTTATAATTGGGTAGAGAGAAGTCCCCTGGGTCTTGCTTAGTTATGTGTGAGAGCATTCCCCATTTCTAGGCAGGAGTAGAGCAGCCCTACTTACAGCCAGCTGCTCATGCTTAACTCACACACTGCTGTCGTTGAGGGAGGGAGGGAGGGATTGGAAGGGTCGGGCTGGAGAGAGTGCCATTGGGGTGATGTCTCTATAGCACAGCTGTCTCTAGGACATATCTAGATGACTTCTTTGGGTGCCTGAGGCTAGGATAACAGAAAAGTGATTCATTTTTACAAAAACAGACAGGCAATATTAGGTGTTGGGTCAAATATATTTTTGTGATTTCTTATTAATAGGAGACCACAAGCTATGGTATATCTAATAGAGATATTTTCAGTCAGGGAAATGTTGGCTACATGCTATATGCAGATTTCAGCATTTCGTAAAGGGAAAGAGTGGGGGCAGCTAGAAGGTGAACACTAGCCCTGGCATCTGGAGGACCTGAGTTCAAATGTGACCTCAGACTCTTACTAGCTGTGTGACCCTGGGCAAGTCAATTAACCTCAAATGACTCTTTAAAAACAAAAAAAAAAAACAGGGAGAAAGTGTGATACTGTGGAAAGCATTATGGATCCATAGTCGGGGACTTGGGCTCAGTTCTCATCTCTGTTGCTTATTTACCTGTGTGGCCTTAAGCAAGTTACTTGATCTCCATAGGCCTCAGCTTTCTCATCTGTAAAATGAGGGATGGGACCAGATGGCCTCAAAGATCTCTCCAAGCTCTAATCTATGAGCCTGTGACATCTGAGGGCCCTCCAGCTGTATTTCTTATGCTGTCATTGTGTACCAGGTACAGAAGTGGGTATTAGATGATGGTACAGTCAGGCAGATATAGAGCCGGTGACATGACTGGACCTGAAGAGCAGTCATTAATGACTTGATGTCAGCCAGCAGAGATGGTTGATATCTGTAGTAGTGTCCCAGGGGTCAGTCTTTTCCCCTGTGCTATCCTTGTACTATTAAACATTTAATGAATGACTTGACTGAAGGTATGAATGATACACTTATTAAATTTGCAGATGATTCAAAGTCAGGGGGGATAGCTAATATGTTGGATGACTGAATCAGGACATAAAAAGATCTAAATAGACCAGATCAATGAACTGAATCTGATAAGAAAAAATTTAACGATAAATTTGAAGTAATTGACTTGGATTTAAAAAAAAAAACAAAAACCTGCTCATGTATATCATAGGGGATGCATAGTTGAACAATATTTTCCAATAGGAAAAGATCATTGGATCTTAGTGGGTCTTAGTTCAATGTCAATCAACAATGCAGCCAAAAAAATTAATGTGATCCCAAGATGCATCAAAAAGCCCAGTATCCAAAACAAAAGAAACGATAGTCCTGTTGTCCCCTTGCCTGATATGACAACATACGAAGTACTTGGTTCTGTTCTGGGTACTACATTTTATAAATGACATCAACAAACTAGGCTTTACCAACAGAAGGATGGCCAGAATATTTAGAGAACTGGATACCATGATTTCCTGGAATCAACTCATACCAGCTTGTGAGCTGTGTGCCCCTGGGCAAGTCACTTTACTCAGCTTGTGAACTGGTTGTTATATTTCCAGTGACAGCATTTAAATCTTAGAAATTGCAGCTACTAAAAATCATGGCTTGATTGATCATTGTTGGCTATCTAGACTTTAGAAAATGATGGAGGAAATATTAGTAATGCAGATTAAACTTAAAAGTGTGTTGTGCCTACAATTTTCACTCCCAGAGAGCCAATTGTTAAATATTTACCAGCATACCACTACAAGATTAGTTGATTATGTTTAGGATGAGTAAGGAAAGACTTAACACAGATATTATAGCCATCTTCAAATATTTGAAGGTGGATCAAATGAAAGCATGGATTATTCATTTTAATCCTAGGAAAGCAGAGCAAGGTTGTGGCCAAGGCTGAAAGCTGCAGAGAATCTGATTAATTCTATATAAGGAAAAACTTTCCATTGTTCTTTAGCTGTGTCCAATTCTTTGGGACTCTGTATGAGGTTTTCTTGGCAAAGATACTGTAGTGGTTTGCCATTTCCTTCTTCATTGGATTAGGGCAAATAGAAATTAAATGACTTGCCCAAGATCACACAACTGGTATGTGTATGAGGCTGGATTTGAGCTCAGCTCTTCCTTACTCCAGGTCCAGTGCTCTATCCACTGAGCTACATTACTGCCTCCTTCCCAACTATTAGAGCTTTCAAAAAATGGAGTAGACTGCCTTGGGAGGCACTGTATCCTCCTGCTGTGGAGGCATTCCTTTGAGGGTTGGATAACCAGTTATTTGGATCTTGTAGAGGTGAATCCTAGACAGGCAAGGAAAGGGCCAGGTCACTGTTGAGATATTAGATTCTATAATGAAAAATGTAATTCTACAAATCAAAACATATCATTCTACTATTTTAAAATCGAGGAGAAAAGGGGACATATGGATGGTTGGAAAAGAGGAAGATAAAGTGAGACAGATGTGAGGGGCATTCAGCTAGGGCAGTGGTGGGAAACCTGTGGCCTTGAGGCCACATGTGGCCTTCTAGGTCCTTGGGTGTGGTCTTTTGATTGAATCCAAATTTTACAGGACATTCTTTTATTAAGGAGATTTGTTCTGTGAAGTTTGGATTTAGTCAAAGGGCTGCACTTGAGGACCTACGGGGCCACATGTGACCTCAAGGCCACAAGTTCCCCATCCCTGAACTGCTTTCCCTCTATCCACCTGTGGTGTGAAAAACATGATGCAGTGAAATAGGACTAAACTGACGTTCTGGAGACCTCGGTTCTAGTCTCAGAACTGCTACGACCTTGGACACATTTTCTCAAACTCTTTTGACCTCAGTTCCCTTATCTGTAAAATGAAGAGGTTAGACTTGATGAACTCTGAATTCCCTTCTGCCTTTAAAGCTTTGATCATATGATCCACCTCTGTGCTTAGGTCTAATAAATAATGGAGTGATACACTCTTAGGATTCTATGAATATTAAAAAGCATTCTATGAATTTTCACCTTGTAGCTAACTTGTGCAGAGCCCCAGTCATCCCATATTTGGAGTGACAGCATTTTAGTGTTATGAGAACTATGCCTTCCTAAATCCTATGGGAAAAGTGGGAAGCAGCTAAGACCTAGGAGGCCAGAGGGCCCGGGGTGCGCAGCTGCGTGGGTTACTCTTTCTCTGCCTCACTCCCTGAGCAGTCGATGCCATTCAGTCTCAAAGGAGAAGCTTGGCCCTTGCTTCCCAGTCACAAGTTATCCCAGTGGGTATGAAGGGAAGAAGTAGTAACTACCTAGCTGCCAGGGTGAAGAGGGCTCTTGGGAGGAGCCACATTCTGGGGAGGTTTGGATAAGCACACTGGCATTGTGAAAGATGATGTGGGTGCACATGCATGTGCGCACATGTGTGCATGCATGTGTATGTGCGCACATCTGTATCTGTGCATGGATGTGTCCATGCTTTGTTTTTCTTACATCTAGGAAAAGGTGAGAGCCAGGAGAATCTCACTCAGGTTTCTCCTTTTCTTTAGTCACTCTGTAGGCAATATCTACCGGAGAGTCTTACAGTGTTTCTGAGAATTGTGCTATTCTCAATCAACATCCTTGGAGTATCCTGATCAAATATTAATTTAAAGGCTAACAATAATAAATGATTATAATTATTTATTATAAAATTATTATTATATTATAACAACTTATAATGATATTAATTATATTATGTTATAGTATAATATACAATTATTATATTATAATAACAACTGACCTTTTCATAGTACTTTTAAGTTTACACATTGCTTGACATACATTTTCTCATTTGATCCTCACAACTAATCTGTGAGGTAGGTACTCCAGCTATCAATCTAACTTTACAAAGAAACTAAGGCAGACAGAGGTAAAGTGACTTGCCCACGGTCACTCAGCTAATAAGAGTCAGAGGCATGATCTGAACACAGGTCTTCCTGACTTTAAGCCTAGCAATCTTTTTTTAAAAATGTATTTATTTATTTTAGTCTTCAACATTTATTTCCACAAGATTTTGAGCCCCAAATTCTTTCCCCATCTCTCTCCCCACACCTCCACTCCAAGATGGCATGTATTCTGATTATGCCTTCCCCAAATCTAGCAATCTTAACACTGTGCCAGAAGGATTGAAGATGATCCCTTTAAAGCCAGGATTCTTAACCTTTTTGTCTACTCTTTTGGCAGCCTAGTTTTAAGTCTGTGGATTCCTTCCAAGAATAATGTTTTTAAATGTATTAAATAAAATACATAGGATTACAAAGGAAATCAAAGATTAGTAAAAAAAAAAATTAATAAAGACGTCTTTTTTCCCATCCAATTTCATGGACTCCCAGGTTAAGAAACTCTGTTTTAAAGGGTGCATTTGATTACTCTGCTTCCAAAATAATGCTGCACTTCTGGCCTCCTGCCTCTCCAGCCTCCAGCTTCTCTTCTGACATACGACATCATGTTAGTTCTTCCCTCTTCCCTTGGAAGGGATCTTTGGACATATATATATGTATATATATATATATATATACATATATATATGTATATATATATATTTTTTTTTTTGTCTCTCCTTTTAATCACTAGGTGGGGCAATTAGTTGGCATAGTGAATAAGAGTATTTGATCTGGAGTCAGGAAAACTTGAGTTCAGATCCTGCTTCAGATACTTACTAGCTATATGTCTCTGGGCAAGTCACATGATCTCTCTGAGCCTCAATTTTCTTATCTGTAAAAATGAAATAGTTGAGCTGGATGGTTTTCCAAGGTCCCTTACCATTCTAAATTTGATTTTCTTTCTGTGTGTGATCATCCTGTTTAAATAGAGAAGCGGAGTAACCTTCTTGCATAAAATTATATATCTGGGTAATCCCTGAGATGAAATTAGAGCCCAGGACTCTAGACTCCAAGTCCAGTGCTTCTTTCATTCTGCCATACCACCTCCATGTAACACCCTTCGCCTTCCTTTTCCTCTCCCTTCTCTCCTCTCTTGTAGTTTTAAATTTTTATTTATATCTTATGTTTTAATATCACTTTTATTTCTGAATTTCATTTCCCTTCTAGAATTCTTTAAGCCATCCCATGCAAAAAAGAATAAAAAAGGAAAAGATCCAAGAAAAGAGTTCAACAAGACAATACAACACATGAACCAAGTCTAATAATATATAACATGTTCCTTACTGAGTCCTCAAAAGTCCCTTCTCCCTGAAAGGAAGGGAGACAAGCGTATTTTTTCATCTCCTCTTTAGAGACAAGATTGGCAACCCTTTCTCTGCATTCAATATATGGGGTAGATGGGTATTGCAGTGGATAGAGACCTAAGCCTGGGATCAGGAAGACCTGCATTCAAATCTGGCCTTAGACATATCCTAGGTGTGTGATCCTGGGCCAGTAACTTAACTTCTGCTTGCCTCAGTTTCCCCATCTGTAAAACAGGAGTAATTAATAGAACCTACTTCCCAGGATTGTTATGAGGAACAGATGAGATGTTTGTAAAGCACTTAGCACAATGCCTGCCACATAGTCAGCACTATATAAATGTTAGCTATTATTCAATGTGGTATTGTCCCTCCATCTTTCACTCCTCTAGGACCTTCTTAGTCCTCATTTCTGTAGCTCTCCTTTACCAGACACCTTCTTTGTTGTTCTCTGACAATGCTTAGCAGCCATGGTTGATCTATTCACGTAATCTTCAGAACTCAAAACCAGGGTGGTGGACCAGCCCCCAGGAACTTTAGCCCTACCTTGTTCTGCCTAAGTCAAAATCACTCTCTCAGGAGATTCAAAAAGAACTGGTTAAGCAAAGCAAGTAGATACAATGATGGCATCTAATAAGATATGCAGTAATCTGTATCCATGGTCTACCTTTCTGCCAAGAGAAGTGAAGTATGTTTCATCATCAGCTCTCTGGAGCCAAGATTAGACTATGTATAATCCAAATGTGTTGTATATAATGTACCAATACACACTTACATTATTATAATAATTTTTGTTTTTCTCCCATTTCTGCTTCTCTGCTCTGAATCAGTTCATACTAGTCTTCCCATGTTTCTTTGAATTCCTCATAGTTGTCATTTCTTAAGGAACATTAATATTTCATTATACTTACATGCCACCATATGCTCATTTATTCTCCAAATCTACTACATTTCTAGTTTTGTGCTATTATAAAGAGTGAAGCCAGGGAATATCTTGGTATATAATAGGACTTTTTCTTTTCCTGTCATCAGTCCCCTTGGATTATGGCTCAGTATAGCCATAGGGCTTACTGAACACTTTGGTAATTTTTATCACATTCCGAATTGTTTTCCAAGAATGATTAGACCATTTTACAGTTCTCTCAGCAAGGTATTAGTATTTTTGACTTCTCAATCTCTCATAACGTTGCTAATTTTCATCTTTTGTTAAGCAGTTCTCTAAGACAAATTATTCATGAATTCTCAAACTGTACCAATGGAGGGAATTTCTACACGGGGAGCTCCCTATTTCCATGTAATCACAGGTCTAGACCAAAATAAATCTTTGACAATTTCACGTGTATGATGCAAAATCTGAGAGTTGTTTTAATGAGTGTTTTCCTTAGTGATTTGGAGATTTTTTTTTCATTTGGTTGTTGATAGTTTGCATTTCTTCTACTGAAGAACCTTAAAACTCAGAGCTTTGATTTTGTACAAGTTCATGTGCTAAGTAGTTCTTGACTTCATCTCAGCTGTAATCTCTGAGAGAGGCAGTGTGAGGTAATGGCAAGGGCTCAGAAAACCTGGATGTGAATTCTACTTTGGATACTTACTAACTGGGTGACTGATCAATTCACTCAAATTCTGTTTGCCTCCGTTCCCTCATCTGTAAAGGGGGATAATAACAACAGTAGCACCTATTTCCTAGAGTTGTTGTGAGGATTGGGTACAGTAGTAATTGTAAAGCACTTAGCATAGCATCTGGCACGTGGTAAGTGCTGTGTAAATTATAATATTATATCATATATAATATTGTTGTTATTATAAATTTAATATGGAAATACCCACACAACTCTTTCAAACTTCACCCTGCTCTCTTCTGTTTTAAAAATATTTCATCAGTGTGCATTTCTTCCTTTTTTTTTTGAGTATCACTATCATTACCCACTATTACAGGGATGGGGAA
Source organism: Potorous gilbertii (assembly GCA_028658325.1). NCBI lineage: Eukaryota > Metazoa > Chordata > Mammalia > Diprotodontia > Potoroidae > Potorous > Potorous gilbertii. Next base: position 366,872,402 of record CM053769.1, read on the forward strand.
CCTGGATTCAGTGAAAAGGCTACACTTGAGGACCTTGAGGGCCACATGTGGCCTGGAGGCTGCAGGTTCCCCACCCCTGCACTAACCCCTTTAACAACTCTCCTTTTTCTTCTCCTGTCCCCTCCCTCATAATGAATACATGTAATCAAGCAAAGTAAGCCCACACATTGGCCATGTGTGAAAACGGAGGTCTCATTCTGCCTCTTTAATCTATTACCTGTCCCCCAGGAGATGGGAAGCATGCTTCATCATAGCCTTGTATTCTCTGTGCTCCAGTAAGACAACATCTGTTCTGTCAAGGTTTCATTTTATCCTAAACTCTTTATCAAGATGATGACTTTTCTATGACTATGAAGAAATACTTCCAAGTCTCTATATGCAGCTTCATATTCTTCTGCCTGTAGCTATGGAAATCTGAAGGACCACTGGCTGATGGTTTTTTGTTTGGGGTTTTTGTTGGGGGGAATATGCTCGGTGGTCAGTGAGTTTCTCATTAGAAGCTTTATACCCAGTCAGAAGCTTTATGACCTGCGGGGAGCAGGGCTAGGAATGCCAGAAGGATTCCTTATCTGTGATTTTTTGCCTTGCAGCTGACTTTGGTGTATCTGCCAAGAATCTGAAAACCTTGCAGAAACGAGATTCCTTCATAGGAACACCTTACTGGTGAGTAAGCTAGCTTCTGGAAACTAGATCCGGAGCTGAACTTTGAGCCAGAGATTCCTCCTTCATCCCCTCCCCCCCCCCCCAAAGCTACTTGCTGGATGAAAAGCACTGGTATGACCATTTTAGTTGAAGAGTTAAACCTACCATTGTTCAAGGCCCAAATCAAGGTCTACCTTCCCTTTTACCTCAGTCCTTATTGATTTCCCCCTCTCTTCTGAATTCCTACTGTACTTGGAGTTTGTACCATATCATTTAGCACTTGTATATTGTCCTGTACCATTTATTTATTGTGTCATGGACATTAGTTTTGCCTTCCCTTCCAGATAACAAAATTCCTTGAAATCAGGAATCACATATTGTGTTACTTATGTTCTCTATAGTGCCAGCTGTATGGTTGGCCCTCAATAAATACTTCGTAATTGATTGAAAAGAAAAGCAAGAGGGTGTGTGTGTGTGTGTGTGTGTGTGTGTGTGTGTGAGAGAGAGAGAGAGAGACAGAGACAGAGAGAGAGAGAGAGACAGACAGACAGAGACAGAAAAAGACACACAGGAAGAGAGAGAGAGAGAAATAGAGAAAGAGAGAAAGAAAGGTGGAGAGAGAGAGGAGAGAGAGAAACACAAACACACAGAAAAGGAAGGGGGGAGAGAGAAAGAGAAAGAAGGGAGGAAAGAGAGACAAAGAAGAGGAGGACTAGAAAAAGCATGATATGACAATAGTGGTAATAATTGTAGTGGCTCATCTTTTTATTGATTACTTCCGAGTTTACAGAGCACTTTACACACATTATCTCGTTGGATTCTCAAAATACTGTGACGTGCTGTTATCTCTACTTCCATTTTATAAATAGGGAAACTTAGACTTTGAGAGGTGTTAAGTGACTTGGACAAGGTCACAATGCTGGTATTTGAGATGGGACTTGAATCTGGGGTCTTCCTGACTCCAAAAACAGCCCTGTCCACTACACTGATGATGTCTTTGGGGAATAAGAAGCCTTGTTTTCTGGTTGTGGCTTTTCCACCTTCTAGCTGTGGGACCTTGTCCAAATCACTTCATCTCTCTTGGACATAGTTTCCTTGTAGTAAAATGGAGTCAGGGAGGAGAGCTGAATAAGGCTCTTCTCATCTTTAACTTGACATGTGAGGTTGGTGGACCTCTTGTCCTGAATACTTTCGAAGCTCTGGGAGTACTAATACAGGAGTTGACGATTTTATATACAGATAAAACTGACAGCTTATTTGTTGGTTAGACGGTGTTTTAGTTAATGGTAAGGGGAGGCAGAGACAAATATGTATGAAATTCAAGTGGAGTCCTCTGTTCTTAGCTCGGGCTATGGACACTGAAATCACAGTTCACTCAGCTCACGGGATCGTTTCTGAAACCAGCCGTAGGATCATAGATTTGGGGCTTGAAGGGACATTCAAGGCTATCTGTTCCAGTCCTCTCTGTTTATAGAGAAAGAGTTTCAAATACACAAGGTATTTCATTTTTAGAAGGGATATAGAAAGAGATAAGATCATCAACTCTTGCTGAAGGTACCTTTGTAGCAAATGGATCCAGGAGAGGTTGGATCACATTGGACGTAGAACAGCGGGGGATGAGAAGGCAGGACTTGTCCCATTCTCTCCTACACAGGAGTCATGGGAAACTTGATATCATTTATGTATTCCTCCAAAGTTGCATGTGAATTGAACTTTTGCAAATGCTAGAGGAGCTTACTATCAGAATTAAATTCATGACTTTTTTAAAAAGTGAAGAATCCTTCTCAGTGCATAATTTCTTCCAATTTATCTGTCAGGTAAGCTTGGGTTATCATATACCAAGTTTTCTTAATGTGGGGAAGACCCTGACATTCATGGCCAGCCATAGTGAGGGAATGTGGCGCTTTGCCTCCCAGCCTTGGCTTACCCTGCCCCGTTCCTCCTCCTTTCTTCCCTTGATCAATTTGTTTTTTTTCTATCAATTTCTCTCTTTGACCATATTTGTTGTTTTTGTATACTTATTTTACATCATTTTCCCCTGCTTTACTCTCCCCTGCTTGTGCTCCAGCATCCTCTGGATTTCTGTTTGCCCCATTTTCCCTTTCCTCCCAAAGGACCCGTCCCCACTCTGGGCAACGCTTAGGTCTTGCTCTCTACACCTTCTGATTTATTCTGCCATCTGGTGGTAGGAATCAACAACTACAGGCTGACTTGGAGGAGGCGGAGCCATCAATTTCTATATGAAGAAAATAAGGATAGATAGAGGAGGTAATGTGAAGGAACAGGAAAAGAGCTGACCTTGAAGGCAATAAGACATGGCTTCAAAACCTGCCTCTGATACTATATGTATTATATTGGCTATATCATCCTAGGCCAGTCACTTGATCTCTCAGTGGCCTTTTCTAAGACAATGCTGCTATAAGACTCTAACATTTACATAGTACTTTATGCATGTTATCTCATTTGATCTTTATAATGAAAGTTGTTATAGTCCATCTTACAGATGAGAAAACTAAGATGAAAATAAGTTAAGTTGTATTGTCCAAAATTGTCCCATCTACAGTAAAAGAAGCTTAGGCAGAACTCTAAGCCAATAACCATTTATAAAAGGGACCTTAGATCTTCCTCATGATCTGAGATGCCCCTTATCCTCTATGCTTTACATATGTAGTGCTTGATACCCAGACGCACAGAAGAAGTCCAGTAATATACAGAGTCTCACTAGTTCTTGACCCTACAGGAGGGTCAGAAATCATGCATCAGCATGGGTAGTCACAGGATGGGCAAGGCAAGGGTCATCTCTGCTGACTAAACAAGATGAACCCCTCCTCATGGTGGGCAAGACAGGTGATCCAGTGATACAAAAATAAGTTGGGGGACTTTCCAGATCATGTCAAGACATCTCACCCATGCTGCCCTTGGTCATGCATTCAACAGGCTGAAAGGGTGGAGATCCTCTACTAAGTATTTCATGTTTAGGCAAGTGAGCTTTATAACAGGTTAGTGAGCAGTAAAACTTATAGCTTGGAGTTAAACATTTAGGGGCTTGCAGATGGAATTATACTATATGTTCTCTTTCTCTTTTGTTGTTTTGTTTCTTCTTTCTCGTGGTTCCTCCCATTAATTCTAACTCTTCTTTACATTATGGCTAATGTGAAAATATGTTTAATATAAATGTATAAGTAGAGCCTGTATCAGATCTCATGCCCTCTTGGGCAGGAGAAGTTAGGGAGAAAATTCAAAAGCCAAAACCTTATGGAAGCGAATGTTAAAAACTAAAAATAAATAAATTGTTCTTAATAGTTTGGTGGCTTATTATAAGAAAGAATCTATCTTATCTAATTATCCCTAAATATTATATATATATAAAATATGCGTTAATACATATAATTCCTCTATTAATATTAGTTGACTAGATTTCTTAATATATTAATAGGTAAGTACAATCACTACCCCTATGGATAAACTGATTAATATTGATTAATTAGTAAAATAGGGGTCTAATTAGAATCATCTATCTCAAAGTGACTTATCCAGAGTCATGCGGCTAGTAAATATCTGAGGCAGGATTTGAACTCAGGTATTTCTCATTCCCAAGTCTAGTACTCTTATTCACTATACCACCCAATGGCCTATAAATAGTAGAGAAAGCACTGAATTATATCTATAGAGGAAGATTTTCACCAAGCGCTCTCTACATCCATGGAAAAAAAAAACAAAACAGTCCAGTCTAGAATGACAGCAACAGCAGCAATAGAAAGGAAAGACAATGGGGTATGAAGTAAATAAATGGATGGAAAAGTCTGCTTACATGTAGATATGGGTTTGTTGCTAAATTAGATCCTAATTTCAAATAGAAGCCTTGCATATATGCTAAGAATTTAACTCTCCCTCTCTTCCTTTTCTTGGCATTCTGGATCTGTTTCAGGATGGCTCCTGAGGTGGTGATGTGTGAGACCATGAAAGATACCCCTTATGACTACAAGGCTGATATATGGTCCTTGGGCATCACACTCATTGAGATGGCACAGATAGAGCCCCCGCACCATGAGCTGAATCCAATGCGAGTCCTCTTGAAGATTGCCAAGTCGGAACCCCCTACGCTCCTCACACCATCCAAATGGTGAGAAGAAAAGGGGACCTAGCCTATCTATGGTGGATTTATGCTACCACTGTAGAGTTCACATTCTGCCTGTGGGAGGTTAAGTATAAAGGTTATTCATTGCTTAGGAACAACTGGAAAAACTAGAAGGGGAGGAGCCCCATGGGATAGGAAGAAGCCATTGCAGCATTCAGAAATCACCAGGTCACACAAACTATGACACAAGTCCCTTCATCATCATCCTGGATTTTAGGTTGACCACCCAAATGACGTCCTCTCCAGTCTCGCTAAGCCATCTCCCTTGATCCTTACAGAATGATGGAATGGGAAGTACCTCAGGAGCCTTTGAGTCCAATCTGTACTCCCAAGCAAAGTATTCTTCAACCCATCTGGCAAGTGTTCATCCAGCCTCTGACTGAAGTCCTCCCATGAGGGACGATGTACTGTCTCCAAAGGCAGCTAGTCCACTTTTGGACAGCTCTCCTTGTCAGGAAGTTTTTCCCTACGCTGAGCTGTATGTGGCCTCCCGTTAAGACCCAACTTTGGATCCTGGTTCTGCCCTCTGGGGTCAGTTGGAACAAATCTAAATCCTCCCACATCCAGGCTTCACATACTTGGAGCCAGTTATAGTGTCCTTCCTACATTGTCTCTTCTCTAGGCTAGACATCCCCATTTCCTTATCGAGTCTCATCACTCTCATTTTAGAGACCCTAAGCAAACATACATGGATCCCTATAGAAACCAACCCAGGTTATATAACTAATCAAATATCCAGGTAGAAGAATGAAAAACAAACAAACAAAAAAACCAAAAACCAAGTCCAAAGCCAGACTGAGAGGCCTCCTGGTGTATGGAAAGAGTTGGACCAGCACTCAGGAGACCTGTGTTCCAGCTCCTCACTGTGAAATCTTAGGCAGATTACTGAACCCCTTTGTGCCTCATTTTCCTTATTTTAAAAATTAGAGGATTGGATTAGAGGATCTCTAAGCTCTTTTATTGTTCTAATATTTTATGATATGACTGCTCCATATGAAATTGAGGGACTGGGCATCATCCTCATTGGAAACTAATTCACTGTCCCTGATTTGGGAGTAGATCCATCAAGGTCTCAAAAAAAAAAAAAAAAAGGAAAATTTTTAAATGATCATATGACATTGTCTTGAGTTAAAGCCTTTGGTCTCTCCTGAATGAAAAAAAATCAATTTCCATTAATCAATGCTAAGGACTTGATGGCACTGTCATGATACTATTTCATCCTGTTTCTTATAAGAAAAAGAGGCCCCAGTGAGTCTGCTTCCACCCATATTAGGTTGAGACTTTTTAATTGACCTTCCCTCCCTTTATTTCCAAACTGCCCTCTCTACTTTGGGGTAGATTAGCTGAAATGATCATGATTCTTTAGGCCAAGAATTGCATCTGACTGGAAGCACCATTCGAAGGTCTAGGAATGCTATGAAGTTGGTGTAGAGGAAAACTTGCCTGGCAGAAGGCAAAACAACTCAAAAAATTATGGACCAACAGTTTTATGGCCTTGGCCAAATAATGTATACAGAGAAATGGAAGCCAGAACTTGTTCCTAAGTAGATCTGGTGGTGCAGGAATGACTATGGAGTGCTGCTACCAGCCAGCCTTCTTCATTCATCTTACATGTTAGCCTGGGTATGTGGCATTTTGTTTTCTGGCAACCAAGATTGATTTTTCAGGCCTAAGAAAGGGGCTGGATGGTTAGGGATCTGACAGCTCCTTCAGAGAAGATGTAATTAGCAAGAGACTTTGAAGGGGAGCTCCTGGGTCAATTTTCCTGAACTTCTGCCCCATTTTGACCTTGCTGCTAATTTCTTTCTGTCCCTACAAACAGGTCCTTAGACTTCCGGGACTTCCTGAAGATAGCTCTGGATAAGAATCCTGAGACCCGGCCCAGTGCTGCCCAGCTCTTGGAGGTAAGTAGATTCTTCCCTTCTTCCTTCCTGCTAACTTCTAGGATTAGATCACTTCAAACGCAGCAGTGAATGTGTGAATGACCTGTCAATGGACTCAGCGTGTCACCTCTAGCTTCCATACCTTTGTGAAGGCCATCTCCCATGTCTTGGCCTCCAATCTTACTCATCTTGGCCTTTCAGAATTTTTTTCTTCTTTCTGGTGTAGTTCAGGAGCCACTTCCATTTCTCTTTCCCTACCAATGTTCCTGCCATAAATATTCCTACAGAATGTTAGATCTCTTCTCTTGTTTTGGACTTTTCTTTTATCTTTGTACATATCATAACCTCACAAGATTATGAGCTTCTTCAGGGCTGGGCATTTTTTTCTCTCTTGAATTCCTACCGTTTAGTTTAGGTCCTGTGCATATAAATAAGCATTGTTGAAGCATGAATTCCTGAACCCTAAAACATTGTTTTACCTAGAAGAGACTTTAGACATCATCTAGTCTAGGGATGGGGAACCTGAGGCCTTAAGGCCACATCCCCGGAAGTCAGATCATAGGACCATGGGATTTAGAACTACAAGGTCACTTTTAAAGATCACTTTGATCCAGAGGTCCTTAACATTTTTTGAGTCATATCAATAGACCATTTCACCAGATTGGCAATCTAGTCAAGCCTAAGGACCCCCTGCTCGGAACAATGTTTTTAGATGCATAAAATGATATATGGAATTACAAAGAAAAACAACTATATTGAAATACAATTACCAAAATATATATTTTTTAAAAACCAAATTCATGAACCCTAAATTAAAAATCCTCGATCTAGTACAACCCTTTTGTTTTACAGAAGAGGAAACTGAGGCTGAAAGAGGTAAAATGATTAGCCTAAGATCAGATGTATTGTTGGTGGCAGGCAGGGGGTCACTGGAATCCAGTTCTCATAACTTCTCTTACACTCTTTCCATAAATTCATGACCCTTTAGGTTCCATGTCACCACACTATGACTTTGGTGTTAAGATAACCCCCATTTTGCCCTTTCTATTCTAGGTTTTCCCTGTCTCTGTGTTGAACCAGGTCACAAAGTTTAGTTTATAATCTCGAGAATTCTGACTTCATTTTGTTCTATCCAACTGTCTTGCCTTTTTTGTCCTCCAAGACCAGCTGGACTCTAGAAGCAGAGAATTGAGGGCCATTATTATTTGGGGGAGGACTTCTCCAGATAGACTCAACTTTAGGGGGTCTTCTTCACAATACAGCTTTCCGATTTCATGCACTCACTTCTGTTGCAACAGGAATACTGGAGTCCTGTTCTGAGCTAATGATGTTAGCAATGTGTTCAGCAGCTCTCTGCTTCCTTTCTCTCCTTTGCTATCAGCATTTGGTCTTTTCACTCCTTTTTATTTCCAAGGGAAGATGAACAAAAGAGGCAGAAGGCAATGCAATTCAGATCATCATTTTTTCCCACTTGATAGTATTTTATTTTTTCCAGTGACATGTAAAGATAGTTTTCAATATTCACTTTTATAAGATTTTGAGTTCCAGTGTTTTCTCCCTTCGTTCCCTTCCCTCTCCCCAAGATGGCATGCAATCTGATATAGGCTATACATGTACAATCCTGTTAAACAGATTTCCACGTTAGTCATGTTGTGAAGGAAGAATCAGAACAAAAGGGCAAAAGCCACAAGAAAAGGAACAAAAAGAGAAAATAGTATGCTTCGAAGATCAATCATTTTTGAAACTTTGGCTAAACATTTACTTCAATATCACTTATTACTGGACAGTGATGTTGCTTTGGAGGTGAAACTGAGCCACACTACCAAAAATATAATAGTGAAAATACACTTTCAAGAAAAAGATTTAAGTGCATTTTCTGAATGGGGCTTTATTGCTATTATATTATGTAATGCATAATTACACATAATATATTACAATATATTGATCTAATTAAACATATAATTATATATACTATAATACATATTCTTGTTATTGGGAATGGATGGGGAGTATTTATTGGAAAACATGTTTAATGCACAGAATTTAAAGTGGACACCATTTATATTTTTAAAATCATTTTGTTGCTAAGACACATTGTATAATAAAAATAAAAAAAGAAACTTTGACTTAAAAAAAACTTTTGAAGTTACTTCTAGATGTTGTTTATCCCTCCTTTCATAGCTACCCCATCACCAATGATAATGGTATGTGATTAATCCTGGTGAAAGGGGATTTTTTAAAACTGAATTATCAGAAAACTCATCCCCATTAAATATCCCATTTATCTTGTGCAATAGTGCTCTGGAGTATGTGACAACCTGTAACTTCAACCATCAGGTCATCTCCCTGCCTGGGAAAATTTTTAAAAAACATTTGGGAGTGGGGGATGTTGGGGCAACTAGATGATACAGTGGATAAAGCACTGGCCCTGGCAGTCAGGAAGACCTGAGTTTGAATCCAGCGTTAGACACTTACTAGCTGTATGACTCTGGGCAAGTCACTTAACCCCAATTCCCTCAAAAAGAAAAAGAAAGCCATGCAATGAGTAGAGTTAGGTGGAGTCACTGGCCCCGTTTACCCCCACGAGGGAGGAGTTAGTCAGCTACAATCTATTTAAATGCCTCAATCCATTTACGAGACCATTCCTTTCTCCAAGGAAGGGCATCTTATAGTCGCTAAAGTGTGGTATATGGGCCAGAAGGGACTGACCAGCTGTTCTGCATCTCCAGCCCAAGAGGAAATAGACTTTAAACTTCAGCATGAGGAATTTCAATTTGATACAAGGAAGAATTTCCTGTCTAAGGATTGTTAACTGCTGGAATGGGTGGATGAAAGAGGTTACAGACTCTCCCTTAGAGAATTTTCAAAAATTTAGTAAGACCTCCTATTGAATACCACTTTTAATTTTTGCTAAGTATTTTTTTTGTCATATTAGGTAGGATTTTTACGAAGGATGCCTAAATTGAACAGATATCATGATGTAGCGAATACATTCCTGGATTTGGATCCAGGAAGACCTAGATTCAGGTGCCTTCCATTGATACTTACTGGCTCTTTGATCATGAACAAGGCACATCCCCTCTCTGAGCTTCAGTTTGCTCATATGTAAAATGAAAATTATAATACCTGTGTGATACCTACCTTGATGGGTTGTTTTAAGTCTTAAATGAGTTCATGTGTGTGCTTTTTTTTTTTTTTTGAGGCAATTGGGATTAAGTGACTTGCCCAGGGCTAATAAGTGTCTGAGTCTAGATTTGAATTCAGGACCTCCTAACTTCAGGACCAGTGCTGTATCCACTCCACCACATAGTTGCCCCTATGTGTTTTAATAACATTTATTAAATAATTATTGATAAATATAAATAATTGATAAGAAAATGAATGTTATTAATAAATAAAAATAATAATTATTAAAATATTAGCTTTTCATGGGAGCTATTATTCTTTAAACTCATAATTCTAGTTTGTGACACAACAAGGAGGGACTAGGCTCTTGGCCCTAGATCCTAGTGTTTATAATTTATCCAGATAATTCCCTTGGAGGCTTAGGAGGATCCTATGCCTCTGCTGATACATTTAGAACAGAGATAGGGACCAGACCTGGGACATGATTGTTGCAATTCCTCCCAAGTGTAGAAAGTTTCTATGAATGCTGATCAGCAGCATCTTTGCAATTGACAGGCTTAAAGAGGTGTCTTTCACTGAGACATGAAATCAGCTGTTACACAGTAGGAATGTGTCAGAGGCAGGATTTGAATCTAGGTCTTTTTGGCTCCCAGATCAGCTCTCTGTCTAAGCCATGCCACCTCTGTACCTCATTACATATGAAAGCACATAATATCATTACAATGGCCATTTTTAAAGATGGAACCCAATGCCATTAGTTCTTAAGTTCCACAGAAGAAACTGAATAAAAAGTAAATGGGCTTAAATTTTAGTTTGCTTATAATTAATGGAAAAAATTCCCTTCACAAGAAATAGAATTTTTGTTGGATTGAGCAAAATATTAATTACATATCAGGATGGGTTTTCTAAAAGTTTTGCCATCTCTGCCTTTTTACAGCGTAGTCCTTTCCCCAAATCCTTCCTTCTTTCCCAATTTTTATCCCCAGGGAGACTGCTTAAGGGCACAGTGGCTAGATTGAGTGCTGGACTTCCATCAGGAAAACCTGAATTTGAATCGTGCCTCAAACACTCACAGTTTGACTCTGGGCTTAACTTTTCTCAGCCTCAATTTCCTCATTGGCAAAATGGAGGTAACGACCATGCGTCTTAGCTTGAAAGGGCCAGCATCGCCCATTACATCCTGAGTCATCTCCAATTATGCTGATGAATATCTGGTCGCTGAACCAAGATGACTCAGGAGAAAAAAGTGAGGCTGGTGACCTTGCACAGCCCTCCCTCACTCAAATCAAAGTCAACTGCAAGCCACGTCATCATCCTGATGTCATGGTCCTCTTCGAGAATGAAGGACAAAATGAAACAACAACAACCTGTCCCACCAGGTTGTTAAATGAGATGATGTAATGTAAAACATTTTGTAAACCTTAAAGGGTGAGATAAATGTTAGTTCTTATGGAAATCTCCCTTATAGCAAAGGAAAACAGGCAGACAAAATATACTAACACAGGACTACCTCAGACTGTATATGTAACATTGTACATCCCAACTTTCTACCAAGACGGTGGAGCTCAGTGACTCACCCAGAATTTATTCAGTGTTAACTGTGTGCCAGGCACTCTACCAAACATTAGGGATACAAAGAGAGCCAAACAACATTACCTGCCTTCAAGGAGCTCCAAGTCTAAGGAGGGGAGACAGTACGTATATATGAGATGTAGACAGTGCAAAAAGGGAAATAACTGGAACATGTATTTCTTCATTTATACTTGAGTACCAGGGTGGTCATTCTATTTACCCTGAGTTCAGCTGTCTCTTTGGGGACATTTCTGTTTATCTTTTTATACTCATTGTGTATGTTCTCATTCCATTTTTTTTTGCCCTATGTCATCATTGGTGCATACAAATCTCCTGTTGTTCCTCCGAATTCTTTATATGGAATGGACTCTCCAGTCTCCATCTCTGGGGAGTGTTAATATCTCAAAATAATAAGATGTGCTGGTAAATGTTTTACAATAGCCCTCTGAAATGCAAGACATACTTTTCAGTTTGATCTGCTCTATTAACATTTTTTCCATTTCTTTTTTAAGTTCAAAAATCAACAAAGCAATAAGTCAAGCCCTGATTTGTGCCGTTTGCCAATTTCAAGGTGTAAGTGCTCATTTTTCTGAGCCCCCCCAACACCCCCTCCCGAATAAAGTATATAGGTATTCATTTGCCAGAAGGCCAGAGTGGGGATCCCTGAACTCTCGAAGGCCCATGATTGAAAGATTCTTAAGAAGTTGCCTTAAAACATGGCTATGTCCTGGGATATTTAGAGCAGAAGGCCTGTTTCTGTCCATGTGCATATAAATTTCCTAGAAATTTGTGCCAGTTTGAAGACCCCCCCCTCAACATGTCAACTGCTCTGAGTAAAGATCCTTGCCCACTCCTTTGGACTGGGCCATTGCCTGTACAGTATACTTTGTGCTGGAGTCTCTCTCTTTAATCTGAACTGGCAGATTTGAAGTGGAGGAAGAACCTTTCTAAACACATCCTAAGCTCTCTTCTCTTGCTGGAGAGATGATGAAGGAGAAAAGTTGTTCCATGGCTTGTGTCCCAGAACAGTTTACAAAACAATGTACTTAACCCTAATCAGTCACAGGAGGTACCTCCTAGCTCTTGCCAGCTATGGTCTCCCCAGGCTTAACACCATCTGCAGTGTTGCTCCTGGGGACTTGGGGGCTGACAGGACTTGAGCCAGCTCTCTGCTGTTTCCCTATGTGATTCTTTTTACCAAAAAATCCTTCTCCCTGCCTCCAGTGCCAGGCAACTTCTCATCTTCCTATCCTTTAAACACCAAGTATGAGAAATGGGGACAAATGACCTAGCCTATAGAAGAAGCAAAACATAGTCTCATTGAATTGCCTCTCATTTGGTCACTGTATTATGTATCTTTAAGAAGCATAGGCATTTCCAAAAGCATGCCTGGGAAGTTTGTTCTTTTGGCCACATCTGCATTTCAACCACTGCAGCTATTTGACCTTTGACTTATTGCTCAAGTTTGCATATGGGAAGTTACACAACATTTATACTTAAGGAGCTGTCAGGATCTGATTTTCCACTCTCTGTTACAAAAGTCTGTTGAAACCCTAAACCACTTCCCTAACTTGCTCTGGAGAGGGCTTTATAACGGACTCAGAACTAGAGTAAGGGGTCTGGTTCTCATCTGTGGGGTGCAACTTCACTAATTTGGACTGTTTGGGAATAGGCCAGGTCCAGCAAATGGAGTCGTAATTACAGAACGTTTTTAAAAAATGAAACTTTACTTGCAAGTACTTAGAGTCACTTGGCTGAGTCTAAGTATTTCCTAGGTTGACTCCCTTTAGGAGGTCTGCTTTAATGAAAAAATAAGAATGATTTGTAATTAGCATAGAATCATAGAATTTTTGAGTTAGAAGAGAACCTCAGAATTATCTATTCCAATTTTCTCATTATGTAACTGAGGAATTTTGCCCTAGAGAAATTAAATGGCATGCTCATATCCTTGTGAGAAGTAGCTAAATAATCTACTGGATATTGCACTGGACCTGGAGTCAGGAAGACCAGAGTTAAAATCTCACCTCAGATTCTTACAGACTGTATGACCCTAGGCAAGTCACTTAAGTGCTGTCTGCTTCAGTTTTCTCAATTATAAAATGGGGTAATAATCCCTACCTCCCAGGGTTGTTGTGAGGTTAAGATAATATCTTTGAAGTGTTTAGTACAGTGCCTGGCACATAGTAGGCACTTAATAAATGCTTATTTACTTCTTTCCTTCCTTCTTTGCAGCTATCTCACTACAAATAAGCAATTGTTAAGTATTTTGAGAATACCTGAGGTCTTGTAACTCCATGTCTAGTACTCTCGTTTGTTCTGAATCAGTAAGAAAGGATAAATAAGGGACATGGCGGGGCTGAGGGCATTGCAGGGTCCCTGTCTCAGGGAGGTCTTCACCCCTCACGCCCTTACCATCCCTACTGTGAAACCATTAGTAGGCTGTGTATGAGAACAGCTACCTCAGCACCAGTTCTAGCATGGTGAAGTGGGAGGGAGTTACCCAGCATCCATTATGCTTTGTCTGACTGAGGATGTCAAAAAGAGTCATGAGCTAAAGAGTGGAGCATCTTGTATCCTGCCCCGATCACAAGCCTACCAATGGCTCAGGTTTGGTGCTTTTGAGAGAAATGACTTATATATATCAAGGAGCTGACATCTTTATCTAATTTTCACTATTCCCTTTTTAATAGTTAGAAAAACTTCATCCCACCTCCTCTCCTCATCATGAGAAGATTTCACATTAATGAGGGTTTTGCAGTATTTCTTTAACAACACCCTGGGGTATCTGTGCATCTGGGTATTTGGATTTAGGAATGTGTGTTATTGCTAAATGTATACACTTTCAGGGAGGGAGATGGGGAGGGGAAGTTCCAAACCAGAGGAGCATGGGCTCTTGTATCGCTGAAGTTAACATCTGCTGGAAACCATTAAGAACTTAGTATTTTACAACATATATGAAAGGGCTCTTTACTCTTAAAGACATTACATTTCTAGAAGTACCTACAGATTGAATGTATTTTCCTTCGGGAAGGCTAGAGCATAGGAGATAGAAACAGAAGAAATCCTCATTTAATAGCTCTAAGGTCCTAAACAACCTATCTAACCTCTCTTGGTGTGAGTTGATATCTGTAAATTCCTTTGCAAATCCTTGAATACCAGGTAGATGTCAATCAAGTAATTTATTAAATACTCACTAAATGCCAGGCACCATGCAAAGTTCTGGGGATTAATAAGTCAAAGGTGTTTTCATGTCTTTGTTGTTACTGTTGTTGTCAGTCTCTCACTGTAGACCTTTGAGAATCTGGACCTGGGTATTTCTTAGGTCATTTTCACACTGTAAATCAAGCAGCAGAGGGCCATTACTCACATCTTGCTTTGATGCTGAAGTATGTCTTAGAATTTACCTTAGTACTTACCCTTCCCCAAAAGACTAGGGTCCCCACCTCCAGTTGTGTCAGCCTCACTGCCAACCTCTAGCCTATGCAGCACAGGGAAATACCTTTACTAATCCTTGTGTGGTGTGTGTGTATTGTTTACTCAGCATCCCTTCGTCAGCAAAACCACCAGCAACAAAGCTCTCCGGGAGCTGGTCGCTGAGGCAAAGGCTGAAGTCATGGAGGAAATTGAAGACCATAGAGAGGAAGGAGAAGATGATGACTCAACAGAAACAGTATCTGTAAGTCTGGCTCTTTAAAAAAATACAAACAACTACTCCTTGTAAGCTTTTTTTTTCTATTTCTCAAAAAAACACCCCAAATAATCATCAGAGGGAGAGGAATGTGTTTTCAAGAGAATTTCATCCGTGTGCATTGGGGACTAAATCTCATGCTTGTGGATGTGCTGTTTTAAACTCCTTTGTTCTCCATGCAATGGAGAAGATTCCTTAGTGACTTATTTCCATCCAGCTAAACAGGAAAGCCTTTTTTTGGGGAGTAAAATACCACTGACCAAATGCTGTTGCATGTCTTTGTGAGCCAACATGTCTGGGGAGAAGCTAAACTATACCATCAATTCAAGGAGCAAGATTAGACCTAGGTAGAAAGAGATTTGCTCCATAACCTCATAGAATTTTAGAATTGGAATTGGATGACCTCCTTAGAGGTCATCTAGTCTGTACGCCTCATTTTATGGAGCAGGACACTGAGGTTCAGAAAATGAAAGCAATTTGCCCAAATTCACACAGCTTCTTAGTGCTACTAAAGGGGGTAGAAAAGAAATGACATATTTAGACAGTGGATTGATTAGGTAGAGAAATGTAAGATTCCCTCCAGATTCCCTTGCTTGGAAGAAGCTGTAAAATTGACCACTTTAGTGGGAAGGCTTGAGCAGGTAAAGGAATTAGAAATGGAGAGTCAACAACTCTGTGATACCAAGTTTATTTGACAATAAGACACCATGGCTGTGATGGTTGATATCACTGTCCAGGAATATCAGTTGAGTCAGAAATTCAGTAGGGAATCTTTCTTTTTTAATGAGTTCTGTGGTGATTCTTTCTGGCAGACATGATCATCTAATAATTTATTGATTTTTCAAGTTCATTCTTCTATATGGGGAATGATTTCATATGATAGGCAATCCAATCCCATGTGAAATGAGTCCTGGAAAACTTTTCCTAAGGAGTCATCTTTCTCTAAGGCATCGTGGGAGATGGGGATATGTCCTTGTTTCATGAAGTATGTTTATATGGTGCAGTTAGTTAACCCTTATGTCCAGGGAGGTTACATTTTAGCTAAACATACATGTTCATGGATTCCTAGAAGTGATAGCTACAATATAGTAATGAAATGACCTGAATACGGAATATAACAATGAAATAGACAGCCCTGCCTTGGCCTCATTGAAATTCCTTTTTCATTCATTTATTTCTTCAACAAGTATTTTTGAATATTTACTATGTGCCTAGTGCTATGTCAAGTGCTGGGGGAGAAGGGAAGAAAGAGAAGCCATGAGCCATTTCTCCTCTCCCCCACTACGTTTACACACAAGCACTACCAGAGAGAGAGAGAGAGAGAGAGAGAGAGAGAGAGAGAGAGAGAGAGAGATGATTAGTAATTATTAATTGACACTACACACTCCAAGTTCAGAGAGAATAAGGAAGAGGGGAAAAAAAACAACAGGGTTCTTGAAAGAAGGAAAAAAACGTAAGAGAACTAGGTGTTAGAGGTTCCAGGTCTTTTTAGATCCCATTGATTTTGGTGGCTACTAACTCTGAAATCTTATTAAAATGTGTGGAAATAAGGTCATTGAGGCATTTTTTTAAAATGCAGAGAAGAGAACAAAGGCTAGAAAGAAGAGCAAACAAGCAGGATAGCTTTGAAAGTTACAGATAGAATTTATTCCACCTAAAAAGACAAAAGAGCTGTACATTTTAGAGATCTGCTGTTTCAAAAACAATCTTCTTTCTCTGCCCCACTACATATAGGGAAATGTGTATTTTATTTGGTATTTGTTAGGTTCAGAATAATTTTTTAAAAAAATTTAAAATATGTAGAAATAATTGGTTTTATGTATTTTCTTAAAAGTCTCCAGGGACACACATGAGGAACTCTTCAGAAGTGAGTCAACTGAGTTTTGATGGAGAGAAGCTCCCAGAGATATCAACTCCTGTCCCCACTGAGCCCAAAGGCAACCTAGATAAACCCAGTGACAAGCTTTTGGATGGAGAAATTGCCCCTGTCCAGGTAGATGATGGCAGCTCCATTCAAAATACAAGCAATTCTGACCTGTCTGGAAATGAGAATAGCAAAGCTGTACCTACAGTCCCAGGGAAATATCGATTCAGTGCCCCACCAGGATTCTTGGATGCCAAAATTTCAGCCATGGAAGAGAAACCTTTCTCTAGCCATCAGAGCAACGACCTGGACATTGCTGCCAACAAAAACAGTAAGGGGAGTCGAAGCCGGCCCACGAGCAGCATCCTGGAGAACTCAGTGGGTGAAAAGATTGCCAATGGGAGTCTAGAACCTCCTGCTCAAATTCCCCTTGGCAAATCCAAGAGAGACTCAGACTGTGGGAGCCTCTCTGCCTCTGAGAGCATGGATTACAGTGTCTCACTCTCTGCTGACTTGTCTCTAAACAGGGAGTCGGGTTCATTGTCTCTGAAGGTAAAGTTTGAGCTTTGGTTAAATCCTGCCTGAGCCAGGCGAATCACACCAGGGGAAATGAGTTTGGTTTGGGAAATATGATGATCTTCTAGTTTTGTTCCAGTTCGGTAGGCTTAGAAAATATGATTCTGGTTTAAATTGACTGACTAGTTTGGTTTTTTTTAACCTTTGATTAAACCTCAGTGGACAAAGCACCAGATTGGAGTCCAAAAGACCCAGATGTAGGGGCAGGTAAGGTGGGTCAGTGGATAGACCACTGGCCCTGGAGTCAGGAAGACCTGAGTTCATATTTTGGCCTGACTCTTAACGAGCTGTGTGACCCTGGTCAAGTCACTTAACTCTTAATTGCCCCAGCACCCCCCTCCAAAAAAAAGACCTGAATTGGTATCTTCACATAATCTGTGACATGGACAAGTCACTTAGTCTCTTTGAATCTCAAGTTTCCTCTTCTGTATACTACTACTACTACTACTAATAAATGGAATCATATAATAATATATAATGTGTTATTAATAGTACAATATATATATATAATATATGGGATGATAATAGCATGTATCTCACAGTGTCATGAGGATCAAATATGTTGAATATCTTGCAGCTCCTTCAAAGTGCCACGTAAATGCTAATCATTGTTGCTGTTGCTGTTATGTTTCTATAAGTGCACCTTTTGGATTCTGTTCTGATTTTTGTTCTTAGTTTAGTTGAAGATCCTAGTTTAACCCAGAGGGAGGTGAAAGCCTTCTCACTGTTTACTTCCAGGGTCTAATTCCTAGAGCCTTATAGGTGGCTCACCTTGTGGCTAATAGTTTTCATTAACGAACAACTAAATTCAATTCAACAAGCATTTATCAAGTGCCTATTGTGAGCTAGTATTGTGTTAAGTGTTGGCACCACAGATAAAAAGTAAAATAGCCTGTGCCCTCAAGAAGCCTGTCTTGTACCTGGTAGAAGGTCAAATGTGATAGGCAGTTAGGTGGTGCAGTAGGTTTGAAGTCAGGAACCCTCTTCCTGAGTTCAAATCTTGCCTCACACACCCTTGCTGTATGACCCTGGGCAAGTCATTTAACTGTGGTTGCCTCAGTTTCTCCATCTGCCAAATGAGCTGGAGAAGGAACTGGCAAACCACTCCAATATCTTTGCTAAGAAAACCCCAAATGGGGTCACAAAGAGCCTAATATGACTGAAATGACAACAGCAAGGTGCAGAAGGATTCATAATGCTTGTGTGAGAAACGTGCTCTCGAAAGAATAAGACATTAACTAATATACCCAGGAAGCCATTTAATTTCGTTCTTGCAGGAGTGGGCAACCTAAACATAGGCAGGTTTGTTTAAGGCAAATACACAGTATCTATATCTCACCCCCATTTGCATTTCCCTCCCCTGCTCCCATTGGCTGGGAGGAGCAAGGTTCCCAGTCTATTCAAAGACACCTAAAACCCCACCAACATGGGTCTGTGCCCCAGATTACATTTCACATTTCATCCCTCCCCTCCTCCCAGTTATCATTTCCTTTGTATTTTGACAAGTCATAAATTCTTCCAAAGGAATTTCCTTAATTGATGTACAGTCTTCCTGGTGTTGACATGCAAGCGTGATTAAAGAGGCTAACAGGTTAGGTGATATCTTAATTGAATAGTGGTAAATACAGTAAGATAAGAGAGTTGACAATGTCAATTGCAATTATGACCCATGGTATCTGTGTTTTCTTTACCACTAACATGCCATAACATAGAATGCATCCATAAAATACTAAGAAAAAGTCCCATTATTCAAGATAGTGTCTCAGATGAAGGGTCTCATTCTTAAGGGCCATACACAGAAAAAATAAGTCAGCCCCATCTGGCCTTGTTGTCGTAGGAAGAGGCATTCTTTCAGAGAACAAAGCAGCTGTTAGGTCCAGGCTCTTCTTGGGGTTGATTCGTTCAGGCTCTGGCCCTTATTGAGAATCAAAACAATATTAAATGATTATCACAGGTATTATAGATATTACATATTTCTGTGGAAACATAAATTCAATGAATCTTATACCTGGCAGTCATGATATTAATAGCAATAACTAGAATTTATATAATGCTTTATGGTTTTCAAAGTGCTTTACAAACATTTCATTTTATACTCACCATGACCCTAGAAAGTAGGGGCTGTTATTATATCCATTTCACCAGCAAAGTAAACAAATTGAGGCAAACAGAGGTTTGCCTTAACTTGCCCTAGGGTTCCACAGCTAGTAAATGTCTGAGGTTGGATATGAACTCAGGTCGTCTTTACTCCAAGTCCAGCACTCCATTTATATACCACCTGCTGCCTCTTACTTGGTTTCAGAACATCTCTGTTCAAGTGGCAGCTTTTCCACTCACTAGCTGTGGGACCTAAGGCCAGTCCCATAACACCTCTGGACGAGAGGTTCTTATCTGTAAAATGCGGACAAGATTACCCTTACTCGATACTCTATGAGTTTGTTAAGAAAGTGTTTTGTAAACTGTAAATTGTAAACTGTAAATAAGCATTAGCTATTTTTTTCTTTAATTAGCAAAAGGGAAAAAAAACTTTCCTCATTTTCTAGGGATTCCAGAGCCTTCCCTCTGTTAATTGTCTCTTTATCTTGTATATAGCTTGCATTGTAGATACTTGTTTCCAGCTTGTCTCTCTCTCTCTCTCTCTCTCTCTCTCTCTCTCTCTCTCTCTCTCTCTCTCTCTCTCTCGCTTTCCCCCCATTTGGATTGTAAGTTTCTTAAGGGCAGGGATTGTCTTTAGCCTCTTTTTGTATCCTTCTTACTTTAAGCACATAGTAGGTTTAATAAATGTTTATTGAATTGAATTGAAAAATAACTCTCTTTGGGGAATCTCCCTCTCCCCAGGTTGATCAGTGCCTGCTCTGCAACTTTTAGTTCTACAGAATAACTTGGGGGTGCTGAAAGGATAAGGGACTTGTCCAGGCTCACACAGTCATATGAGAGGCACGTCTAATAATATGAACTAGCATTAATATAGTGCTTTAAGGTAGTCAAAGTACTTTACACACACATATACACACAAATATACATACAGACACTGTATATATAAATTGATCCTCACAACAATCCTGTAAGATAGATACTGTTTGGCTATTTTACAGATGTGGAAACTGAGACTCAGAAAGTATCTAGCCCCAGATTATGTTATCTAGTAAGTGTCTGAGGTTGGATTTGAACCCGGCTCTTCCTGATTTTAAGTCCAATGCCCTATCCCCTATACCATGCTGCTACATACTAAGTCATAGAGAAACATCTTTTTGCCATCTTCCTTTGAGGAGTATTTGAAAACATTCCTTTCTAGGCCACGGCTTCAGTCATTCAGGCAATCTACACTTGCCACTGCTAAACTGTTCCTTGACCAATGATATTAGCACAGACAACTTTGAGGTTTTCAATACCTTACAAAATGGGGAGCCCTCACTATCATGGAGGTTCCATGTCTGTGGATGTGCATGTACATATCCTTTCCTTTCATCTTAGACATTTATTGTTTATAGAGAAAGAAAGGATGACTTCTGTACGTGTATGGGACTTCACTGGGTCCCAACAGAGTTGAACCAGGAAGGCCTTGTCTAGATTAATGTGGTCTTTCAAATCCAAAAGGAAAGAAACCATTGGCCAGAGACAACCCTAAAGACTGTCAGTGCCTGTGTGTATGTATTTGGGTGTGTTTGTTTTCAAACAACATCCTTCCTTTGTTCTGTTTTGAAAGCTTAGCTTAGTTTGGGTCATTTCTGGTCTTTTTGTTTGTTTGTTTGTTTCCTTTTTTTGATTCAATATGGTAGCATTTTATTTGGCAATAGAAAAGGAGGAAAGGAAGCATTGTACAAAAGAGGAAGAGATAGAATTGGTAACAGGGGAAAAGGGGAATTCCAGGGTCATCCAGGGAAAAAGAGACTTGATGAGGCAGGAGCAGTAGATAGAACACAAAAGGACACAGATGAAATGAAGTGGACCCAAGTATGAAAGCAGACCAAAGATTCATCAGTTTTGACTTGGAAGGGACCTCGGTGGTCATTTAGTTCAGAGGTACCAAATTCATAACCTGCTCTACAGTCTGCCAGTACTGGGAGCAAAAGTCCCAAGTGCAATTTGAAAACTGGGAAATGTTCAACAGCAACAAAATACAATACAGATAATGTCAATTTGTGGTTTTCTAAGTATGCAACTGCAGGGGATCTGCTTCTATGTAAGTCTGACACCCCTTATTGAGTGAATCTCCCTCACCAATCAGAGGAAGAAACTAAATCCTAGAAAGGTGAAATAATTTACCCAAAGTAAGTACCAGAGAGGG
Source organism: Potorous gilbertii (assembly GCA_028658325.1). Taxonomy (NCBI): domain Eukaryota; kingdom Metazoa; phylum Chordata; class Mammalia; order Diprotodontia; family Potoroidae; genus Potorous; species Potorous gilbertii. The sequence continues at coordinate 366,894,179 of CM053769.1, forward strand.
AGCAGTGAAAGCAAGGCCTCCAACTCTGTATCTGACTCTTTCCATTACACCACTCACAGGTGCTTTGGGGAAATATGTTTACCATGGAAGGCAAGTTTGAGTGTAGCATAGAATTGTCACCAGTAGTCTAACACTAACAGTTATAGGTCATTGCCATCCAGTTAAACAACCTGTTATTAAGGTAGTATGGGAAGGTGGTGAGAGTTAACAAGACCTGGGTTCAGATCTCCTGCAGATACTTACTGGTTGTGTGGAGTTAAGCAAGTCACTCAACCACTTTCCATCTTAATTTCTTTCTTTTAAAAATAAATATCTTTGGTATCTTTTAAATAAATATCTCTGATATTTTTTAATAAATATTTTTTAATAATAAATATCTCTATCTTTTAAAAAAATAATCTAATAATAAATATTTTTAAATAAATATCTCTGATATCTTTTTTTATATCACTAGGCTTTATGCCAGGATCTCTCTTACTTCCCCTCTAAGAGAGTTGTCCCTTATAACAAATAATATTTTTTTAAAGAAAAAAAAGGAAAAAGAAAAATCAGCAAAACTGATCAATACACTGAAAAATTCAGAAAATATCTGTGATGTTCCATGTGCAAGGACAGCCTACATCTGCAAAAGAATCTTAGTTTCTTCTGAAAACACCAGGATCATAAGTTATCTACCTTGCAGGATTGGATTAAGTATCAGATGGGATAACGTCTGCTTTTGTTGTTAAGTCTTTTCAGTTGTGTCCGACTCTCTGTGGCAGTGTTTGGGGTTTTCTTGGCAAAGAGATTGTGATGGTTTGCCATTTCTTTCTCCAGCTCATTTTACAGATGAGGAGATTGAGGCAAACAGGGTTAAGGGTCTTGGCCAGGGTCACTCACATACCTAGTAAGTGTCTGAGGCTGGATTTCAAAGATGAGTCTTCCTGCCTCCAGGCCCAGCACTCTATCCACCATACCTGCCTAGCTGCCTTATATGCTTAAGCAAATCTCAGACCCTTTCCTCATGTCAGCTGCTTTCATCAGGGGGTCTACGACATGTACAAAAAGCCCTGTGCTAGCTGCTGGGCAAACAGAGACAAAACAAAAAAATAATCGCTTCTCTTAGTGAGGTATCTTGTTTCCAAATCTAGAGCGTAGACCTTCCTTTCCTGTAGTCACAGACTGAGGAGGAAGCTGGCCTCTGGAGACAGCTTTGATTGATTCATGATTGATAGGACTTTCAGAAACACTTAGATGTTGGCCCTTCATCAAGGGTCCAGAGACTCAGTAGGGCTGGATTAAGAGTCAGAGATTCCAAGTTCAAATTTCTTCTCTGCTCTATACTGTGTGACTTTTCTGTAAAATGAAGGTTAGACTAGAAGACATCTGAAGTCTCTGATACTTTGAGATTCATGATTTTCTTTTAAAGGTACTCTACCCATCCTCTTTCCTCTTTCCCATGATGCATCTGCTCCTTTGTTGGGGTGTCTGCTCTTGTAAAACTTGTCTCTTTAGTTACCTTGACCTTGCAAATTTCTTTGGAACTAAATTCTGGAATCTGGTTCACAACTCTGAGACTTGGGCAGAATTTTCTGACTTGACTTCTAGGCATTTAGCCAACAGTCTTTTTACATTACAGTGAAGGCCATGTGGTGTATTCTCATGATTAACTTATACATAAACCAGATACAATGAGAAGGAAAACATAATTCTTTGTCAGCTCTTTCATCCCCCTTTGAGGGATGTTTCTGATCCTATTGATGGGGGCTGGGGAGAAACCAGGAGAGAAATGGGTTAGCTTCTTAGGTTTCCAAAAGGACAAACTAATATTGTTGGGCCTGGGGAAACCAGACTTTTATTTATAGTTAACCTTTGATTACTGGCTCACTCTAAAAGGAGCAGATAAGCCAGAACCAAGATAATGTAAAAGCTGTTTGTATTTAGCCTTGGAGTATTTTTAGAAGCTTCTTGGGGGTGGTCAATTTACCAGCTTCATTCCACTTGGCATCACTTAGTTGATAATGACTTTACATTCCCTGAGCCCACACTAGCTAGGTAGCATAGGAAAGGGACTGAGTGGGCCAAATGATGAAGATGAAGTAGAAAGTGGATAATCCACATGTGGTTGATTGAATGAGAACTGAAATTGCTTTCACTGGCAACTGCCTGCTGGGTTGCTGTATTGTGTCAGGATGGAGGGAGGAGCATGGAACCATCGGGCTATTCTCTCTTTCCGGTTGAACCTACAATGACTTTCTCCTCTCTGGAAGGTAGGAACATTGGACTGGAGCACTGAATGGTTGGCCTCATTCCCTTTCTCTGTCATTTCCTATATTGGCACATTTTTGATCTGGTTCTCAGCTACTGTTTAGATTAGGTCCAGCAATATGAAAAGTCTTTAGTTAGACCAGAAATATGGGAGTTGGAAGGAGGTATGTATTTGCGGGGGGGGACTTAATAAAAACTTGAGGGGTTCCACGTCTCCTTTCCAATTCATCTTCTGTACACTGGACAGAATAATCTTCCTAAAGCACACAGCTGACCACAACACTCTCTTTTTCAAGAATCTTCAGTGCTGAAACACACAATTCAAATCCAATTCATCACATCGCAATCTGGCTTCACCTTAACTTTCTAGACTTAATTCCTTTCACACATTCTATATTTCAGGCAAACTAGTCTACTTGTGGTTTCGTGAACTCGGCATTCCACCTCCCACTACTTGATGTCTTTGCATAAGGGATTTCCCTCTGCCTGGAATGTACTCGCTCCTCGGCTAGGTCTTGTCCTTCAAGGTTCAACTCAAATTCCACCTTCCTGAATAGGACCTTCTTTATGCCTCTGGATGTTTGTATTCTCTCTCTCTCCTCTTATCTTGTATTTATTTACTGTTAGCCTTTAATTAGAATGTAAACTCCTTGAAGGCAGGTCCTATTTTGTTTGTGTCCTTTTGCTTCTTTATTTTCAGCAGTTAACACTGTCCTTTTCAAAAGTGAGTGGATGGGACTAGCACAGACTTTTCTACCAAGTTCCAACATATTAGAACCAGGGAATCATCCCTATTTACTTAAAAATCTTAAGTTCAAGAAAAATCAAAGGAAATATTACTTCATGTGACATGTAGCAAATTTATATCATGTGGCCAAAGTCCCATGTGCTGCAAGAAGTCTTACCCAGTCCTCTTTAACGTTCCTCCCCTTTAAGACTACCGCCCATATATCCTGTGTCTATCTTATTTGTACATAGTTGTTTGTGTGCCTTGTCTTCCATTAGACTTTGAGCTCCCTGGAAGCATAGACTGATTTTTGCCCTTTTTTGTATCCTTAGCACACAGTACCTGGCATACAGCAGGTGCTTAATAAATGCTAGTTGACTGGACCTATGATTAGCTTTTTGAGAAATTTAAAATTATAGATGACATCTGTAATCAACCGCATATTGAGTAGCAGTGGCTATATGCTGGGAATACAGAAGTAGTCTAAGACACTGTTGGAACCTGCCTTTAAAAAGCTAACAATTTATATGGGTAAACAAGATGAAAACAATGAAGTCATCACCAAACAGTGCTCGGATGCATCTGTGCTCTCCTTAATTTGGGTATTCCTTCCAGTGATGTAGATCACAGCCCTTCCATGCCCTTTCCTCTTCTGTCTCTCCTTCCAATGTTTCTTTTGGTTCACTTCAGAGACATTAGTCCCCCCACCGGGCAGGGTTTCCTTCCTTGATTTTGTGAATGTATTAGTGGAACATGTGAGTTCTCCTTTCGTTATCCCTTGCTTTTGGTGATAACCCACTAAATAACACAAGATCTTATATAACTAATTCTGGAATTATCTCCAGACTTTGGACCCTAATGAACATTTAGAATAGTCAAGGAAAAATTCATGGACATGGTGGCCTGATTTTGAGAAAAGAAAGAATGGTTTTTTTTTTTAAGCTTCACAGAGGGGGATATCTTTTATTAAACTTTCTGTCCTAATTTTTGTTAGAAAAATAAGGTCAGCATGTTCATGGACAGTGTGGGACTTGAGCTGGATTCTGAAGGATGATTAACAAGTTAGGAATATTTAAGGCATGGAAGAATCAATGAGTACTGTTTGCAATTTTTTTTTTAATTAAGAGGTGAGAATCTCAGTTGAGAGAGAATCTCAGCTGGAAGAGAGAAGAGGTTTGGAATAGCTTCTGTGAAGAGTGAATTAAGAGAATCAGGTTGTTGTTGAGTCATTTCATTCTCCATGACCCCATTTTCTAGGCAAAGATACTGGAGGGGTTTGCCATTTGCTTCTTGAGTTCATTTTATAAATGAGGAAACTGAGGCAAACAGGAAGAAATGACTTACCCAGGGGTCACACAGTAGGAGACTAATCTGATTATAGCTAGAGTTTCTATGTTGGGTTGTATTGGAAAATGAAGTTGGAGAGGCAGGGTAGGTCATAGTGGGTCTAGAAATCCATGGAGAAATGCTTAAACAAGATAGAGTGGGCATCATTATAGTCTCTTGAGCAAAAGAGTGATGTGGTAAATCTTGTGCCATTAGCCTGCCATTAGTTTGCTGAGTTATTAGAATGAGGAGAGATTATAGTCAAAAAGGTTGTTGCTTTAATCCAGATGTGGATGTGGTATGAATGGAAAGAGTGTTGGACTTGGGTCTCATATTAGCTGAGTAACCTTGGACAAGTCACTTCACTTCTCTGAATCTCAGTTCCTCATCTGTAAAGTAACACGGTTGGACTAGATACATTTCCAGGATTAACATCTATGACTTAATTCACATCCTGGGGCATCCTGGAATAGGGAACAGAGCATGGACAAGGATGGTGGCAATGAGAAGGGAAAGAAAGTGAACAAGACAAGAGACTTTTCAGAGGTGGGATCAAATAACCTCAGTGACAAAACATATGAGGGCTAGAAGAAAGGAAATGGGCAGAAAAGAAGGTTTGAAACCTGAGTTGTTGAGACAAACTAGGAATATTTGTGGAGGACAGAGCATACCTCATCTTTTAAAGCTGACATTAAGGAAGAGAACTATGACCTTAAAAGTGATTTCTTTGTGCCCATCTAAGAGATGGAATACCAAGTTTAACCACAAGATGAGTCTGTTCAACTCAAGTCAATAAACATTTATTCTGTGCCTCAAAGTAGAAGACTTTGTGTTAGGGACTTAGGATATGGTTATTTTATTCTCATTTGAATTTTTAAGTTTTGCCTCTTCTTCTTTCTCTGAACAGGAATCCAGGGTGCACAACAAAACCCTGAAGCGTACCCGGAAGTTTGTTGTGGATGGTGTGGAGGTGAGCATCACCACGTCCAAGATCATCAGTGAGGATGAGAAGAAAGATGAAGAAATGAGATTTCTCAGGCAAGCAGACAACTTTTTTTTTATTGGAGCAGTAGCCATGGAGTTTAGTTAGATTATTTCTTCTTTAGGGAGAAAGGTTTGGGATGAGGATGGGGAAATTTGGGCTGTCTTCTAAAATGAAGTCACCCTACAGATTTTCCTTCTCAGATCAGACTGAGGAGAGACAGTCTGGGGTCTGGGTTCAAAACCTGAGAGAGACACTTTTCTAGCTATGTGATCTTAGATAATTCTTTTAACCTCCTTGAGCCTCAGTTTCATTATTTATAAAATCAGGATAATTAATAGTACCTACCTTACAAGATTTCTTTGAAGATCAAGTTAGATAAAATATGTAAAAAAGGGAAAGGGTACAGACACTTATTAAAGTGCCTCCCATGTGCCAGGCGCTGGGCTGAGTGCCTTATGCTATCTCCTTTGATCCTCAAAACAGCCCTGGGAGGTAGGTGTTATCATTCTCATTTTGCAGTTGATAAAACTGAGGCAGGTAGAAGTGAAGTGACTTGTCCAGGGTCACACAGCTAGTATCTTGAGACCAGATTTGAACTTAGATCTTTTTGACTCGAGTCCTGGTACTCTGTCTACTCTATCATCTAGCTGCCAAAAAAGCACTTTGTAAATCTTGGAGCACCCTGTAAATGTGAGCTATTATTATAGAGAGAGAATGGTAAGCCTTGGTAATGGATCAAATATGGGGGATAAGGAATCAAAGAGGACTCTGGAATTTGAAGCTTAGGTGACTAGAAGAATGAGAGAATCGTTAGCAGAAATAACAAGTCAGGAGAAGATGGTTTGGGGTGGAAAGTGGGTAAGTCAACTTTAGACATGTTGAATTTGAGAAGTCAGTGGGGCATCTGGTTAGAAATTTTTGTAGACTATGGGAAGAGTGGACCTTCTGGGGAGAAGAGGAGGAAGAGGAGAGACATTGAAATAATGTTGGGGGTTTGTGAAGCACTTTACCTATGATTCCTTTGATTTTCTCCCAAATCCCATAAGATAGGTACTATTTTAATCATTCCCATTTTACAGATAAAGAAATTGATGCTCAGACAGGGTAAATGATTTGCCTATAGCTACACAGTTGGTAAATGTCAGAGGCAGAATTCAAATTCAGGCCTCACTTGAGTCCAAGTCCTTCACTTTTTTTCACCGTCAAGGGGTTAGGGTTAGTTTTGGAGAGAGATTTCGAAGTCTTCCAACTACTGGTGATTGTTGAAGTTCAAGGAGTAGATGCGATCCCTCAGAGCAAAAAACCAAGAGAGCCTTAGTCAAGAGCTTTAGGACAGAGGTGTGGTGGGAATGGGAATGCCTCTGCTTAGTGGGGGAAAAGGAAAAAGGTATACTACAGTTTAAATAACTACAAGATACATTTCGAAGACAAATTGAACTGTGTATGTTAGAGTTCTCCATCAGCTATAGGGACTTGGGGAGTTAATTCTGGATAGACATCTGCTTCCCCATGAAAACCTCCTGGCGTCCCACCTACTAGGCAAAGCCTACATTCGATTAGGCTGTTTTCTGTACAGCTGGTCCCTGGGGATGGGCTCAGGCTTTGTAGGGGGAAGGAAACACCTCCTCAGTAGTACTTTAAAAACCCCAATTTATCCTATATCCCCTGTCCATGATACCTGCACCCAATAGTAGCTCAGGTTTCATAAGCTAGAATTCCAACTCTGTGATGCCTTATTTAGTGCGGCTGCCCTTGGCCTTGAGCTCCTCTAAAATGAACAGAGAAATTGTTCTCTGCTCAGGTAATATGGATGAGATTTCACTGAGGTGAGGAGAAGGGCACTTGTTAATAAGGAGTCTTTTTTCTTTCCTTTTTTTTTTTTCCTGCTTACTTGTGGTCTGTGAGTTTGAATTTCCCTTAAATTATGAAGGCATTCAGAATAGTTAGGGCCTCAGGCAAAGTTGAGAGGGACAGAGACAGACAGAGAGAGAGACTGAGAAAGAGAAGAGAAGAGAAGAGGGAGGAAAAGGAGTACTCAGCCTTCTGTGACATTTGGGTGCGTGTAGCTATAATGCTGGTGGGCAGTACTTTTCTTGAAATGCGGTTAAACCTTCTTAGCCTCCCCCATTGTGTTCTTTTCAATGCCTGCACTCTGGACAGCACAATATTGCTGTCATTTTAAAGACAGAGATATAGAGATACTTCTGGATTTCTCATCTCTGCCCTTTTGGATTCATTGCCTTTCATCTCCTTCTTCCAAAAACATCATACGCATCCCTCTGTAGGGAAGTTAGGTTCCTAAAAATGATGTTAGTGTCTTGCCTTCCCTACTTCTGGGCTATCATACCTTCCTACTCCTACAGAGGGGAAACTTGGCAGCTAGACTCAACTGGCAAGTTTGATGGATCCAGAAACTGCAGAACTCTTTGAAAGTCACATGGAGATTTGAGATGGGTTAACTATGGGGTCTCTTCTCAGCCACAGGTTGGAAGGCATTCTGGGGTTAGTTAAGATTGTAAATGACAGAGCCATGGGATATGGAAAGAGCAGGTTGGAATTTTTAGTAGACCCCGTAAGGGCTGAGTTAACTTGGTAAGACCAATGGAGGCATTGTGAAGAGGGGAGGTTCTGATTAGGTCTCTGAGAGCTTATCAGGACTTAAGGAGTTATAAAACATTTCCCTTGAGGGAGTTAACCTGCGTCTAATTCAGTCTGCTTTATTCAGTTACCAAGAAATGCCCCTTGTCAAGCAGATTCCTTTAATAGCATTCTCAGAATCAGAATGGTGAAGCTGAAAATGAGCCTGGAGATCCCATTTACTTACACTTCCTATCTTAATTCTAAAAGTAAGGAGACAAGCCCAGAGAAGTAAGGTCCCTTGCCCAGGGATTTAGTGGCAGAGCTGATAATCAGACTTTCCCACCCCAAATCTGTTGTTTTTTCTACCACACCAGGTTTTCTTCAATGTCTTATGTCATTCAGTTTCTGCATGTTACCATGTTTATTCAGGTTTTCCCTGTGTGTGAAAAGTGATTCCCCTACAATGTTGCCCCACATAGGGCCAACTGGATGACTTTTGGTTGCCATGCTTAGCACAGTGCTTAACACATAGTAAGTACTTAATAAATAAAGCCTCCTTTCTCCCTCCTTTTCTTCCCTCCTTTCTTTCATTTCTTCCCCTACTCTCTCCCTCCTTCTCTTCCTTCCTCCTTCCTTCTCCCCCTTCCTTTCCTCCCTCCCTCTCTCCCTCCTTTCTTCTCTTCTTTTTCTTTCCTCTTCTTCTTTCCTGTTTCAACCCTTCAGGCGCCAAGAGCTCCGAGAGTTGCGTTTGCTCCAGAAAGAGGAGCACCGTAACCAGACCCAGCTGACCAGCAAGCATGAACTGCAGCTGGAGCAGATGCAGAGGCGCTTTGAGCAAGAAATAAATGTGAGTGGGGAAAGGGTTCACGAACTTAATTCTTTCCTTAGAAACAACCCAACTGAAAAAGCTGATAGCACAGCCCAGGGCTTGAAAGCAGCATTTCCTGGACCACTACTAGGAGCTGGAGAACATTAACCTTTGCTCTGAAAAGAAAAGGTCACATTTAGACCAAGATGATCACCTACAGTGACATGTGTACAGTCTCTTCAAATGTATTTTTTTAGCAGTTTCTCCAGCATGCACACCACTCTTCTGTATCCTCTTCTCAGCTAATTCCTCCTCCATCCCACTCTCCATATACATACATGTACACACACATATTTAATGATTGAATAACGAAAGAAAAGCATTCACACTCAGAAATAATGACTTATTTGATAAGGGTATGACTTTCCCCAGGGAGATTTGCATTTGAATAGGAAACTCTTGGCCAAAGTTTTCTAGACTAAACAGATCATGGGAGTATAGATTTAAAGCTGGAAGTCACCATAGAGGTCATCTAGGCCAACCTTGTAATTTTATAAATGAAGAAAATTAAGCTTAAGATCAACATAGGTTGTAAGAAACAAAGGTGGGATTTGAACCCAGTCCAGGTATAAAGTTCTTTCCACCACACCATGTAGCAGCCTGTTGGTGGAGCTGATAATCTAGTGGCTGTTCTCATCAGAGGCATGCCTGGAATGACCCCCTCCTCTTGACTATCAGTTCCTATCCCCATGCTCTAGTATGAGGATACAGGTTCCTCCCAGGGATACTTACGCTTCTTTATGGGTTCCAACTTTGTAGGAGGGAGTGAATAAAGGCTTGGCCTCCCACCCTGGAAATAAACTCTAGGATTGCCCTTGTCTCCCTGTGCCCAGGCCAAGAAGAAATTCTATGACACAGAACTGGAAAACCTGGAGCGGCAGCAGAAGCAGCAGGTGGAGAAGATGGAGCAGGACCACGCTGTCCGCCGGCGAGAAGAAGCGAAGAGGATCCGGGCTGAGCAGGAGCGAGAGTATGCCAAGTTCCAGGAGGAGCTCAAGATGAAGAAGAAGGAGGTAGAGTCAGGGACAAATTTCTGGGCCAGGAATACTTGATGGTCTTCAGATTGCTGACCTACCTTCTCGCTTTCCCTCTGCCTCCTGCAGACATCCCACAAAGTGGAATCTAGTGGAGGAGCACTCCCTTGGGTTTTGAATGGTTTGAAGGTTTTCGATTTGAATGGGTTATGGGAATCGGTTTTGAAGGGTGAAAGGGTCTCAAGTCTTGAGCTGTGGGGATGAGATGGGGAGTATTTGCTGGTACGTGATGGATAGAATGTGAGACCTGAAGTCAGGGAGACCTGAGTTAAAATCCAGTCTTGAATACTTCTTAGCTGTGTGACCCTGGGCAAGTCACTTAACCTCTGTCTGCCTCAGTTTCCTGAATTATAAAGATGAGGATAAGAACAATAGCATCTACTTTTCAGGGTCGTGGTGAGGATAGAGTGAAATGATATTTATAAAAAGCACTTAGCACAGTGGCTGGTACCTAGTACGCACTCTATGAATGCTTATGCCTTTCCTTTCTCCTTTCCTTCCCTTCAATTCAGTACCACACTGGCCTCACCTTGGTTATACTGTTGGGATAAAGACGAATGGGTCAGGATTATAGAGGCTGTGTGACACTGTGCAAAGAGCCCTGGATTTGGAGTTAAGAGGAACTATATTCAAATTCTGGCTCTGTGACCTTATATTACCTCTCTGGGCCTCAGTTTCCTCATTTGTAAAATGGAGGGGTTGGACTAGATGACAATTTTAGATCTGTGGTCCCTGAGCCCATCTCGACTACATCCCCTTTCAGAAACTCCTATCGTAACAAAAGGATGAGCAACAAGGATTGATCCAAGGTGGCAGGTGATCCCTTCCATTGAAACGAGTTCTTCTCCAGCATTTTTTTCTTACTGGTAATCCTCTTGGGAATCCCTCTGATTCTGCCTTGCTCCACAAATCCCCAGCTTCTACAGAAACAGGGGTTGAAAACAGACTGGTCTGATTACTTAGTATGGACACTCCTTCAACAGGGCAGAAAGTCAGCAAGAATAATAAATACAAAATAAAATAAACTTAAAATAAGAATAAACCAAAAATAAAAAAAATTAAAGCAGACATCTTCTTAATGACACCTCTCCTCAGAACTCAGGGTAAAGATTCTTAACCTGAGATCTACAGAACCCTTGGATAGATTTCACAGGGTCTGGAAGTTTGAATGAGAAGAACAAATTACATCTTTATGTCTGTTAACCTGTAGCAGGGAGAAAAATATTATTTGAAAAGACCACAATGTTCAGCAGTTAAAGAGGTCTGTGACACAGAAAAAGCTAAGAACCCATGCTTTAGGCACTGTTCGGTTTCATACTGCGGTGACAAAGGGAACCAAGATGCTAAAGTCTTGGATAAAGAAAGCTGCCACTTTCTGAGAATCCAGATTGTCTGAATATGAGATAAGGCACCATTCAAAAAAACTCTGGTGGCTCCCTCTTACCTCCAGGATCAAATATAATTCTCTGTTTGGCCTTCAAAGCCCTTTGCCACTTGGCCCCTACCTCTGGTCTTCTTACGCTAAACTTCCTTCCATGGACTCTGTGATCCAGCCACACCAACCTCCTTTGTGTTCCTCACACACTTGATTCCTGAGCCTTTTTGCTGGTGATTCTCTGTGCCTGGAATGCTCTCCCTTCTCATCTCCACCTTATGGTACCCCCAGCTTCCTTCAAGTCTCAGTTAAAACCCCACCGTTTTCCAACCCCACTCCCTGTCTGTTCCTTCCCTCAGAGATCACTTCCAATGTACCCTGTATACATCTGGTACACAGCTAGTTGTTTGCATATTGCCTTCCCCATTAGAATGCAGGTTCTTTGAAGGTAGGGGCTATTTTGGCCTTTCTTTGTATCCCCAGGACTTGGCATGGTGCCTGGCATGGTAAATACTTATAAGTGTTTGCTGACTTAACTTGGTGACAGACAGCTACCGTAGTTCTCTTTGTCCTTGTCTGCTTGTCCATCCTCATTTTTTAGATAAGGAGATTGAGGCCCAGAGGCGGGTAAAGGGTCTTCCTGGATCAAACTGAGAGTAAATGGCAGTCAGGATTTGGACAGAGGCTCTTTGACTCCTGACCTTTGCTTTTGCATTTCTCCATTCTACTCTCCTGCCTCTAGTACTCAATGAAGTCTGTGTTGGTATGAAGACCTGTGTTGGCATTTCTGTTCTCTACTTTAGAGTGTATTGACTTACTTGTTGGCAGTCAGCTTCCTTAGAGTTTATTTGCTGATCAGAGGGATGTTTGATCAGTAGGGCTTACCTTGGCTTTTTGTTACCAAGGCCAGTTGTTGCTGGTGCATAAATTCCTTTTCTGATGTGCTGCCTCCCTTCTATGAATAGTGATGTCATTAATTTGGGACTAGACATACACAGCCATGGTATTTATGAAATGGGAGTAAGGAAGAAGAAAATCCTCTCCAACCTCTAGATAGAAGAGGAAGTCTGCAACCTCCAGAGTTCTCCCCTGGGAAAGAAAGATTAGACCCTGGGGCTGCTGAGCCATTGTCAGTGAGCTCTCCAGCTGGCTGGAGAGGAGGCTCAGAGAAGGCGTTTCCTTTTGGTCTTTCTTGGCTTATCCCATAATCTCTGTGTCCTGCTGTTGTCAGTTCCCCAGCCCACATCCTGCTACTGTCTGCCAACCCTACACCCCCCATTTTGGTCCCCAGAGCCTAGCAACATGGTATCTCGGAACAGGGAAGGAGTTATAGTAGTTTATTTGTGTAGGGGAACTGTGGTCTATGGTACATAGTGCTGGGTTTAGGGCCTTAAATTTAAATTTAAGGTAAAATGGAGCAATTACTTTGGAATTTACTTGTGTAGATGCTGTGGTCCATTGAACTTGGTTCTGTGTTTAGGACCTTAAATTTAGATATACAGGTAGAACAGGACGTATACTTCAGAGTTGTGTTGGGAGACCATGGTCCTTGGTACTTGGCATGGATTTAGGACCTTAGATTCAAATGCACAGGTAGAATAGGGCAATTATATTGAAGTTTACTTGTGTGAGGATACCATGGTCCACTGTATTTAGTATTGGGCTTAGGGTCTTAGATTTAAACAAGTAGACAGGTAGAACAGGCACATATTTTAGAGTTGGAAGGTATGGATTCCCATCTCTTATCCTATCACTTACATGACCTTGGCCAAGTCTTTTAACTTCCCTGGGCTTCAGGTTTCCTTCAGCTCTATCTCTGGAGGCCATAGATCATTGTCCTTCCATAAGCAGTGGCTGTTGGAGCCTGATATAAGGAACAAGCTTAGTTCATATTCAAAAGAATTCATAGGATCAAAGCTTTAGAGTTAGGACCTTAGAATCTACCAAGTCCTACTGGTAAAAAGAGAGAACTGAGGGTCAGACTGACACATCCACAGTCATGCAGGTTAGAAGTAACAGAACTGAGATTCAAACCCAGGAGCACTGGCTCTAACATCATTGCTTTTTCCTACTGCCTCACATATTCCTGAGTATGTGCAATGTTCGTATGTGTGTGTGGGTAGGGGGCAGGGGACACTGGGTGATCTCCAGATCTTTTCATCTTTAAATCTCATAATCCTATTAGATGATCTCTAGAGTCACATAGTATCAGATACTATTACTTGTTACCCACGTGGATCCTTCCCTGTTGGCACCATGCCCTTGCCCACTAAAAATTCCTTTCCTGGTTCCATTCCTTCTGCTATTAGTTCATTTGGTTACAGTCTAGTGCTCATAAGGCCTGAGCTAGGTATGCTTGGGCCATCCCATGGCTACAGGCTGATATGCCTGGTGCCAAGGTTATGGTGAAAACCAAGGCAGAATCCTTAGGAAATAGCAGTAAGAAGTAGCTGGGTATAGCCGTTCCCAAGACCCAAGACCATCCCATGCCCACAATGCCCTCCCTCTTCACCTTTGTCTCTTAGAATCCTGCCCCTTAGGATGTGCTAACTGCCTCCCTCCTGTGAATGGTGATGTAATTAATTTGAGACTGGACATACACAGCCTCAGCCAATCATCTTGCAGACTCAAGGTGTGGGTGGTTTGGTTTCAGGGTGGATTAGGTGAGATGACTTGGTGCCAATTCACCACTTCTCCTAGAAAAGGAATGTGAGTGCATACCTGCCCATTCAGGGGGCAGTCATATAAGAGCTACAGATGCAAGGCTCCATCTGGTTCTTACTACTATTTCCTAACAATGCTTTCTATTATTTCCCCTATTACTCTTGCAGCAACCCCAGGGGCACTGAATTGGTGGGTGGGGAGAACAAGGAATGGTGTCAGGTTGCCAGCAGTGTTGGGCAAAGGTAGACAGAACCTGAGTGGGAAGAGGTGTTCCTATGGACAGGACCCCAGAAATGGAGTTGGTACAGTGTGGCCTCTTAGGTTGTTCTGCATTGGTTTCCAGCAATGAGCAATGAATGCTGAGACAACTTAGGGATTTTGAAATTTGAAGATGCTTTTTCACATGTCTGTCTAATAGCTCCACCTGTAGCCAGAGGGGTTTAAGGAAGCCCAGTTTGGCAGGGACTCCTGAAAGACCAGTGGCTGAGCCCTTTGGAGTGTGGGCATACTGCCAAGTGTAGTTGAACTGCAGGTGGTAGAGACAGCTCCCAGGGAGGGGAGGGAGGCAAGAGAGGATGAAGGCTACATTTAACATGGGCAGTGATGTTTAGGGGCTTCCCTGGGGAATGTTTTTCTTTGGTCTTTCCTATAAACATGCTGAAGGAGTGGCCATAGGATACTGCCTTATCTCCTAATCTAATCTAATACCACCTGCAGTGACATAGGAAGACCATGGTACTCCTCTAACCCCTAAGGGGAAGAGAAGGCTTTGAGACATTAATAGGAAGGAAGGAAACAAGCATTTATTAAGTGCTTCCTATGTACCAGGCTCTGGGCTAGGCCTCATAGAAGTCTCAGGAACTATGGTCTGAAGGAGTTTGGAAGTATCTTGGTTGAGAGCTGGGTATAGAGTGGAAGGCAGATGATGTCAGACACAGTCCATATGTAGGTCTGGTTTGTTACCAAGGGAGGGTACTGTTTTTTGGAAGTGACAACACATCCCCAAAACCAGAAGTGACAGCAGCTAGGGGCAGACGACTTTTCAGAGTATAGATGTGAGTAGGGTGGTTGCTGAATTCTGGCCATTACATGGCAGATTTCTGGTGGGAAGCAGACGTGAGTGCCTTATTTAAGTGGTCTTTGATGTTCAAATTCTTCAAGCTTTCTAGGTAACTGGAGATTCTTCTGGGAACAATCACCCAAAGACAGGCCTCACAACTGCTAAAGTGACTCCTAAACACAGGTCTGACTGTGGCCCTCTTCCACTCAGCAAGCTCAGGTGGTTCCCCATTTTTTCCGGGATAAAACACAAACCCCTGTTTGCAGTTTATATTTGTTCACAATCTGCCTCTGACCTTTCCCCCCAGGTTTATTATACGTTACTCCCAATTGAGATAATTTGAAATCATTCTCAAGTGAAATAATATTTGTAAAAAGCACTTAGCACAGGTCCTGGCACATAGAAGGTGCTGTTTAAATGTTTATTCCATTCCCCTTCCCTACTCCCCTAAATGCACTCTGTGATTCAGCTAAGCAGGCCTTCTCCTTGCCCTGAACTCACACATGGCCATTCCATTTCCCCACCCCATGCCCACAATGCCCTCCCTCCTCACTTTTGCCTCTTAGAATCCTGAACTTCCTTCAGAACTCAGTTCAAGTGACATTTCCTACTTGAGGCTTTTTCAGACCTCAAGCTACCAGTGCCACTCCCCCTGAAATTATCTTTATTTTCTATCTATTTGGTATAGAGTTATATGTATCTGTGTTGGTATATTCTCCTTCGATAGCTTTTAAGTTTCTTGAAGTCAGGGACTGTTTCATTTTTGTGGCTGTGTCTCCAGTATCTAGCACAGTGCCTGGCACATGATAGTCACTTAATACTTGTTTTTTGATTGACTGACTCAGACTAACACTGTCCTATAAAACTGGAGAAAACAGAGACCCTTCACAAAGGGAAAGGGAAAAGTCATTAGTGCATTTAGACGTCCCCTCATTGTTCATTCCTTAGCAATAAACTGTCAGGTGAGGGGCTGTGATAACACAAAAAATACTGAGTTTGGAGTCAGAAAAGATCTGGCTTCAATCCTGGTTCTCATATTGGCTGTGTGAATGTGAGCAAGTTCCTCCACTTCTTTGAGTCAGATGATCAGGACTTGGTGGTTCTCGTCGAAGATGAGGCTCCCTCATCTTTAAAATGGGATAATGTTTTCACTGTCCACTTCACAGGGTTGTTGCGATGGGACTTTTAGCAATAGAGCAGTAACCAATATGCTTTAGTAAAAGGAATTGCCTTACCTGGAACGGATTTCCTTAGGGAAGTGGACAAGACTCTTAACCTGGCTTATCTTACCCAAAGGTTTGTCATTGTCATCTCTCCTGCAGGTGAAGAATGAGGTGGAGAAACTGCCTCGACAGCAGCGGAAAGAGAGCATGAAACAGAAATTGGAGGAGCACACCCAGAAAAAACAGATTCTGGTGAGTGGGGCCGGCCTAAGCTCCAGGTCACGGTATTACACTTCTGCGAGGTCTCTGGTTTTCAGCCTTTGCACCTGGCAATGCTGCAGCTTCCCATTGAAGGACTGAGCCCTGGCTAATGCTGGCTCTTAGGGACTTGGGAAGAAAGAATCTATTGCAGGCCAAAAGGAGGGTGAGGGGAAGGGAGGATGATAGGAACCTGGAGCTCTGGAATAAGGAGAGGAGTTTGGCCAGGTTTGGGTTAAGGAGGAAGATATTCTATGCTTCAGTCCCTTATTTTCTCCCATGAAATGTCTGACTGGGCCTGTTTATTTGGTTGTCTACTCCTAGAGGCCTAGAACTGCATCTGATAAACCTTTAGATCTTTCATGGATGCCTAGCATAATGCCATGCATGTAGCAGGTGCTCAGTCAATATCGGTGGAGTGAATGGCCAGTCTTAGACTTGGGTTAAGAGAGAGTACTATTCGTAGGCCCATCCCATTCTAAGAAACTTTTGTGGTAGGAAGAATGATCTTTCAGCTCTCTGATATCTCTGCTGTTTCATATTTGGCTCAAGGCAGCCCTCTTGTTGGAGTACTGAAAGTAGGAACCCAAACTCCCCTTGGAATCTAGAAGTAGTTTTTAGCAAAAATAAAAGGGCTTAGTGCTGTAGTAAACTTGAGGAACCAAGTATTCTAAGAGGTGAGACATACTGAATTCAATTTAATTCAGAAAACATTTGCCTGGCACTGTGCTAAGAGCTAAGGCTATAGAGACAAAAAAAATGATAGTGCCTGCCTTCAAGAAGTTTATATTCTACTAAAAAATGGAAACAAGCTCATGAAAAATAAATTCATAAATGACAGCGCCCTGATGTTTTATTTGGGGGGGGTACTTCCCTAACCATGGAGGTTGATGCCAGAGAGAGCAGCCATACTCCCCCACAACCTGTCCCTCAGTGCCTAAATCAGAGACAGAGTACTAGTCTGTTTGTGCCCAGAGTGGCTGAGTCTGTTACTATTTCTAGCTAAGATGTTCAAGTTGGTGATGAATATACTTTATCTTCTCTCTCCCTTGCAGGACAAAGAGTTTGTCGCCAGACAAAAAGCAGACTTGGAGTTAGCTATGAACATGATCACAGCTGAAAATAGAAGGGAGATCTGTGACAAGGAGAGGGAATGCCTGAACAAGAAGCAAGAGCTTCTTCGAGGTAGGTAGAAAGGAAAGGATTTTCAGTTCTGGCCATATCCTGAATACACAGGAAGTGGGCTTGGGAAGAAAGAATCACCAAGTTCTGATCATCTGGATTTCTTATTATTGCAAAATGTTAAAACCTAATTGAGATGAATTGCAGGAAAGTGAGTTTTATCAATGATGAGGGAGGGGGTGATGATCATGTACGGTGACCTGCCGATCTGACCCTGAGGGGACATTATGGTGGAGCAACTATTTTGGTTAATAAAGGTTTACCAGATAGATCATTTATGTGTAAAGCAATATCCTTTATATGGCTTACCAATTTTCATTGAGTTAGGAAGTAATGAAATACAGCACTTCAACTAGGCTAAATTTATAATTAAATCTTTCTTTGATTCAGAAAGCCTTCAGGATCCTGTAGAACCTCAAGTGCCATCATTCTGAGCACCAACTATCATTGTTCTGTAGACATACTGAAGCACCAGTTAATTGAAATTTCCCATTGATAAAGTGCTAGAGAAGGACACTCTGATGATCAGATTGTGGAGTTTAGGGGGCAAGAAAGGACAAAGTGGCAGATGTGAAGATATCCCATCTCCTGCCCAGGGGACTTATTAATGTATGTCGGTCTTAGGATCATTCATTCATTCATTACTTCATCCTATTTGCTCAGTTAATGAGCAAATGGATTCACAGAATTTTAGAGCTGTAACTGATCTTAAACATCATCCAGTCCAATTTTCTCTTTTTACAGACATGAAAACAAAGGCTCCTAAAAGGTTGAGTGATATGTCTGAGATCACGGTGGTAGCAAATGGCAGAATTAGGTCTTTTGAGACAAAATCCAGTGGTCCTCACTCTACCGCATTCTCTTGCCCAAGGAAACTGCTAGAAGGCAGGAGAACCCCCCACATTTTTGAAGGCCCACTTTGGACAATCAGTCAATCAATCAACAAACATTTATCTCCCCCCCAATATTTATTCCCTCCAACATTTATCATTTTCTTATTTTGTTCATGTTAGCCAATCTGATAGTTGTGAGGTGGTACTTCCGAATTGTTTTAATTTACATTTCTTTAATCAGTAGGGAAGTAGAACATTTTTTTTATATATCTATAGATAACTTTGATTTCTTCTTCTGAAGACTGCCTGTTCATATCCTTTGAGCATTCCTCAATGCTGGAATGACTGTTATTATAAATTTGACTCAATTCTCTATATATTTGAGAAATAAGACCTTTATCAGAGAACCTTACTATAAAATTTCACCCCCAGTCCCCCTCCCCTAGTTTCTTGCTTTTCTTCTAATGTTGGCTACATGCATTTTGTTTAAACAAGCGTTTATTAAAACCTACTCTGTGTTAGCACTGTATTAACCACTGAAAATACAAAGCCAGGCATAAAATTATAAACAGCGCTGCAAATATAGTTCTAAAGAAGTACCAAGTACTTGACAGCCTCTTTTTTGTCAACCAGTGAATCAACAGACATTTGATAAAATATCAGAATTGGAAGAGACTGGAAGCCTTCTAGACAAACCCATATTAGTCATAATGAGCTCACATTTATGTTGTACTTTATGGTTTATAGAGCACTTTTCAAATCCATCCTCAGACATATACTAGGTGTGTGACATGTCACTTACCCAGACACCTTTGGGTGCCCCATCTGTACAATGGGGATGATGATAGCATCTGTCTTTCAGGGATGTTCTGTAAAGCTTTCTGCAAATCTTAAAGCAGCATATAAACACTCTTATTATTAGCTCAGCATCTGACACATGATTAATATTTAGTCAATGCTTCCTGATTGACCTACTGACCAATCTGTAAGATTGTGCTCATGGTAACTTGTGGTACTTACCTGACATGGTTCTTGTAAAGGTCAAATGTTGTGGTGTATGTAAAGTGCTTTGACCCTCACAAACAGCCTTGGGAAGTAGGGGTTACTATTACCTCCCTTTTATGGAGGAGGAAATTGAGGCAGACAGCCTAAAGTGACTTGTCTAAGTTATATACCTGGTAAGCATCTAAGAAGGGATTTGAACTCAGGTCTCCCTGACTCCAGCTCCAGGGCATTTCCTCTGTGCCACCTAGCTGCTTCCTTTTGTGACTGCAGAGGAGCCCTCTCTAGCATCCTTGTCAAGTTGGTCATTCAGCCTGCAGTTGAAAACCTTCAGTGAAACCCAGAAACTGCTTGTTTCTGTTGTCATAGAGGGAATTGATGGAGGAGGATGAAGAGGCCAGGTTTCCTGAAGAGTAAAAGGTGGAGGGGGGTGGGGAGTTAGACATCTCAGACTTGCCCTCAGTTCTTCCTTGTCCTCTGCCCTGACTGCTTTATCTTCTCTGGGGTTGCTTTGTCCTCCTCAGACCGGGAGGCCTCCCTGTGGGAGCTTGAAGAACATCACTTACAAGAAAGACACCAGCTGGTCAAGCAGCAGCTGAAGGACCAGTATTTCCTCCAAAGGCACGAGCTGCTCCGAAAGCACGAGAAGGTAGGAGAGCTTCATTCTCAGGTGACCCGAGAGACGGAGGCAGGAGGGGAGCATCCGGGGCACTATGCATGCCCATCTGGAACACGTGGATGCCAGACTTTGAGTCAGGAGAGAACTGGTTCAAATCCTAGCTCCATCCCCCTAATGCCAATGTGATCATGGTGAAAATGGATCATAGCGATGGAAGTGATCTTAGAGATCAAGTCTTCTAGTCCACCACCATCTTCATTTTATAGATGAGGAAACTAAGGCCTAGACAGGTTAAGAACAAAGTTCATTTGGGAGTGAAATAATTTTTTCTTTCTTGAAAGAAACCAGGGAAAAAGGATGTAAAAGAAGTAGATTCAGTAGTATCAGACCTTAAAACTATGTTATGAGGTGAAATGTAAAAAGGATAATTTTGATTATTTTAAATTTTAAGTATTTGATTAATTTAACTAAAATAAGATAGTTTAAATCATTTTAAATATTTAAATTATTATTATTTTAAAATTCTTGTATAAATAAAACCTATGTAGCCAAGAATAGAAGGAATGCAAATTGGGGGAAAAAAACTTTCATAGACAATCTCTCAGGTAGAATGTGATTGGGTTGGAATATTGTTGGGGTGTAGGAAGTGATGTGCTGGTTGATGTAGGAAAAACATGAAAAGGCTTGGACTGATGAAGGAAGACACTAACCACCTTCAAAGAAAGTTGGCTTTCTGATGAAAGTTTGTTTTTGTACAATTTGCCTTTTTTCCTTAAAAGGGGAATAGTTGTTGGGTATTGTTGGGTTGTGTCTGACTCTTTGTGACCCCCTGTATCATATTGTCCATGAAGTTTTCTTGGCAAAAAAACAGATGATAGGAAATAAGCATAGTGCAGTCATACATATATGTGTAAGAGAGTATATGTGTGTGTGTGTGTGTGTGTGTGTGTGTGTGTGTGTGTGTGTATATATATATATACATATATATGTGTGTGTGTGTATGTTTATAGATATCTATGTACGTGTATATATATCCACGCTTAATTGTAGCCTTCTTTAGGGTGAGGTAGAAGGGAGGGGAAAAAAATTAAAGTTTAAGTGCATATCAGAGAATCAAAGAAAACCAACAAGGAAGCAAAGAAAAGGTGGACAGCTTTGAAAACTATGTGCAGTATTTATTTTACAGATTTTCTTGAAATGGAAATTTTATATTGAATCCTCTCTTATGGTCTGCTGTGTACATGGCAATGTTTTTTTTCCTTTTCTCATTTTGTATTTGTTTAAAATAAAATTTAAAATTTTTTTTATAAATAAATAATAATAAAAAATAAAATAAAAATAAATAAATAAAATAAAAATAAATAAAAAATTGACATGAAAATAAATAATAAAAAAAGACTAATGACTGTCACTCTGGTCTCTAGGAGCGGGAGCAAATGCAGCGTTACAATCATCGAATGTTAGAACAGCTAAAGATTCGGCAGCAACAAGAGAAGGCCCGTCTCCCCAAGATCCAGAGAAGTGAAGGCAAGACTCGAATGGCCATGTACAAGAAGAGTCTCCATATCAATGGGGGTGGGAGTGCCTCGGAGCAGAGGGAGAAGATTAAGCAGGTGAATCTTGGCAGGGCTTGGAGAGGGAGTGGAGGCTGTGCAGGGCAGTGCTTCTTAAGGACTCTCTGGCGGGGTTCACACAGTTCTGTAGGAGCCTAGTCTCCTACCAGAGGGTGCCAGGAAAAGTCCCCACAGTCTTTGAAAAAAAAACCTGCCTTTTTAAAAATTTTTGTTACTCATATATGTATTATGAGAAGTCAGAATTAAACCCATCTCTTAGGTGTTTGCTCCCTCTTCAAATTATCTTGTATTGACTTATATCTGTACTTAATGTATTCTCTCTGCCCCTGGTCCCTTCACCATCCCACCCCTCACCCACCTCAGCCACCACAGTAGAAGACAGTTTCTTGGAGGCTGAGGATCATTTCATTTTTTTTAAAATCTGTATTCCTATTGCTTAGCACAGTGCGAGGTCTAGGGCAGGGGTGGGGAACCTGTGGCAATGAGGCCACATGTGAATTTCTAGATTGTTAAGTGCAACCTTTTGACTGAATCCAAATTTTACAGAACAAATTCTGAGGATTTAGGCCACACACAGGTTCCCTACTTCTCACAATGGAGTTATTGCTTTGTCTGATGAATTGAACCACCAGATGGAGATAAAAGCTGTGCCAGCATTCTAATAACCATCATTACTTGTCTGGCTGAAGGGCATGTATCTTTACAGAAACTAAACTTTGGAGAAGGCAAAACAAAACTAAACAAAAACGAAAACCAACCAACTATTCCTAAAAAGAACGCCTCTCCTTTCATTATTACTCTTTAGGTTATGAGCATCAGTTTCTGACCCATAGGCTAGAGATGGCCACTGACTGTATATCTATAGCATTTTTCATGTTCTCATTTTATCTGCGAAAAAATCCTGTGAAGTAGGCATGCTGGGTCTTATTTATTATTCTCGTTGTATAGATGAAACATCTTCATAGAGGTTGTGATATATCCAAAATTATATGGCTAGCATAAAATAGGGCAGCTAAGTGGCACAGTAGATCAAGAGTGCCAGGCTTGGAGTCAGGAAAATCTGAGTTCAAATGTGGCCTCAGACACTTACTAACTGTGTGACCCTGAGCATGTCACTTAATCCTGTTTGTCTCAGTTTCCTTATCTGCCAAATGAACATACCAGACATAACAAACCACTCTAGTATCTTTGCCAAGAAAACCCCAGATAGGGTTATGAAGAGTCAGATATGGCTGAAATGACTCAATGACAACAACAAAATATAGAACGGGTCCAACAATCCCAAGAATCCAAGAATCTTCCGATGCCCAGCCCCTATGTATGTACTATGCTCTATTGCTTGCTCTCCTTGGTTCATCATAGACCCCCACATTTTTGGAATCTTATGGCAGTGTTTTGAGGCAGGGTTGGGATGGCCATGCACATATCCCAAATTTGCCAGGGTTAAACTGTGGAGAAGGAATATGATATAGTGAACAGAGTGCTGGCCTTAGAGTCAGTAGGTTTGGGTTACTATCCCAGTTTTTTGCTTTTCAGCTGTGATTATGGACTAAGTCACATAGTCAGACTCTGGTCTTCAGTTTCCTAGTTCTAAGTTGGGGATCCCAACACTTGTACTGTCTCCCTCACAAGGTTGCTTGAAGAAAAATATTCCTTAAAGTTTAAGGCACTACAAAAGTTTAAGGCAATACAAAAATGTTAGTGTTTGCTGTTATACTGTATTGCATGGGTTCTGGAATCCTCAAGGAAATTGCTTTACATGACATCCATGCAGCCTGCTTGTTGGCTAACAGAGGATCAATGTGTAGTTCAAAATAAAGTTAGCAAAACAGGCAGTTGTGGAACCCAAGGTGAACTCTGGGTACAAACTGTCAGAAGATTGCCTTGGATGACACCGGGCTCTGTTTTGTTTCTCTGGTTCTGCTTTTTGCCCGAATGCTTTTCACTGAGCCCTTGTCATTTCTGTCCCAGTTTTCCCAACAGGAAGAAAAAAGACAGAAGGCTGAGAGACTTCAGCAACAGCAGAAACACGAGTCCCAGATGAGAGACATGAATACTCAGTGTGACAGCAACGCAAGTGAGCTCCAGCAGCTGCAGGTAAAGGCACCGGCCCACAAAGGGAAGACGTGGCTCTGCTGGTGACGGCTTCCCCTTCCCGCTCAGTGAGCGACTCCTAATGGGCACTTACCGAAGTCTTGTGGGTTGATTGATGGTAAGGGGTTGGCATGATGGTAGCCTGTAGGAAGTGACATCGATTGGACGTTCTTGGGAATTGCCCTGGTGGCTTTTACTACCCATCTGAATGGAAAACCCCTTAGTATTTTCACTGTTCCATTGTTTAATATATATTTCATGCTTAACATCTAGAGTAGAGAGAGGTGTATATTTCCCTGGGTGTCCTTATTGTCACAAGACTAGTTCATAGCAGGGATCTCTTGTCGTGGGGGGACAGGAGAGTTGACTTTAAGTTCTGCTTGACCCCAGAAGGCAGAACCAGGAACAATGGTTGTGTGAAGAGGCAAATTAAGACTGCGTGGTGAGGGAAAGCTTTTGATGCTGGGAGTGCTCCAGAAATGGAATGGCTGTCTCAGGAGATGGCAGGCTCCTGCTCACTGCAGGTCATGCAGCAAAGTTTGGCTAAAGACATATGGGGATGTTGCCCAGAGCATTCTAGTTTAGATACAGGTTGGACTGGATGGCCACTGAGCTTATTTTCACCTCTTAGATTTTGTGATGGGCCACTGTTGACAATGATGCTAGGTCAGTGGCATCAGGGCATTTGATCCCCTGGTTTTCTAACTTCCCTTGATTGTACTTTGTTATAGAATGAAAAGTGCCACCTCTTGGTAGAGCATGAAACCCAAAAGTTGAAGGCCCTGGATGAGAGCCATAACCAGAGCCTCAAGGACTGGCGGGAAAAGCTTCGGCCGAGGAAGAAGGTAAGGGGACCAACTCGAAGAGACGACCAAATTGGATTCCAGGGAGTGCCAAATCAGTGGTATGATTGCCTTGATTCGAGTGCCCAAATATTGACCTTTGACCCTGTAGGTTCTCCCATTTTGAAGTCTTGTTATACAGTCTGGAGCATGTATTTCAAACCAGAAGGGTCTATGGTTTGTTTGTTTTTGCTTTTAATTTCCTTTTGAAGTGAACTTCAAATTGCTAGCTAAGGAATGATTTAAAATCTATCAGTAGAGCGTGTTTTCGCCTCAACTCTTTAAAACTAACAGGACAGAAAAATGCTAGAATTAGGAGAGTGTTACTTCATCAGGCCAAAATGCAGAGGCTTTTCTTGCAGTATGCTCCATAGGGCTAGAATCAAGAAGTCATTTGCTCCATTCCCCATCCAAGAAAAGCTTTATTTCATATTCTTCCCCATCCTATTCTTAAATTTTTTATTCATTTTAAACTTAAATACCAAATGAGAGGGAAAAAAGAACATTTCCATGTATGCAGTAGAACATAAAAAGACGGGCTTCACTATTAAACCAATTATTTCCATTTCAGACTGTTCACTTTTTTTAAACTATGTAGTAAATACTGCACATTTTCAAAGCTATCGAACTTCTCTGTGCTTTCTTCTAAGCTTTCTTTTGTTCTCTCCTCTGCACGTTTTTCTCCTCACTCTGTGCCCCACCCTAGAGAAGCCTACAATTTGTATATATCTTATGACTTCTATTATTACAACTAATATATATGGTGTGTGTGTAATATACACACACAAACAAAACATATATGTAAAATCATAGTGTACATACTTTTAATTAGGAGTTCTTTCTTTGGAGGTAGAGAGCATCTTCCTTTATAGGTCCAGGTCTTTCCATGTTTTTCTAAAGTCAATTATCTCATCATTTCTTATCCATCACAATCGTATACCATAGTTTGTTTAGCCTCTCTTTCCAGATGCCCTTTGGCATCTATCATTTTAACCAATAGGACAGGTGTAAGATAATATCTCAAAATTGATCAGTAGTTATTTGGAACATTTTTTCATATGACCCTTTCCCACTATTATTTAGCCAAACTGGACTAGATAGCCTAGCTGTCCTCATTCTTGGTCTGTACTGCATGCATCGATATAGGTTGTCCCCCATGCCTGGACTTCACACCATCCTCATTTTTGCCTGTTAAAATCCTCTTTCTCCAAGGCCCGACTCAGGTACCACTTCTGCTATGAAGCTTTCCCTGATTGCCCCAGCTGAAGTCGATCTCTGCTGTCTCTTCTTTATTCGCTGGCATCTTTAACCCTACCTTCTAGCATGTTTGTGTATATCATATCTCCCTATTAGACTAAGTTCCGTGAGGATAGGGACTTTTGCATTCCTAGCATCATCATAGGAATCATAATGAAAATAATAAATGTTTTGTTGAATAGTATCCCCATTTGGTAATTCCCCTCTAATGTAAAATTTCAGAAGTATAATCTCTAGCCTTCTTGACAGAGTGCCCTAGTGACAACCGCCACGTAGAAAGCTCTTTCACCTTCCTTATCTGTAAAATGGGAACGATGTCCCTGGAAGGACTTCATAGGCCTAGACTGAAGAATAAACGAGAGAATGGATGTAAAGATTGTTGTAAACCTTAGAATACTCTGCGCCTTTCAGCTCCATTGGCAGCCTTGTGTGATGGAAGAAGGGTGAACTTAGAGTGTAGACAGCCTAGGTTGGGATCCACTTACTGGTTATGTGACCTGCAAAATGAGGATAATGCCTCATAATGAGTAGAAGCAGCTGTCCACCACCGTGTCTACAACTACCTTTCACATCCCTCCTTGTGATGTAGCCGGATGACTTTTTTCCCTGAAATAGTCAGTTGATCCTCATTTTAGAATTCTGAGCTAGTACTGAGAGCCTTTTGGTACTTTTTGTACTAGTTGATCAAAACAGAGACTTATCCCCATCTCTCACAATGAAATGATTGGTTTTTCTGCCAGGATGCCCTTTGTACTTGCAATGTGTGTGTATGTATATATTGGCATGGCTTGCAAATTATGGTGACAAGGTCACTATCAGCAACTGCTTCTCTCAAAGGGTCAGATCTGAAAGTCACCCTAGGTTCCAGATAAGCTGGCAAAATTGTTGACATTTACAGGATGTGGAGGCATTTGCCTTGTTGCTTCTATTTGCCTATTCCTGGAATATGTAATATTAGATTTCCTATGTTACTGTGACATTTGCAATTTAAACAGTTTTCATTAGTTATATGGTCAGAATCTTAACTGAGCAGAAGGTCAGTTTGAATAGACAGAATTCTGGATATTTAAAAAAATACAATTCTAAGTACATTGGCAATCCTTATATTTTAAAAAAGAATTCAATGCATTTTTTTGGAACCTTCTGTTTTTGTGTCACCTAGAGTTATCTATCCTCTGCCTTTCTTCCCAGAGAGCCATCCCTTACAAGAATTTTTTTTTGAAAGAAGAAAACAAAATCAGCAAAACATATGTTAACACATTAAAAAACCCACAACAATGCAGTATGCAGTATTCCACTGCAAGGACCTGTTTTCCTCCCACTTACTCCTGCTAAGGAAAGCGGGGGAGGAGGTGTCTTCTCATTTTTCACCTTTGGAGTCAAGCTTATTCTTTATGATTTGATGACATTCAGCTTTCACTGTTTTGTGGTGGTGGTTCTCTTTCTGTCTGCATTGTCATGTGTATATTGTTTTCCTGGCTCTGCTTACTTCATTTTCCATCAGTATGTGTCAGGTACTGTCCCTAAATGCTGGGAATGCACGTGTATGCAGAAAGAAAAATAGCTCCTGCTTTCAAGGAGCTTAAATTCTAATGGAGAAAGACAAAATGGGGAGGGTAGCTGAGGGCAGGGTAAAGAAAGTCTGGAGACTTGGGAGTGGATCCTAGAGATGAATGAACACCTGACTGGGCTGGGTGTTTTCCTTAAAATGGAGGTTCTGGGAGAAAGCAGCCAATCATTAGAAGTGGCCCCAGGGGCAGAGGGTAGAGAAACCAATACTGACTGTGGAGTTTTCTTGGAAAGGATTCTGGGGTGGTTTGCCATTTCCTTCTCCAGTGATCTAAGGCTAACAGAGGTTAAGTGATTTGCCCAGGGTCATACAGTTAGTAAGAGTCTGAGGCTTCCTGACAACAGGCCCAGGGCTCTATTCACTGAGCCACCTAGCTGCCTCCAACAGTGCATTAGTGAGGTTTAATTAATTAATTGGTTTATTAATTATTCATTTAGTTAGGTTTAGTAATGTTGCTAGATATAGCTTCTTGGGAATCTTCTTTGATGTACAAATAAAAGTTATTTATAATTAGTACACTGTAAGTAAATGGCATTTCTTTTTTCTCTTTAATTTTACTTTATTTTTTAAAAGTTTTATTCTCTTTTTTTATGTACTTCAGTCATTTCCCTTGAACATCATTCTACCCAAACCTTTTTTTGGTTTTTCCCAAATTTATCAATTTATTTTTCAGTTTTCAACATTTACTTCCATAAGTTTTAAATTTTTTCCTCCCTCTCCCCTCCCCAGGATGGCATGCAATCTTATACGGGCCCCACATGTACATTCCTATTAAACACATTTTCACATTAGTCATACTGCATAGAAGAATTTTAGCAAATGGGAGAAACCATGAGAAAAACAAAACATCATAAAAGAGAAAATAGTTTGCTCTCCATTTTGACTACATAGTTCTTTCTCTGAATGTGGATGGCATTTTGCATCATGAGTCCTTTGGAAATGTTTTAGGTCCTTGCATTGCTAAAAAGGGCTAAGTCTATTAAAAATAATCCTCACATACTGTGGCTGTTACTGTTTATAATTCTCCTGGTTCTGCTCACTACATTCAGCATTAGTTCATGTAAGTCCAGGTTTTTCTGAAGTTTTCCTGTTTGTCATTTCTTAGAGCACAATAGTATTCCATTACATTCATATACCACAACTTGTTCAGCCATT
>CM053769.1:366923093-366955179 GCA_028658325.1 Potorous gilbertii
ATTGCTAAAAAGGGCTAAGTCTATTAAAAATAATCCTCACATACTGTGGCTGTTACTGTTTATAATTCTCCTGGTTCTGCTCACTACATTCAGCATTAGTTCATGTAAGTCCAGGTTTTTCTGAAGTTTTCCTGTTTGTCATTTCTTAGAGCACAATAGTATTCCATTACATTCATATACCACAACTTGTTCAGCCATTCCCCAGTTGATGGGCATCCCCTTGATTTCTAGTTCTTGGGCACCGCAAAAAGAGCTGCTAAAAATATTTTTGTACATGTGGGTCCTTTTCCCATTTTTATGATCTCTTTGAGACACAGCTGTAGAAGTAATGTTGCTGGGTCAAAGGGTATGCACATTTTTATAGCCCTTTGGCCATAGTTCCAAACTGCTCTCCAGAATGCCAAACTTTTTCTTTTAACAATGAAAAACATTTAAGCAAAAAACAAATACATTGATCATTTCTGACAGCATATTCCTCATTTCATACCCATAGTCCACACCTGTCTACTGACAGAAAGAAATTGAATTTCAAGATCAATTCTCTAGGACTTGATGAATTAATGAATGAAGGCTTCTGTAAGTGCTACCTATGTGTAAAGCACTGTGCTAAGCTTTGGGGGTACAAACAGAAAAGTAAGACAATCTCTGCTCTCAAGGAGCTCACACATTCTAATGGGTGAGATAATACATACGGAGGGTTTCAGGTGCATGTCTGATGGTAAGGCCCCATGGTCTTTAGGGTACAACAACATAGCATATGGCAACACTTCTTCTTTAATACCATGTCCACTGATTAAATCACATCAGATTCTGATGTTGAATCATTTGACAGTGGCAAGGAATTCGGTGACAAAAATTTTCTCTTTTGGGTCTTCAGGAGAATTGGCTGTAGGACTTGCAGGAGGTGTCATTTATTGTCATGATGTAATTTCATTCATTACAATTCATCAGTTTGGCAGCTTTTCAGTTCCATTATTTTGTCGGAGCCTTTGTGCATACTGTTCTCTTGGTTCTTTACCCTTCATTTCAAGTTTCTGGTGTTTTACTGAATTCCTCATATTTAGCGTTCCTATGGTGTAATAACATTTCGTTCAGTTTGTTCAGTCTTTCCCCAACTCATGGGCACCTATTTTATAAAGCCAATGAGATATTTTTTTTCCTATTAAGTAGGTTAACCGCTGCAGCTATAATCTTTTTTAATACTAGCTATTTGCTCAACAAATGCTCATATATGATCAGTATTTGCAAAGGTCAGCACAAGCTCAGTGAGCCTTTGTCTAAATTATCATCAGACAAATTGTTGGAATCTAAAGTTAGTTATGAAGCTGTACCCCACTCCACATATTTTTCCATGATATATCCAGGTATTTTGTCATAGGCTAGGAAAGGATTGGGTTCACAATTTAATGTGTTTCCATAGTATCTTAATCTTGCTTTGAGATGGAGAAAATTAATTAGAATCAAACTCGACTGAAGGAACAAGATCAAACCAAATGATTTTTCTGTTAACATAATTGCTTTTCGAAGTTGGGAAAGCTTTTAGAGCAGTAGGAGAATGAGCCAATAAAAAGAAGCAAAAGAAGTAATATAGGCCAGATCCTAACAAATTCTGCACTAGGCCCCAGCCAGTGGCCCGCTGGATTCAAGGAATGTTCAATACAATGAAAGGCCTGTTGAGGACTGGACTTGGACACCCCCCTGAAGGTCACTGACGGGATTTGACCTGGACAATTACAACAGATTGTTCCCAAGGCAGACCAGTTCTTGAATGCTACTTTAATCCAGCTGACTTCTCTCCTCCCTTAGTGGACAAATATCTGCTGATTTTCCTCCCCTTGTTTTTCTTGACTCACTAGACTGTTTTAATACCAACCGTTTTACATTTGCATTGAGCTTCCTTGCAATCCCTGCCCAAAGCCGTAGCCTGTGGTTCCCTTTAAATTGCTGCCTAGATCTGGCACAGGGAAGGAAGTGCTGTTTATACTATGTCAGGGTAATCAGCAATGGAAAAGGAAATGGGGAGGACATAGTTATGTGACTTTTGAGTGAGGCCAAGGAGGGGAATACCCTGATAAAAGCTTTCTGGGTTCTGGCAGGGGCCCCAGGGTTTTGAAATATTCACCTCTCCAAAGGCTGTGTAAACTCTGGCTTTGGCACTGCTTTAAGATATTGTGTGGGGAAGTGCTGTTCCTTCTTGGGTGTTCAGATATAGTTGTTTTTTCATTCATTCATTCAACAAATATTTAATACCTCTTCTTTTTCCAAGGCTCTGGAGGATGACCTGAACCAGAAGAAACGTGAACAGGAGATGTTCTTCAAATTGAGTGAAGAGGCTGAGTGCCCGAATCCCAACTCACCAAACAGACTTGCCAAGTTTTTTCCATTCAGCTCCTCAGAAGCTTCCTAAAGTACAAGTGGTATGAGGCAGCAGGCTTCCAAACAGCAGACAGGCCTCTTCATCATTCTGGTTCTCTTTGGACAAGTAACTCAGGGCCTATAACATCCATTGCTTCTAGAATGCCAGTCTAACTCTAGAACCCTGAACTATCTGCCTCAGCTGTGCTAAGAATTGCCATCTACTGGTTCCTGATTTTTCTCAGTCCATTCTCAGTGGATGAATTTTTTATGTGTCCTTATCTTATTCTGTGTCACCTGTTTCCATCTGATACGCCCCAAAGCATTTATTTGCTTCACCTGAAAACCTAAGTCATCTTCATTTTGGGTGTTGGTAGGATCAAAAGTCAAGAGAAGAGGCAAATAATGTGTGGGTTAGAATTCCCTTCCTTTTATCCAAAAATTAGTAATTTTGCTCACCAGAGAGAGTCTAATTCTGCTTTTGTCTAGAGGGTTAGATATAATGAGTCCTGTTGGATCCAACACTCGGAGCATGGAAATTGGTTCTTTCATGTTGAAATTCTAGGCTATCTCTTTAATCAGTTATTCCATATGTCTTTTTTTGTATTGGAAGAGGAGTCTCAAAAAAGGAATCATTCATATGTACCAATCATTTTGGAGCTGAACAAAAGCCTATGATGTAGCCAGAGGGCGATTTCTCTTGCTTTGTGTCTTTATAATACTTCATCATTGATTACCCCAGACTTCTTTGTAGGTGGGTGCAGGAGGGGACAGAATGCTGTCACTCATATTCAGGAAAGAGTCTGCTTGGAGTTTTCATCACATTATGTTTGAGAGTGTTTTGTGCCACTTCATTCCTCGTATATAAGCCATTCCCAAATATAGGCTGGGACTGCTTCTGTAACGGGCCTGTTCTGAGCAAAAAAATGTTGCGTGTACCTGAATGTATTCTCATCTAAGATCACAAATCATTTGCTATTAAGCACAGATTTTAGATAAGAGACCAATAAGAAAAAAAGCTGCCTGTTGACATTATAGGTTGGCAGAGGAAGAAAAAGGGATGCTTTTTGTCACAGCGCAGTTCTCTCTTCAGGTACACATCAAAACAGGAAACGTTTCCTACTGTAGTGCTCTCTCACCAACATCCCACCTGAAAGTGGGCATGGACAAGATCCCTGGCCTTCTTACTGTGCCAGTGCTCTGACATCACTGCCATTGCTGGTTGAAAAGGCCATCGGTGCCCAGTGGCAGCTAGCAGACTCTTGAACTTTTCTCCTTTCTGGGAAGAAAGCAGCAAGACAAACCAAGGTAAATGTGAGGCCTAGGCTTCAGCTGGGATAATTTTGCAGCATCTGGTCCTACTTCCATTTATTGGAGCCCTTTTTTCCTACTTGCTTTCTGCCTATGACACTGTTTTTTGAGCTATGAGATGCTTTTAAAGATGTAGTTCTGAGTCACAAATGGCATACCGAGATGCCAATGTATCTTTTAAACTGGTCCCAAGATTCTGGTCATCAGAGAATGCAGTCTAAATATGGAAGAAGAGAGTAGCTATAATGTGTTCAAATGATTTGGGGGTAAGTTCTAGGAAATATATGGGCATCCTGTAGTCTGGTCATCTCTTCTTCTACCTATCTGGTTATAGAGAGGTCAGGAAAATCTCCAGAAGACTACTTTGTTTTGGCTCAGACTACTACCAAAGTGTATGTGTAACACTTTGCATTCTAAAACAAACACTGGCTATACTGGTTGTGATTTTTTTTTGGGGGGGGGAAGTGAAAAGACTATCAAACCACTCAATTGTGATTAAGCATTTGGGATGTTTAAGTTTTTCTTGATATGTAAAGCAAATATCCAGTGAAGATGCTTTAGAGGAAGGAACACATTAGCTTTATCATAATATTCATGCTGTAAGGCAAACATTCATTTCTTTGACAACTGGCCTAAATATGATTTTCAGGCATCAGTGATAAATGTGTTTAGAGTTCAATCAGTGCTTTGGAGGAAGGCTCTCTATCCTGCTCCAACATACTACATCACTTTTCCCTATTTCATTAGGGTCCATAGTAATTGCATAGCTTAGCTATTAGGAAGATTTTGAAGTGGCAGTATGAAAAAAAAAAAGAGTATCAATCCACTTCAGCCAAATGATGCCAACTTCAATGAAAGATCAGGCAGATGTGGCTTGGTCCTTTGTTTACAGTTTTTCGTTTTGTGATTGTGAATGTGTGTGGGGGAGCAAAAATAAATTGCGTGAGAAACCCTTCACTTGGTTTTTCTTTTTTAGGGGGGAACAATGTAGTTGCTCCAGGATTGCCTGTGTCCCCTAATTTTTGTGCCTTTCTCTTGTGCTCCGGTTAGCTTTCACAGCATTACAGTTGTACCGAAACATAGCTTTGTCTCTGAGAAGGCAGGTAAAAACTGAGCAGTTTTTTTAATTAAAAACAAAACAACCCAACTGAAATGTTCCCCCCTTTTTAGATAATCTTTATTAAAGTAAATGAAACTAACTTATATTTTCTCTTTTTAAGAGAGACGTTATTTTTATGTAGTTCCAGTACTTTATTCAAAGCTGTTTTGTAAAGTGTTTGCCATGGAATAATCATGGTTATGTAAATAAGCTCTTAATAAAGTAACAAGGTGAAAAACTATGTTTTGGAGTGTTCTTTATTGAAAATAAGAAATGCACAACAGACTCACCTTTACCCACAGAATCTATTTTAACAGATATTTTTTCAACCTGTATCTTAAACTTTTTCTGGACAAGTGTCTCCCTGATCAAAGGAAAGATCTAGTGTCTAGGTTCCATACTAGAATAAGGAATTCTTACTTTTGTATGGCAGCACTTAAGACCAACAGACAGAAGTTGAAGAGAGGCCAGTTTGGGCTTAATAGAATGAAAAATTTCCCAACAATTAGAAGCATCCCAAAGTGAAATAGCTAACTCAGGAAGCAATGGGCCTCTCCTGAAGGTTCTTGAGCACAGCCTATCAACCATTTCCTGAAGGAAAGTTTGAGTCAGATAGTTTGGACTGGGTGGTCTGCGAAGTCTTTTTTAGCTTATAGACTGACTGTGTGCTTTTGGGCTTTCCCTACTATGTCTATGTTTGTTTTTTCTTATATATTCCACCAAACAAATCAAGAAGTAGAAAAACCAAAACCAAACGCTACTTGAGACACTTTGCACTATCTTTTAAATGGGAAAGGAAGAGGGATAAGAAAGTCTGCGACCTGGGTTTCCTTCAAATTTGCCAAGGTCAACACCAACACAAATACTCAAATGAAATTTCAGTTTTTGAAGCTTGGCCACCAGGTGGCGATGGAAAATCACTGTGAGGATGTCATATGGGATGGAGACCACCAGGTGGCGGTGAGTACATAGGGCTCACGTGGCCCTCTGCCTGGCCTTGCTATTGCAAGGGAGTTAAAAACAAGCTCAGCTTTGCTGGCAAGGCAAACATCTTAATCCAACAGCAAAGAAAGCAAAGGCATTTTCCCCAAGATGGCAAACTTAGACAACTTATCATGATTTGTACATCATGAAGAACTGAAAGTTTCAATGGTAGTGACTGTGTATAAATGTAATGTGAAGTCATAAAAGGATTGGGAACAACCCCTTAGTGGTTAAGCTCCAACTAAAACTATCATGAATCTATGTATGCATTTACATATGTGCCCCTTAGTAGAATGCATGTTCCTTTGTTTCCTTAGAACCTAGTACAGTGACCTAATAAGTGTCTGATTAGTGTATACTGGATTGGGTTGGATGAAGAAGTCCAACATGGCTTTGGATCATACTGAATTTCATACCTCATGGAATGTATAGGTTCTAGTTTAGTATACTTATTTCACTTCCAAACAGCCCATTGATCATGGATTAACTGAAATCCCATCATTCTAAGGACAGCAATTAACAGTTTTGTATCCAGACCTTTTCCTACCTTGACTCATCACACCTCCCCAACTTCTAATCTTTAATTGCTCCCTATTAGCCTGAAGTCTACAAAACCTAGTTTTAAAGATGTTCACTTGATCCTACCATCTCCTTGACAGCTCGTCGTATACCTCTCCTCCACTGCATACTGCATAGCCAAACTCCTGGAAAAAGCCTTCTTCTATAAGCCATTGAGTCTAACCCCCCCCTCCCTTCCCCCCCCCCCGCCATTTACTTTCAGTTCTTTGAAATTGGAATCTAGTTTCATCACTCAACTGAAACTGCTCTCTCTAAGGTCACCAATGATCTCTAAATGACTAAATCTAATGGCACACATTCAGATTTCCCTCATTATTTTTCACCTCTCTGCATCAGGTTCTACTGCCCATCCCTTTCTCCTGAATACTCCTTCCTCCCTGGGTTTTCAAGACACAGCTTTCCTAGATCTCTTCCTACCCTTTTGTCTGTACCTTCCAAGGGACTGGACCAAAAAGTGTTCTTAATCTGGAGTCCAAGAACTTTTTAAAGAAATATTTCGATAACTTTTTAATCACATCAATCACTATGTACCAGGCATTGTGCTAAGTACTGGGGTTTTTAAAGAAAGGCAAAAACCAAAATAAAAACCAAAAACCAGCCCCAGATCTCAGGGAGCTCAGTGTAATGGAAAGACAACATGCAAATGATATGTACAAATAATCTAAGTAGATAAATTGGAGATAAACAACAGAGGGAAAGGCATTAGGGAGGATTAGGAAACATTTCTTATAGAAAGTAGGATTTTAGTTGGGCTTGAAGGAATCTAGGGAAGCCAGGAGGTAGAGGTAAGGAGGGAGAGTATTCCAAGTAGGGCAACCAGTCAGAAAAGGAATGGAGCTAGACTTGAGTATCTTGTACAAGGAACAGTAAGGAAGATTGGATTGAAAAGTATGTGGGGGTTGGGAGGGAGGGAAGATCTCCAAGGTGGGATAGTTATGAAGGCCTTTGAATGTGAGAGGATTTTAAAATTGATCCTGGTGGTGACAGAGAGCTAATGGGGGTGGGAGGGGGAAGGGAAGGTGATATGGTCAGACTTGCATTTTAGTAAGATCACTTTGACAGATGGAGTACGGACTAGAATTGGGAGATTTGGGGCAGGCAGTCAATCAGCAGGCTATTGCAATGGTCCTGGCATGACATGATGAGGGCCTGCCTATACCAGGGTGGTGGCAGGATCAGAGAGAAGGGGCCAAATTGGAGAGACGTTACAAAGATAAAAGTGACAAGCCTTGGCAATAGATTGTGAATGGGAGTGAAAGGAATAAGTCAAAGATAACACCTAAACTGATGCTTTGGAGACTGGGAAGATGATGGTACTCTTAAGAGTAATAGGAAAATTAGGAAGAGAGGAGGAGATTGTGGGTGGTGTAACACTTACAGGTGGTAGGAGATAATGAGTTCAGTTTTAGATATGTAAGGTTAATATGTCTACAGGGTATCCAATTCAAGATGGCCAGCAGGCAGTTGGAGAAGTGGGATTGGAGTACAAAAATATTTACAGCAGCTCTTTGTAGTGGCCAAGAACTGGAAATCAAGGGGATGCCCATTAGTTGGGGAATGGCTGAACAAGGTGTGGTAAATGAATGTAATGGAATACTAATGGGCTATAAGAAATGATGAATGGAAGACTTTAGAGAGGCCTGGAAGGACTTAAATGAACTGAATCTGAGTGAAAGGAGCAGAACCAGGAGAACTTTGTACACAGTAACAACCACAGTGTGCAAGGAGAGGAATTTTTCTGTTAGACTCAGCCCTTCACAGCAATGCAAGGACCTAAAAAAATTCCCAATGGACTCGAGGCAAAAAGCCTTCTACATCCAGAGAAAGAACTATGGAATTGGACTGCAGAATAAAGCAGACTCTTTTCTCTTGTGTGTGTTTTTTTCTCTTTTCTCGTGTGTGTGTGTTTCTCCCATTCCTTTTAATTCTTCCATGTAAGATGACTAAGGTGAAAATGTATTTAGTAATAATGTATGTGTAGAACCCATATAAGATTGCATGCTTTCTGGGGAAGAAAAGGAAAAAGAGGGAAAAAGGAAGGGGTGGTAGGGGGAGGAAATCTAAGACTTATGGAAGTGATTGTAGAAAACTGAAAACAAATTCATAAAAAAAAGAGAAGTGGGATTGGAGGTCAGGAGAGAGATTGGATCTGAAAATCATCAGAAGAAAAGATTACTGAAACTACTGGAGTTGATGAGATCACTCAGTGAAACAGCACAGAGGGAAGAAGAAAAAAGGGCTCATAACCACACCCAAGCTTAGCTATAATTGGTTTACTTTGTATATAGGTGATAGTGAAACTATCCCATTTGGCTCTGATCTCCATAGTAGATGAGAAAATGTTTTGATTCAATCAAACAATCAGAACTGGCTCCTTGTAAGAGATTGGATTCCACTCTTAATCAATTTGTATAAAAGGAAGAAAGTAGAAT
This sequence comes from Potorous gilbertii, assembly GCA_028658325.1. Taxonomy (NCBI): domain Eukaryota; kingdom Metazoa; phylum Chordata; class Mammalia; order Diprotodontia; family Potoroidae; genus Potorous; species Potorous gilbertii. The sequence goes on from CM053769.1 coordinate 366,931,854, forward strand.
TGGGATGAGTGAGTGGAGAAAGATTCTGAGCCACTGGATTCAAGAGGTTGGAGGAGCAAAAGGAATATTGAACAGTGGAAGACAAGGAAATATTCACGAAGAGTTGCATCTTGGAGAAGAGGACTCAGGATGAGTCAAGTTCCAATCAAAGGTCAGATCTATATATATATATTATAGTATAATCTACTGTTTCCTTACCCAAATGTCTCCCGTAAAATGAACTTTGCTTCAACCACTAACCAAGAGTTAGAATGACATTTAATGTAAGGTTCGGCAATAAGCCCAATCTCAGCCTATATGTTAGAAATTTTCTTAATTAGGGCTCTTTGCACTTATACTGAACTCTGAACTTTTCATCTAAAACTTTCTAAAGGTGAAAGCACCAATTGTACTGCAAGAACCATAATATTTCCCCAGAAATTTAAAAATGAGCTTGTTATTAAAACATAATACAAAATTTATTGTGCTAAGCACAAAAAATAATTTATAACCATATATTCCACATTATGCATTTAAAATATTCTGAGACTGGATCGCTAGGCGTCATTTGGATCCTAACGCAAAGAGGGTTAAGAATTCCTGGGCTAGCTGATGTCTAAAGTCCCTCTAGCTCTAAAGCTAGGAGGTAGAAAAGAATGCCTACGTTACGTTTTGTATTTATGCCAAAATTTGCGCTCATATCCTGGCACCACTTGCGCTGCAGAACTGCATGCACTCGGACCCCTCCACCCATTTCTTCACACTTCAGCATGCAGTGAGTGACCTTCCACCTCGCAGGACGCAGAGCCCAATACCGGCGAGTTCCTCGTTCCGGCCTCCTGCCAAGGCCCGACCCAACATCCTCCAGAAACTAACTTCTCCCTGCTCCCGCCTGCCCCCATTTTGCTACTTGGTACCTTTCCTCTTCAGGCCCATACGACTGCAGACCCCTCCAACATAACAAACCCTACAACAGAACCCTTCCTGCTCCGGGACCTGATTCAGTCCTGGGGTTCCCCCGACACGACTTATTCTAGGTCACCCCTTAATCAAGCTCAGCGGCCCTTCTTCGGGTGCTGGGGAGAACGGGGACAGGTTGCGCATGTGCGGAAACCAGCCGCACGCGCAGGGCCTCACTGACTGTTAAGTCGCCTTGGAGTTTCCGCTCTTGTTTTAGGACTACGATTTCCGACAGTCATCAAGGTACCCAAGTAGTTTCGGGGAAGCGCGCCGGAAGCACCGAAACCTACAAGGCCCGACTGCAGAGGCTAGTGGGAAGTGTAGTTCATGAGCGCCTTAACTCTCTTTGCTCAGGAGCCCCAATTCTGCCCCAAATGTAGCGGTCTTAACTCCCGGCGAAAAGAGTCAAGGTTAGGGCATCTCTGGAAGCTCAGGCTTAGGCTGCATTCGCAGGCGAAGGGATCAATCTAGAGCCAGGATTTCAATCCCAGGAAGCTCTGCGGCGGACAGGCCTCCCTGCTCGGGATGCCTTTTAGTTGGGCGCGGGGCTTCCTGGGAGCTGTAGTCCCCAAGTTGCGTTACGGCGTTGGCGGAGGGCAGGGCGGAGCTGCCGGCGGCCCGGGCGGGCGGGCAGCTAGAGAGAGCGCGATCGCCGCCGCTGCCGCCGCCGCCGCCGCCGCTGCCGCCACCATCGCCGCAGCCGCCGCCGCCGCCAGCTCCGGGGCCGTTCGCCGCTGCGGGGAGCGAGAGGCGGAGGCGGGCGGGTGCCGCGATGGAGCCCGACTCGGTGATCGAGGACAAGACCATCGAGCTCATGGTGAGTGCGGCCCCGCCGGACCCTCGGCCCCGGGCCTGCCCAGCGCGATCGGAGGGCCCGAAGCCTCCCACATCCCCGATTCCGCCTCCCCTCCCCCCAGCACTCCCCGACGGAGGCCTGTCCTGGCTCCCCCCACCCTCCCCACCCGATTCCTCTTCGGGTCTGATCTTTTCCTCCATTTCCCCTCCCTACTCCTGGCTCGCCGACCCGATCCAGGGACCCCCCCCTCCCCCCTCCAGTCCCCACTCTTGCTCCCGAGGACCCGTTGCCTGCTCCCTAGCCCGTGACCCCGACCCGCCGTCCCGGTGATCTCCCCTCCCCCATCCTGTCCCCTTTGCCCCTCCCCCCCGCCTACCCCCACCAGGCAAACCCACGCCCCCAGCACCCCACAGGGTCTTCTTTCCGTCCCTTTTCGCCTCAAATCCATCTTCGCTGATCCACCTAGTCCGGAACCTTGGGCCGCCCCGCCCGGTCCGAGCCCGCACTCTCCCCCTCGCCCCCCATCCCTGCCCCCGCTGCATCTCTCCTGATTCCCTCCCCCTTTTCCCTCTAGACTAAGAGAGGTAGAAGAGAATGGAAAAGCAGGGTCAGGGAAGCCCCAGTCGCCATTGCTTCTCATCCTCCTCTTCCTCAAACCTCGGAGGCCTCGGTGCACCCCCTTTCTCCTTCACCCTCAGTCTTGAAGTAACTAACCCTCGTCCCCCCGACCCGAGTAAGAGCGCAGAGTCTGAGTGCTCCGGATAATCGGATGGGTGTATTCCGGGAGCTCGGTTTTCAGGGAGTGACTGATTTATAGCCCCGGATCTCCCGGGCTTCTCTGGTGACTGGATTATTGGGGTTGATCCGGACAAAGGGCTTCTGACATTCTGCGGAAATCCCGGCAGCTGCTTCACGCTGGAGGGCTCAGGATTCTCAGAGGATACAATGTTTTAACTGAAAGGAAGAGTAACTGTTCACTCATTTTTTTCTGTGTTTGCAGGGACAGTGAAGCCCTGATAGGCCCCTTAGTACCTTTTAACTATTCTGCAAAAGCAGAGGCTATGACTAATTGATGGGGTAAATCAGCCTTGTATTAGAAACCAGTGCGGGGTTAGGGAGCAGAGCTCCAGGCCTGGGGAAAGTGGATTTGGAACCAAAACAAGTCTTTGCAGAAATGGGTGACAGGATGGTATAAGGAAAAGTAATAGTAGTAGAAGTGGAGCATTTTAAAATTTCTTATTTTTCCCATCATGACTGACTGAAAAACGTATATATGGCAGGTGGTACCTGCCAATTTTAGCGGCTGAGGAAATCAATCACGGGGAATATGCTGGGTGGATAACTTAGTGCACATTCACCAGTATTTTAAGGCTAGGTTCTAGTCTAGGCTGTATTAGCTTCTCTACCCGGCACTTTGCCACAGAAACCTTGATGGTTTCTTTGTATCTAGTCTAACAGTAACAAGTTTTTCCCCCGAGTTGGAGGAAAGGAGGACAAAAATCACTTGTCAAATTATATCGGAAGGTTTTCATAGTCAGATTTTTCTCAATTCATGAATGCCTATTGAGTCAAAGATTCCACTAGGTAGGGTCAGTGACATCAGAGCCACTTCCACATTTAATGCTATAAATAATAAATGGTGACTACTCTGAATGCCCTTTGGATAGCTACCCAGTTTCTGTAGATGATGATATATTAAGGACAGAGCCACATTTTTTTTCAAATGGAAGTACAGTAGCTTAAATATGGAGGTAACTTAATATCTACTGTCTTTTTGCTTTATTTAGATAACTAAACTTCCTCAGTGCTTTGAACACTAGAACCAGAGCATTTTCCCCAGCAAGTTTTCAAAGAGTATATTTGTATAGTATATTTGTGGCATTAAAAAAACAAAACAAAACATGATATCGATCATTTATTGAGTAATTTTGCTTTTTAGCAGTATTTTATAGCCAGCAGTAATCTATTTAGGCATTTGATACACACTTACAGTATGTTATTCTGGCAAAAGATACTGTAACAAGGACTACCACTCATATATACTTAAACAGTATAAACATTTAAGATTCAAATTTAAGTCTAAACTTTTAAGCAGAATTTTTCATATTGAAACATTGTGAAACAAAAATGGTTTGATTGGACTGATAATGAGCTGCATATCTTGGTAACTGAATACTTAAAAACTAAAATTTGTCTGTTTTCCTAATTACTTGGTCAAATATAAATGAAGACCATCTTTATGTTCAAATGAACTTTTAAGTCTCAAAGCCTAAAATCTTAATCTTCTAAGGTTCAAACTTCAAACCACAAAAGTTTTTGACTAATGTGACAGTACTTGTCTCTGGTCGAACAAGAGAGCCTTCTAAAGCTAGTGAAAAAAATAAAAGCAAACTCTTTACCAGATGTACAACACATCTGGATATTCATAGAACATGTTTAATGACCCAAAAGTTTTAAGGGGGTTCAGGTGGGGGTGGGGTAGAAGCTTCATCTAAGACTTTGCTGTTCTTTGTGGGATAAACCAGTTAAGACTATTAAAACCTTTCCTCAAAGCCTTTTTATACTTATGTTGGTATAATAGACAGGGCAGGTAAATATAATATATTTAAAGGTGAGTGACATTATCTACTGATAAATTAGAAATGGTATCAGTGGATCATTGCTTGAGACTTTTCTTTGGTTTATATTGGGGCAGCATCCTCATTCTGTAAATAAACAGACCTTTTACACCAGTTTTTAAATTCTTTAATTGATAAGGAACTGTAGAGAACCCAATCGATCAACTATTGTAATAGTTTAAAAAACCCAGAGCAGGAAAGTTTGTTTTATGAGTCCACTTAGGTAGTTGAATGCTTTTGTGTTCATAAAGTTTGTTTCATTACTTCGTTAAGAAGATAACTAGACCTAAAGTGTATGCTCTTTGCCAGTGAAACATGACCACTTATTTGATTTGATGGAATCTATGTTCTTCTATATTGTTTCTTCCTTCAGTTTTTTCTCTTTTTACCTCCTTTACCTCTTCTGGCAATTTGCATTACTGTTACAAAAATAAAGTTAGTCTTTATTCCAGAAATTAAGCACCTTGCCAGAAGTTCTTCTCTCTCCACCTCTATAGGTGCTCTGTATCTGACACATGGGAAATATTTAATAATACTCAATAAATTCAATTGAATTAATAATCCAGTCAGTAGATTATAGTATCCCTTTGGGCTAAAACTGTTTCCTTTGTAATTCCTCCCAACTTTAGGTTTAGGTTTACCTTTGGGACAAGAGCTATTGTTAAATAGCTGACTAAAATCCAGAGTTTACTAAAACTCTTTATTGAGAATGTGGATGCTGTGTTTTTGCAAAGGCCAGTGGTGAGTAACTAACTCCCTTGGCTCTAGAGGCAGTCTGGAGATAATCAGGTAATTCTCTAGATACTACATAATGATTAATTAGTCTGGTATTTTAGAGTTAAATTTTTTTTCAACCTGTATTAACACTGGCTTTATTCTCTTATTGATTGGAGCACTTAAGTCCAGTTGCTGAATCATTGGGACAATATGGGAATGTCTATAAAATTTACTTTTTTGGAATTTTTTTGAGTCAGATTCTCACACTGGATATCACAGGGGCCGACTTAAAAGGGAAAAAGGCAGCATACATATTGTCACATAATATTTTGTTTTCTTTTGGCTTCCAGTTATGCATTGCATTTCAGCCAAGCATGAATAATAAGCCACAATGGGTACTGTGCAGGTTGAAGAGAAAGACTGACTTTGTATTGAGAGGGTAGCAGACATTGGTGAAAGGAGGCTGGAGGATACAGGATTTGAAGAGCTTTCTCCCCCATACAGTGCATAATATATGGTTGGTTGTTGACTGATTTGTACTCTGGACAAAGTGACCCCTGGACAGTTCTTTTCATGTCTCTCAGTTTTACCTTTCTTATCTTTAAATGAGCCTGCTACTTCTTGGAGTTTGTTTTAAGGATGAATGGGGTAATATATACAGCCCCCTTAAAAAGGTCATCGTGGGAGCCATTGTGTTCCAAATTGTATTCAACAATCATTTTGAAGTGGAATATGCTGAGAATATGAAGGAAACCATCCTGTGTGAATTTATGGGCATTTTCTTTCTTTTGATAACTTCTCTTTCGGGACAGTATATGTGAAGCATTTTACAATTGTGTACTATTACTGTGAGCCATTATTCTCCTTTTCTAAGTGGATAGACACACAGACACAGACACACACACACACAGTATTTTCCCCCAAACAGGTTAGTTTAATTGAGGGGCTTATTTAGCAAGACACTGTTGCTATCATATGCAAAGTAACAGGTAGCCCAAATTAAATGCATGTGAATCCACACAGCACATGAGGTTGACATGAAGGCTTTCTTGGAATGCAGAAGCCATATTATGCAGTGAAATGAGACCTGGATTTGGAGTCCAAAAACATGAATGTGAATGTGGAGTTTACACTTTAGTATAGCTATTTGAGCTTGGGCCACTCATAATCTTTCTTATTTGTACAATAATGGGCATGCAGTAGATACTCTAAAGATCACTTTTAGCTTTAAATCTGTAATCTGTGAGCATTGACTAGACTCACATATAAAAATGAGACAAAGCATATTTCTTGACTCCTATCTTGTTCCCCTTAGTTTTTAAAGGAGTTTTCCTGAACCTAACAAGGATGAACAATTACATATACAAAGAAGAGAAAAAATACATAAAACCTTGAATCTGTCACCCTGTACTTTGTGAGGGTACTTAGATTGGACCTGGTATGCTTATCTGAGAGAAACATGGAGTCAAAATGAGGCCTTGGGGACGAGTCTACAAATGCACATAATGGGCTGGCCTTGTATCATGTGTACCTTGCTTCTTGAGATGTAGCACAGGATATATTCTAGTCGCAAATCCTTCCTGTTCAACAGAACATCTGCCCACTAGTGGATAGAGAGAGCTCCTTTACCTAGGTTAAAGGACTACACAAAACCTCCAAGCCCTCTATGAGAGCCCTCAGACCTATAGAAACACCAGCATCCAGACTTGAGCTGTCTAAAACCTGAGGGAAAAAAAGGTATGTTGATAATGTGTGCTTGGGGAAGAGAAAGGAAGGGAATAAGCATTTATATAGAGCCTACTATGTGCCAGCATTGCTAAATGCTTAGCAAATACTTCATTTGAATCTATGGTTCCATTATCTACTGTCATCTGTTATCATTTCCTTGATAGTTTTTTCGTTAGTGAAGGCAGAAGGCTCTAACATTCTAGCATTGTGTTTTCTTGGCTACTCTTGCTGCAAGTGACCTCTTCCTCTTCAGAACTTATGTTTTACTTTGCCTTGTATTATAGTTGTGTCCCCTTGTTAGATCATAAGTTCTAGAGGCTTGGAACTATATATATTCTGATCATTTTGCATTCCTTAACAGTAGTACCTCCTTCAGTGCCTTTCCTATACATAATGTGTACTTATTAACTATTTGTGGGATGAATGAATGACTCTTAGTAGAAATTTTCAATGGAAACTTTTAATATTTCTCCAGGATACCTTTCTGAGGTGGAGGGAACTTACAGGTTAGAATGGAGGGAGGGAAAGTACATAATGCAATGGATATGCATACCCATAGATAATACATATTCACACCTGGCTGGTATATATAAACCCATTTATGTGCATTTTGGAAAATAGGTGACAACAGAAAATTCAGAACTGTGATTATTTCCCTGGGAAGAACCTTCTGTTTCTCTCAGGATGACTGTACCAACCATAGGTCTTGTAGAACTTACTATCATTAATTTGTACTGTGTCTTTGGGTCCTAACCTTGTGGCCTAATTGATAAGTACCTTAAGAGAAAGTGCCAAACATTTGAGTTCTTACTCTATTGGGAATCTTGTAAATATCTTAACGTTGTGTGTGTATGTACATGTATACACTTTATTAGTGTGTTTCAGACCAATGAATTCTAATTTTTGAAAATCTCCAACTTATTTTGGTAAATGGTTTTGAGTTTGCGAGTGATCACAACAAAAGGAAGAAACCTGTTGCTCAAGGGGGGAGAATCATGTTTCCTTATGTTAAGTTTCTGATCACTATAATTGCTTAACAGGAAGTTTGTCTCCATAGGCAAATGACAGATGTACCAGGAAGATCTGACAATCCAGTTGGTTGTCCTTAACTTAAACCTTATTATTGTTTTAGTGAAACTTGAAGGTTTCAGTTTCCTGAATTTGCTAAAGTTCTTTGTAAAAGGAAACATCTTCTCAGACTTGTCAACATGGATTGAATGGCTACTTACTATATATAAAATTCTGTTCTAGGAACATTGAGGAATTCCCAAGAAAAACAATATTGTGCTTTATTTTATGTTGATCATCATATTCTGGAAATGATGGAAATAATAGTTTATAAGGGGTGAAGAAAAACAAATTTTTGACAAAGTTCATTGATCCATGGGGATCATGTAGAGCAGGGCTCTACACACACACACACATACACACACACACACACGCACACACACACACACACACACACTTTAAGAAATATTTTTGAGGGAGAAACAAAGTATACTTTTAAAAATTTGAATAAGGGATAGAATTTGAATTGATAAATATAATATATTTTTCATGATTATTTAAAAGCAAAACAGATTGAGGAAAAGAAAAATAAAAAATCTGATAAAGCTTATAGGGTAACAATCTCAGCAGGTTGTAAGATGAGTGTTGGTCAAAGTTAAACAGCATTTGTTACACATTGATGTTGATCAACTTCAGATAAAGTCAGTAAAATAAGTTCAATTTTCACTGTTTACAAAGTTATCAATATTTTTGCATCTAGCATAGTACAGTGTAAAGAGCAATGAATTTGGTATTGTCACATTGATTCAAATTCCACCTCTGACATGCTTCCTCTGTGACCTTAGATGAAGCACTTAATGTCTCTGGCCCTCAATTTTCTCATCTGTAAAATGAAGAGGCTGGACTATATGACCTCTTGGGTCCCTTCCACTTTTAAATATGGGTTCTTATGATACTAAATAATATCTCTAGCTCTTCAGTAGGCCAGAAATGACTAGAATGCTGCTGCATGGTAATGCCACTACATGCCCTTGCTGGGGAGAATATTCTTTAGGTCTCCTTCTCTGGCCAGAACAATTTTTCTGTTAGGATACTTGGCAGAAATCCAGCTAAAGGTACATTGTCTAGTTCCCCAGCCTGTTGTATGTTATGTAAACAAAGGTTCTCTATTTTTGACTTGTTTTTGCTAGATCATCACCCTCTTCCTTATCATAGGCAGGCCCAAAGCCTCTGTTCTGAATCTATTTCTGTTCTCTCTCTGTTATTACTGTTCAGTCTTTTTCAGTCATGTCTGACTCTGAGCCCATTTGGTCTTTTCTTGGCAAAGGTACTGGAGTTGTCATTTCCTTCTCTTGCTCATTTTATAGATGAAACTGAGGCAAATGGCTAAGTGACTTAATTGGGGTCACACAGCTACTGTCTGAGACGAGACTTGAATTAAGGAAGACTAGTCTTCCTGACTCCAGGCCCACGGCTCTATCCACTGCACCACCTAGTTGTCCATTTCTCTATACCCTCCTTTGGTGATTTCACCTCACTCCATAGATTGAATAATACTTTCTGTTCAGTTCTATTCTATATCCAGCCATCATCTCCTGAACTCTGCTTCTGCTTTGCCAGCGGCCTGCTGCATATTTCCAACTGGCTGTCCCAGAGGCATCTTGAACTCAACTTGTCAAAAATAGAACTCATTATGTTTTTCTCTAAACCCATTTCTTCCCAAACTTTCCTATTTTCATTGAGGAAACCATCAGTTTTCCAGTCACCCACGTTTACAACATTGGTGTCATCTTGGAGCCTTCCCTTTCCCTCATTACTCATCAGTTGCCATTTCCTGTCAATCGTATCTCCACAATATCTCTTATAAGCGTTCCTTTCTCTCCATTCTTGGCAAAAGACCCTATAAAGTCCATCAGCATCTTTTGCTTGAACCTTTGAAAGAATCTTCAGTTCTACCTGCCCCCAGGCTCTCCTTTCCAAACTATCCTTCAAAGAGCTGCCAAATAGATACTTTCATTTATTTTTATTTTGGGGGGAGAGGAGCAGAGCAATTGTGGTTAAGTGACTTTCCCAAGGTCACATAGCTAGTAAGTTGTTTGAGGCCACATTTGAACTCAGGTCCTCTTGACTCCAGGATCAGTGCTAAATTGATATTTTTAAATCACAAATCTGACTGCGTCTTCCTTCTATGAAACATACACATGCATGTGTGCACACACAGACATTCCCACAAAACTCAGAAACAAACAAATCGAACACTCAAACATCAAAAAACACTCTTCACCAGATGTATCAACTGTTCAGGGTGGCGCTTAAAGCCCTGCAAAGTCAGACTCCCATCTGCACCTACCTTTCCCTTTCCTCACTCCCCATTCCAGCATGGCTGGCCTTCTAGCTCTCCATAACTGTCCATCACTTCATCTCCCATCTCTGAACCTTTGTACAAGTCATCCTCCCTGTCTAAAATGCATTTTCCAAGTCAAAAAGCATTTATTAATAATAGCACCTGTCTGCCAGTGCTAAGTGCTTAGGAAAACAGTCTCTACCTTAAAGCACCTTACAGTCTAGTAGATATCTTTATATCTACATATACACCATAGATCTATCTATCTATCTAAATATACATACACAAACTAGACACAAAATAATTGGAGGTTTGGGGGAGAAAGATAATTTACAACAACTAAGGTAGTCCGCAGGAAAAGACCTAATGTGGAAGGTTGTTTCTCAAGACCCGACCCTTGAGGAAAAGTAGGAACTCTTGTCTTGTATATCTAGCCTTTTATAGATTTTGTCTCTCCCATCGAAATGTAAGTTAGTTGAAGACAGGTACTGTTTTTACCTCCTGGTGTATCTCTAGATTTATGTTCAAGTGCCTGGTCACATAATAAATGCTTTGATTAATGGGTTGGATGGAGGTGAGAAGGGAATGCAGTGTATTCCATGCCTTCAGGTTGACAGTGTAAAGGTAAAAAGATGGGAGTGGGAGGGCATTGTACAAAATGTCCCTAATGCCTTTGGCTCAAATGCATTGTGCCTGGAGGTGAAGTTTTAAGACTGAATATTGTAGATACTTAATAAATTCTTGTTGATTAATTGAAAGATTGTGTGGAGAGCTTTAAAGGCCAAATTTTATTTGATTTTGGCCTCTTAGAATCCCTACCTTTGTTCTAAACACAGGTCCAGGTGTTGCCTTCTAAAAGAGACTAGGTAAAGTATTTTTCCCTTTTAAAATAATTGTATATAAATTTCTAATTTTCTTTCTTGTGAATATCATATATCCTCCACTAAAATATAAGCTTCTTGAGGGCCAGCATTGTTTTGTTTTGCTTTATATTATATCCCTAGTGCCTGACACATGATGCCTGTTAAATGTTTATTGCATTTGAGTTTGAGAATAGATTTATTTTTGGGTGATCTGGGAAAGGAGAGGAAAATGGTGGTTTATGAAATGATCTGGGAAAGAGATTTCCCTGAGATGTGACTTACACAGATGTTGTGAGAAGGTTCTGAGGAATATTGGAGTATTTGTCTGTAAATTGAATATTGTCTGTAAAGACAACGTGGAATGGGAAAGATGGATGCCTAAGAAAACTTCCAGGAGTCCCATGATCCCATGATCAAGAAATAGACCTCATTCACAATGATCTGAATGATGTGTGTAGGAGAGTTGCCCAAGACTAAACATATTATGATGAAGGCTTCTGCTGCATGTAGTTTTGTGATTGGAGAGGAAGTGCTAATGTTGAGTGGACCAGCAAAGTGTTGTGGGGGAAGAGTTGGTAAGACTTAAGGTAGATAGGGCTAACTGGGTGGAATGTTCTCAGCCCTGAGGTACTGAGAACATGATATCTGACTGTGATAGGACACTTGGGGAACTGAAAGGGGAACAATGGAAAAGAACCATTGATCTGGGGTCAGAACTTCAATTTAGACCTTCTCTCTGCCCTTTCCTCCCTATGTGGACCTGGGGTGTGACTCCTGAACTCTCCCAGGATAAACCTGGGGCAACTTCTGGTCCTACTCAAGATATTTTAAGTATCTCTGTATTAGCTAGGGAAAACGGTCTAAAAAAAGAGTAATCCAAATGATTCAGTCACATAATTTCCAAATAAGTATCTAGTAGAATGGGCACTGAGACTCCAAGGACAAAAAAAAGTCCCATAGGGAAACCAAGTTTTGCCCCTTGAGCAAATTATATTCCATGGTAATGCAGCTCAGCGTTCTAGTGAGTAGAGCTTGGCAAGACTGGAATTTGAAGTGTCCCAGACACCTGTCATCTGCCTGGATAAGTCACTTACCTCATCTTTAATGAGTTAACTCAGCCTCATTTTTCTCATCCATAAAATGGAGATAATAACAGTATCTACCTCACAGCATTGTTATGAGGATAGAATGAGAACACATGCACAGTTATCCCTTCCACTTCTTGGACTTTCCCCATCACAGTTTCAATATATTGCAGGTCACCATAAGAGATTACTGTAATATTTCTTTTTAGTTCTTTTTCATACAATATTTTTACTTAACACTGACCTACAATAGCCTATGACAAAATACTTAACCCAGATTTTACAGTAAGATACTGTAAACACTTCATAAAAGAAAAAGAAAAAAATTGAGATTTCTTCTCTGGTATTAAAGGAGGACCAAAAAATTTTTACATGGATGGGGGAGGGGCTGTCCCTACCCACTACTTCCTCAAGTTGTGGTACGGAAGGGATAACTGTACTTGTTTTGTAAACCTTAAAACACTATAGGCATTAGCTATAATCAGAAGTAGAATGAACACAGATAAAGAAATATATCTAGGAGCAGGAGAGAGGATGCTAGCAACTGGGGTGGGGACAATAGGTTTCCTATAAGAAGTGGCAAAGCTATGGCCAAAATTTATAAAATTATGAAAGGGATGGTACAGGAGTGAGGTGGTATATATTAACTTGCCTCCCCAGGAAAAAAACGAAGCCACAATACATTTTTAAATTTAATCTGCATTTTTAATATTTTATCCACCACTTTTCAATCTAGACCATCAACAAAATGGTAACTGATTTGTGGCATTGGTAGATTTCCAACAGAAAAGTTAACAGGTGACTCTCTTGGATGGTTAAACATGGATTGTTACATCACCATCCCAACCCACCCCAACCCCACCAAATCCTGAGCAACTCAGTTCTAATTTGGGTTAAGTTGGGTCTGAGAGAGGGAGTCCTCTTTCTTAGTCCTGAAAGATTTCTGGGGCACTGTTGCATTGGTACCACCCATTTTATTATTATTGTTTGGTGAATTATAGTTCTTCAAAAGTAATAGGTGTTTTGTTTTATTAATAATGAGAATATGAGATACTGATCCTTTATTTGTGATTCTCAACTGACCCATTTAAGGCCTGCTCGAGGTCTAGTGACGTAGTAGGACAAAACCAAACCAAAGCAAACCAAATTCTAATGAGTATTTTAGGTTGACAGAGCCTGAGGGTCTCCTGCTTTTAAAAATTTTTATAAATTTATTTGTTTTCAATTTCCTACGATCACTTCCATATATCTTAGATTTTTGTCTCCCTCCCTCCTCCACCTTCCTGCCTTCCTTACTCCTCCCTCCACTTATTCCTCTCTCCCGGAGATGGGTCTCCTACTTTTTATCTCAGTTGTGCTTCCATAAGAAGTGTGATCTGAGCACTGAGGACTTCAGAAAATTGGAAAATACTGGCTGAAACTGTACCTTTGGCTTACTTATGACTGGAAATTAAGGCGATTAAGGGTGCAATATGTAGTTCAGTACTGAGGACCTTGGGGTTTTAGTTTTTGTCAGAAGTGCTGTTGTTTCATATGCTCTTCTATTTCTTTCTCTCATACTTTCCATAGAATTCACAAATTATCTCATGACAGTGGTGGTGAGAAAGATGCAAGTGTTGGTATATTAAAGACCTGGATTATTTCTGTAAAGCAGTAATTTAGCAGTAAACTGTCAGTTGAGGTTCTTTATTATTTTACTAAAGTGTGTGGCCTTAAGTGAGATTGGTGTCAGTTTTAAAAAATCAGCATTGAGACAGCAGCCTGTCTTATGGGAGAGGGTTGGAGACTTGGGTTCTTATCCCACCTCTGACATTTAACTGTTACCTTGGGCAAGTCATTTAACTTCTTTAAATTTATGGTCTTTGAGACTTACTGAATTATTTATAGATGTCTCTGTCTCTGGTAGGAGAAAGTTCCTACACCTACACTTGAAACCTCTCTTCTGTTTAAACTTAGACTGAATTGTAATGGTTCCCATTGGCTCTTTGGTTTGGCTGTCATGTTTTTCCTGTTATGTTACAAAATTGGTGTTTCTAGAGATTCTTGGCAATGTTGAGTTTTTGGTACTTAATACAAATACTGCAAATGGAAAGGTGCCTTGTAAGGTGTTGGAGAAGCTTAGGTCCCCGTGTTTCTAAGGTGCCTTAGAATTTGGCTTCTAAGCTGACAAACTCCTATTTAGTTGGTGGAGAAGCGATGAGAAGGAAAGCAATGATGATTATACATTGTAGCTGATAATAGTGTGTTTTATCAGAGAGTTTGTACCTACTTAGAAATTGGTGAGCCTAGTCGATCATGATTGAATAGTTAAGGACGTTCCGTTGTGTGCTACAGAGATTTTCTTGTCCTGTCAATCTTTGCTATAAGGATTCTTACTCCGGCTTAGGGCATGGTTGGCCTGTAACTGTTTTCTGGGACTCAGATCCACCACTCCACTGACCCTTCCCATTACATAGTGGCCACCAGTTGCTGCTGGTGCCATGGTAGGTGTATGGATTGCTTTCTGTCTTTCCAACAGTTACCGAAGTGCATGTTTGGGATTTTGTTGAAGAAAGCTGGATACAGTAAAGCTGAAGGAATCTTGGAAGATGATTGACTGCTGTCTTTTCTCAGACTAGTCTGAAAGGGAATACCCCCCACCCATTCATTCTGGATTGGTGGATCTGAAGTACAAACTATTTTCCAGGTAAGCAATTACCTTGTATTGTTTTGTTTTGTGGTACTCATTTCTTTTGAAAAAACTTTATTTTTAAAAAAATTATTTCCCCCCACTTGCATAAGGAAATAGAATAGATTGTTAGATGTTAGCATCTTGTGTCTTTGGCCTGGTGTTAGTTGATGTATCTGAGGCAGCATTTTTAGCAGAAACTTAATTGTGTGTAATGGATGAGATTAAAACTGTTGTGAAACTTATGCTAGGCTTAAATGGAATGACATCACCTTCGTTGACTTATGAATGGAACCTCTACAATAACCAAAGTGTATATATAGGACCACTTGGGCAATGTAGTTGTTCCGTTGAGAATTGGTTTCTGAAAATTGTTGTGATGTCATCTTGTAGGACTGATGTATAATGGTCATAATACAATTTATGTTCTCATCTCATGCTGTGATCGTCATTTCTTTGGATATTTGGAGTTTCTCCATAAGAGTGCTTAGAGATGCCATTGCAGGTTTTGTAATTGAGTGTACAGATTTTCAGGTTGCCATTCTCACTTGTGGTAGAAAAAGAACTGGCAGACTTTGGCCTTATTTGTTGGCCTAACATTTGTTATCCTATCCATCTCATCAGATGATCTGTCAGAAAGAATGGAAAGCTATCTGCTGAGTTGATCACGAGTTGAGTTGATGTGCTACTGAATCTTAGAAGTTGGAAGGGTCCTCAGGCCATCTCTCTAGCCTCGTTGGTACATGAACAAGAATCTTCCGTACAACATACTGGACAAGTGGTCATCCAGCCTTTTACTTGAGTACCTCCAACAAGGTTCCCCTTGCTAATCTCCAAAGGGGAAATAGAAGGTAGAAGGGAAGGGATTAAGAGTTTACCTAACACCTACTATGTACCAAGCACTTTCCAGACTTATCTCATTTCATCTTTACAACAACCTGAAAGGGTCAACTAACCTCCATTTTACAGTTGAGAAAACTGAGGGAAATAGGGGTTACGTGACTTGCCTAGGTCACATAACTAATGGGTGTCTGAGGCCTGCTTTGAACTTGGGCCTTCTTGACTCCAGGCCCAGTGCTCTACCTATTTTTTCACCTAGCTGCCAGAAGCAACCCATTCCACTTTGGAATAGTGCAGATTGTTAGGAAATTTGTCCTGTGAAGCAGGTCAGTCAGTAAATATTTATTAAGCACCTACTATGTGCCAGGCATAGTGGTAAGGGCTGGGAATATAAAGAAAGTTAAAACAGACTTCCTATACTCAAAGAATTCAGTCTAATGGGTCAGATAACATGTAAACAAGTATGTACAAACAGGCTATCTACAAGATAAAAAAAGGAAATATTTAAAAGAGGGAAGATCCTGGAATTAAGAGGGATTAGGAGAGGTTTCTGTAGAAAGTAGAATTTTAGCTTGGTCTGGAAGGAAACAAGAGAAACCAGAAGGCAGAAATGAGGAGGAAGTAAGTGCATTCCAGGCATGGCAGCAGCTACTGGAAATGCCTAGTCAAGGAATCAGTATCTTGTTTGAAGAATAGTCAGGAGGCCAGTGTTCCTAGATCAAGAGTATGTGGGAGTAGGGGTGGGGATGGGGGGAAGAGTATAAGGTGTAGGGAGATAGGAAAGATAGGGAAGAGGTAGAATATGAAGGACTTTGAATGCCAAACAGGTGTTTATATTTGGGCCTGCCAATCATAGGGAGCCACTGGAGTGTTTTGAGCAGGGGTTGACATGGGCAGACCCAAGTGTTAGGAGGATCACTTTGATAACTGGTTGGAAGATGGAGCAGAGTGAGAGAAGCTTATGGCACAGGGACCAAACCAGCAGGCTGTTGTGATAGTTCAGGTTGAAGAAGATGAGGGCCTGTGCCAAGATGGTGGCAATGGCAGAGGTAAGAAAGGGGCCTGTGTGAGAAATATCACAAAGGTACAGATGATGGGTCTTAGCAACAGAGGGGTTCTGGGGAATGAGAGATAGGGAGGAGTTGAGGGTGACACGAAGGTTGCCAGGCTGAGTGACTTGGAGGGTGGAGGTGCCCTCAACAGTAATAGGGAAGTTTAGAATGGGGAAGGGTTTGGGGGAAAAGATAATAAGTTCAGTTTTGGAAGTTTTGGAGTTTAAGCTCCACCCATTGGTGTTTGGGTCCAAGAAGAACAAATCTAATCCCTATTTCCAGTGTTAGCCCTTCAGTTATGTTTTTTGTGTGCTAGCTAGGTCATCTCTACTCCAGTCTAAAACTAACTGAGTTTCTTCACCCGATTTTCATTCTAGTCTTAAGTTCTTACGCCATCCTGGTCTTCTGGATACTTTTTTGTCTTCCTAAAATGTAGTGACTAGAATTGAGACCCATTCTTCCAGGTATGGTTTGTCCCGAGCAAAGTATAAACTAACAAAAAAAAAGGTAAGTAAGGAAGTATAGGAGAAGAAATCTTTTTAAATATTAAAGCAAGTGCTGAACAAGGAAATACTTCAGGGTTTGGTAAACTCAAAGCCAGCGTCATGGTTCTGAGTTCTTTCTCTTTT
Source organism: Potorous gilbertii (assembly GCA_028658325.1). Classification (NCBI taxonomy): domain Eukaryota; kingdom Metazoa; phylum Chordata; class Mammalia; order Diprotodontia; family Potoroidae; genus Potorous; species Potorous gilbertii. The sequence goes on from CM053769.1 coordinate 366,949,141, forward strand.
TTAATACTATCTTGGTAACTTAGTTGACTATTTAAAACCTGTCCATGTAGCTGATTGTAATGGCTGCTGTACAGTGAAGGAGTGGCCACTTCCCACTCCCTTCCTCCCTGCCCTTGGGAGAACAGGCAATCTCTTGGTAACAGTTCTCCCAGAATTCCCTTCTTCCCTTCCCCCAACCAAGGAATCATTTTGGTTGCCAACTCTCAGAATTCATGATGCTTGCCCTCAATATCATTAAAATTCCTTTAATCTTGAAAGTTCTTTCTTTTGGATCATTATTTTCCACACTGACATTCAAATTGGGCAGTGCCGATCTTGAGGAATTATGGGTAGGCTCGGAAGAGTGGAACCAAACATATGCATGTAAAGGGGAATTGTTAAAAAAAAAAAGTGAAAGACATCTTATTTAGCAGACCAGCCCCAGAGATACTGCCTGCTTTCTGCCTTCCCCTCACCTCCAGATTTTGCCTCTTTACTCTCATGGCCCCAGTCTTTTATTAGAGAATAAAAGTTCTGGTTGTCTGTTGGGAAAACTTAAGGAAAGCAGTTCATGGTTTTCTCTTTCTTTACTACTAGATAGGTATTAGATCCCTTCTTGGTCTAGAACCTGATGGGTTCTATCATAAGTAAAACCAAGGGTTATAGAAGCTGTGTCTCTCCCTTTTTGATAATCATATGATAGATAAATATATATATGATCTATAAACTAGATAGTTTTTAATCCATCTGCAGAAAATTAGATTATTTTTGTGCTAAATGGAAGTTTACCATATAAGAAAGTTTATGTTTTAAATACCACCCCTCCTCCTCCCAGTAAGCACTTTGGGAAGGGCACAGTTAAGACACAGTCTTTGTTACCATAGATTCAAATAGTAATCATTTTGAGATGTGGATTTAAGTCATAAGCTCATACACAGCCCTAGAGCTGGCAGGGACATCAGGGGTCATTTAATCCAGGTCCCTTATTTTACAAAAGAGGAAACTAAGGCCCTCAGAGGTCAAATGACTTTAAAGTCATACAGACAGTGTTTTAGATGTGGAATTTGAACCTAGGTCAAGATTCCACAGAGCTCTTTTTACTTAAAGGATCCCCTGTTCAGTACAAGTAGCCTCTACTTACCTAAATAAACGTATGTCGACGTAAGCATAAATGTAACAACTTGCTGTTTATTAGGTCAGTAACTATACATGTGCTACGGACTGAGTACTCAGGTTCTTGTCTTTTTAAAAAATCTTTGCTGCTTACCCAAAGAAGTTCAACCCCACCTTCCACATACTTTTTTTTTTAATTGTTTAAAGTGAATGAATGTTATCTATAGTCAGTCTTAAAATTTGCTTTTTAAAAGCTTTTTATATGGTAAATATTTCTGATGATTGGTCATTTGTTTCTTATGATGTGTAAGACCAATTTTTATCGTAGCAGATACTTTTAATTTATTACTGTTCGTCAAATTTAGTTTGGGTATAATTGAGCACTCTTAGAGTAATGATGCAAAATCATTTGGTAGCGAACAAACACCTTGAGGTTAAGTTCTGTTTTCCCACTGACTTTTCATTAGAATTCTGGCACTACCTTGGCTCAGGGAAACAGCTGCTGTGGTTCAGTTGTGTTCTACTCTGTGACTCCCCAGGACCATATTTTTCATGGGATTTTCTTGGCGAAGATACTGGAAGTGCTTTTGCCAATACCTTCTCCAGTAGATTAAGGCAAACAGAGGTTATGTTACTTGCCTAGGGTCACACAGCTAGTGCCTGAGGCTTGAGTTGAACTCAGGTCTTCTTGATTTAGGGCTCAGTGCTCTATCCACTGAACCATCATTTGCCTCCTAGGAAAACAGCACCAGTGAATAATACATATGACATAGAAGATAAATATGGTATAGGGGATTGTGAGATTTAGATTTAGAAGGGATTTTAGAGATGATTTGTTTCATCCATATTAATTTATAGAAAAGTAAACTAAGGCCCAGCAGAAGGAAATGTTTTGCCCATAGTTATACTAAGTAATAAAGTAACAGCTCCAGAATTTAAACTCCAGGCCCTCCAATTGCAAATTTGATGTTCTTTCCCCATCTACTTCTATAAATATTGTTGTTGTTGTGTTCCTCTTTTTTTTTTTCAAAGAGGACCATGACATCAGAGAAATGATGACATGACTTACACTTGATTTTGTTTTGAGTGAGGGAAGGAAGATCACCAGCCTCACTTCTCCTCAAGAGCTATCTGCATCCAGTGACCAGATAATCATAGGGGTGACTGGAGACTGCCCAGGATGCAATGGGAGACCTTGGCTTTTTAGGCTAAGGCCTTTTCCAGGTACTCACTTAGAGTGAAGTAATGCCCATCCAGGGAAGAGGCCTCTTTAAAAGGTAGTCAGGGGGATGGCCCCTTTAATAGAAAAGAAAAATAAATAGATAAATCACTCTGGGAGTGGCAGGAGTCTCATTTCAGAGAGCAATTTGCCTTTATACATGTAATCTTCATGCATTTAATTTTCCTTTTGAGCCCTAGCAAGAATTTGGCCAAAATGAGGAAGTAGGGTATTTGGAGAAAAGGGAAACCTGACTTTAAATCCTTGCTTGGGAAGCCATCTGAGGCAGCGAGATGGAGCAGCAGTGGATAGAGTATTAGGCCTGGAGTCAGGAAGCCCTCAGTTCAAATTTGGCCTTAGGTATTTACTAGCTACGGGACAATGCCTGGCACATAGTAGGTGCTTACTAAATGCTTGTTCCCTTTCCCTTACCTTCTCTGTAAAATAGGGAGGTTGGACTAGATCACCTGTAGAGAGTGTGGTCCAGCCCCTAAGTCCGAAGGACAAATACATTCATGTGATCTTGGGTGCTTAGTCAAGTGCATCCATACTAAGGCTTTCCAAACAGCTAAATCCCCATTTCATTGGGAGTCCTCACTGACTCCTTGGTACTTGAATGTGTATTCAGCCATGCTGCCAATGTCATTACTCCAGATACTTAGCAGGGCTTCAAGAGCCATATGTGGAGATCATGTTTCCAACTGCTTAGACAGTTTGCCTGCAGTGTGCTTAAAGGAGCACCGTCAGACATGCAAAGCACCCGGTAAATACGGCCAAAGTGCGGGTTCCCCAGACTGACAGAAGCAGGAGCCCAACCCAGAGCTTTGACTTTTGTTTTCTAATGGTACCATAGGTCTGCCTAGTTTAGTTAAGGAGCAATTAGTGTATACTTTTTCAGTGAATGAACCTGGTTAAGTTCTTTGCTTTCCTTTTCTCCATCAATTTGGCTGTGCCTCCTTAGACAACCTCTTTTCCTGCATGGACACTACACATACCTTGTGTATCTCAGTAAAATCAATAAACATTTATTAAACGTTGGAAAAAGGCAGTTGGAGAGTGAAAAGCTCCTCAGACCTCTCTGCCCATCTCTCTGTTTGGGACATCTTCACCACTCACTGCTGTACAGAATGAGCTGCATTTTCCCCTGGATTGAAGTATTGCTAGTAAGGTTCTTGGAGCATAGCCAGAACCTTCAAAACTGCCATCTCATCTGGACCATGGGCAGGGCTATAGCCATGAGTTTGTGGGGGAGAGCATGGGAGGGAAAAGGAAAGGCCTAATCAGCTGGACCCTGCTTAAAACAATTCTACAAGACCTCAGTCTTGCCCCTCCTCTGTCCCTCCCACATGCCAGCCCCATTTCTCTCTCCTTCCTTAAATTCCAATCTCCTTTTCTTTGCCCACTGCTTTAAAAAAAAATTGCAGCTGTTCTGCCTACAGAATTTCCTCCTCTTGGGGCTGGGGCCCTGAACTTCCTTTAGGAATCCTTTTTTTTTTTTGAGCCCCCCTCTGTCTGACCCATCCCCAGCCATTCCTCTTAAGCTCTTTGTAGTTCCTTTTGAGGGATCCTTCACTACCCACTTCATCCTTGGGGATCCCTGACAGCTATTCCTTCTACACTGCAATAAAGTAACACTTTACTGAGCAGTAAGTAGGACTTTTGAGAACAGCGAAGTTATTGACCTGCATAAAAATTCATCTGCCCTTTTCATTCTTCCTAAGGACCATGATCAAACATTGCATCGCAGACATTTGGTGGCACATAACTTCAGTGGCCTCGAATGAAAGTACTACTGTGGATTACATTTTCAGTTTAAATGAAAGCTTTTTATTTTTCTTGGTTTGATATATTAAGGAGATAGGGGAGGAAAATCTAGGGCTTCATTCGTTTATTTGCAGGATTCTGTGTAACAGTGCATGTATGTGTATGCACACACGCATTCATGCTAGTTAGTTTGGTTGCTTAGGTGAATGAAGTCCCTCCAAAATCTGGGCTAGGGTTCCTGATTATGTTTCAGATGGCTAAGGAAAGTTAGGGACTTGTTTGTTTTCAACTGTCACTTTTCCATTCTCATTTCTCTACTTCTCTGTCTGATTGAATAAGATATTCTTTTTGCTGAACGTTTAATGTTGAGTATCTGCATATTGTTCTAAAGCCATCAAGGTCATCTTTCGTTAGTTAAAAGTAAAAATAAACATCTGCTTATTTCAGCAACTGAGGTACATGCTGTACACTGAGAGAAAGACTGTATGTTTGAATAACTAAATCTCTTCATCCATAAAATGAGGAGATTGGACTAGATCTTGAAGGGGCCTGTATAGTGATAATGAATATCCTGAGATTCTCTATCCTTTCAGCAGAATTGATACTGTTCATTAGGTATACAGGACTTGACTTAGCACCATTGTAAATCAGGTGTTCATTGAGAGGCAGATGCGTGGTACAGTGGCTGGACTCTGGAAGACCTGAGTTCAAATCCTGCCCGGGTCACTTATTTGCTTTGTGACCTGACAAGTTGGTAGTTTATGTTAGGATAGTTCAATTCTAGAAGGTTTTTTTTTTTTTTAAAGCAAAGAAGCAATGGGTTTAGAGTCACAGGACAGGGATTCAGATATCATACCTTTGCTACTTGCTTCCTGTGTGATCTTGGGCAAATCACTTAATTTATCTAGCCCTTCTTTATAATTTATCTAGGCAAGTCACTAAAACTTCCCTACAATTTTTTCATCTATAAAAATGGGGATAGTGATAGTGCTTAACTCTTAGGGTTTTTGTGAGAACCAAATGAAGCAAGTTTTTATTGAAAGCCTACTGTGTGTAAGATGCTGGGCTACATTTGTACTATATGTACTTGAAAGTACCAAAATAAAATTTCTTCATAGATTATACTTTTCACCAATTCATATTGTTTGCCTCACCCATTCTAAAGTTGTATGCTTTTATCGTACTTGGTTCTTACAAAGTAAATATCTTTTCTCTGCCTATCATGCATCATAGTATGGGGTATTTTATTACTTTAAATATTTCCCTTTGATTATGTACAGTGTTTTTGTTTAGAATTTCTTTTCAGAGTAAGATCTAATGTTCTCACAGTTGTTATACCTCACTAGAAATTGTCTTTGTGTGGATGCTTTTACTGTGTTCCTCTGTAGCTTTTCGCACTTGAATTGAACACAGGTGACAACTTTTTTTTCATGATCCAAATAGTGCTACAGAGACCCTGCCTTTATAAATCTTTCTTCATTATCTCCCTTGCTTCCCCTTCTCCTCCCTCCTCCCTCCCCCATTATTGTATGGGCTAATTCATCTTATAGGAGTTCTATTTCTGGTGTGGGCCACAGGAAACAGATGACATCTGTGCTTTGTAGGCCCCTTGGCTCATCACTGACATCCAAATGCAATTCCCAAGCGTGATCTCAAGTCAGTTTTTCCAAGTTTTCCAGTTTGGACCATGGCAATTTTGAATCACCTTCACTCACTAAGGAACACTTCAAAGGCTCATGTTTATTCTAAAACTGACCATTTTTCAGATCTCTCCCAACAAGTTGGTAGACTATGTTAGGATAGTTCAATTCTAGAAGCTTTTCTTTTCTTCAGCATTTTTTTGGGTCTCCTTTATTAAGGTATTGACCTGTTTTTCATGCTTTTCTTGCATCTCTCTCATTTCTTTTCCCAGTTTTTCCTCCACCTGTCTGACTTGATTTTCAAAATCCTTTTTGAGCTCTTCC
>CM053769.1:366955279-366979667 GCA_028658325.1 Potorous gilbertii
ACCTTCGCAGCCGCTGGAGATTCCGTCCCTGAAGCCTGCTCGGATCTGCTCGCTCCTCTCAGTGCCGTGGCCGGGGCAGGGCAGGGCTCCGCTCCCATCCAGGGTGTGATGGACTTTTGGGATCGGTTTTTCAGGGCTCTCTGGAATGGAAATCTCCTTCACTGTGTTGCTGCGCAGCTTCCACTGTTCCAAAATTTGTTGGGAGTTCTTTTTAGAGGAAATCTATGGGCTGTGGGTTCAGAGCTAGCATAGGTAAGTCTTTCTACTCCGCCATCTTGGCTCCGCCCCGCCTTTTTTTTGTTTAAGCAAAGAAGCAGTGGGTTTAGAGTCACAGGACAGAGATTCAGATATCACACCTTTGCTACTTGCTACCTGTGTGATCTTGGGCACAATTTATCTAGGCCTCCTTTTCCTTTCAAAAAATGAAGGGGTTAGACTAGGTGATCTCTGAGGTCCTTTCCCAAGCTAGATCTATGATCTTCTAATCCTAGGATTTATCTATTGTAACAATAATAGCAGGATAGTAAGTGTTAATCCAGTTATCTGTTGATAAATACATTGCTAGGACCCATTTGTATATGAATTCCACCAAAATTATGTGAAGAATAATACTGATGGGGATGGAAGGTAAAAATCATTTATGTAGCACCTATTATGTTCCAGGCACTATGCTAAATATTTTTTACAGTTATTATTCATTTAATCCTTACAACAACCCCTGTGATGTTGGTGGTCTTCTTATCCCCATTTTATACTTGAGAAAACTGAGGCTAATAGGTTCATTGACTTGCCAGGGGTCACACAGTAATTGTTGGAGGCTGACCTGGAGCTCAAGTCTACCTGTTTCCAAGCCCAGAGCTTTCTTCATAAAAATTTTAGGTTGGGAGATGAAGAGATAGAACCAGGCCTAACCCCTTATCTCTTCCTTTTCTCTCTCTGGTGTTCTGGTCCCTAATCCTAGCTTTTCCTTTTTTCAAACGAATCATTTTCCATGAGGAAAGCATAGCCAACTTTCAGTTATCTGTAGGTGAATTTGAGTTGTGATGCATGCAGAGCAGATCTTGCTTTCAAGTTCTTATTGAGTGCTCCCATTCTGTTTAAGTTGTTGGTTGACATTTAGCACTACTTTTGTTTATTCATAGTTTACACATAGGCTACACTGAAACCAAAACAATTTTCTTCTTCAGGCCAGAGCCAGGAAAAGAAAAATGGATCTGCATTGTACCTCATGAAGGATGGTGATACATATACCACTCCCAGCATGGAATAGAGAACATGACCATAGGATCTGGAGAGTTTCGATTTAGACCAATTAATCATTCTGTAAACATTTATTATGTGACAAGCACTAGGGAAACAAAAAGAGGCCAGATAGCTTCTGCCTTCATGGAATCAATATATACAAAGTGAACTATATACAGGATAAAAGGGAAATAATTTGAAGAGGGAGGGCACTCAAATGAGAAGGGGTTTGTAAAGATTTGTTGTAAATGGTATTTTAGTTGAGATTTGAGAATCCAGGGAAGCCAATAGGCAGAGATGAGCAAGGAGATTCCACATACAGGGAACAACTGCAACCAAGGATCCCTGGATGAGGGAGTGTGGGACACTGAGTAGAGTGGAAAGGTAGAAGCAGTCTGAAGAGCTATGAATGTCAAGCAAGGCATTTTGTATTTGACCCTGAAGGTAATAGGGACCTACAGGAGCTTATTGAGTAGGAGAATGGCAGGGGCACACCTGCACTTCAGGAAAATCACTTGAGACTGGAATGGAGAGAGATAGAAGGGACTAGAAGTTGAGTAGGTGGATAGAATAGATAGAAAAACTGAAAAGATTTCTAGAACTGTGTTTAAATTGAGTGTTCATAGGGAGGGGTTATTATTTTATCTGGTGTTTATGGATTTCTAGAACATAAAACATAGCCATACTTATATACAAATACAAAAAATATTTTAGAAACCAATAGAAATGCTTTTTTGGGTCATTGCTTTCCAGTGATTCTAGTTGGTTGTATCTTAACAAATTTTTACTATTAATTATTTGCCAGCTGGAGTTGGAATAATTTTTAAGAGTAAATGCATCGCAAACAGCCCGTTTTTTTTACACGAAGTGGAAAGTTTGTAAAGTTTTGCTTTCAGGCTGTAGCAGCCCTACTGTTTCTTTGACCCCAAGAATTTTAAAGGTTTTTTTAAAATTTAAATTTATTTAATTTTTAAGAGTTTTATTTATGCTTTTTGATTTTTGCCTCAGCTATTTCTTAATATTCCTACCTGCCCCACCACTGAAAACCCTCCCTTTGTAACAAGGAAAGTCTAACATGAAGGTCTGTTCTTCAGTCTAAATGCAATGTAACATTGCATATTGTGCATATTCTGTCCTTCTCCTCTTACCTTCACAGAGAGGAGGGAAAGTGTTTCTTCAAATTTGGACCCTGATCACTGGTTGTAATTCATCAGAATCGACTGTCTTTTAACAGTAATTTAATGGCGATAATTTATATTATTGTAATCGGTGTTTCTTTTCCGTTTGCTTTATTCTGTATTACTTCATACTTGACTCCTGATGTTTTTCTGAATTCCTCATGTTTATTTCTTATAGCAGAATAATATTTCATTACATTCATACATTTTGTTCCGCTCTTCCTTAATCAATAATACATTTGCTTTCCATTACTATTATTATGTGCAGCTCATTTTTTAAACAAAGGTTTTGTGTAGTTTGTGAAGTGAAGTGTTAGGAATCTGAAAACATTAGTTGCATCCACTATGTAGGAGGCAAATTCATAGGACTGGAGAATGTCGAACTGCTGGACAGTTTCAGAGTCATTTAGTCTAGCCATTGTCCAAATGAACTTGGGACCCCTGAAGGTCTATTGTAGGTGGTCTGCAAGGTCAGAACTATTTTCATAATAATGCTGAGACATTTTTTTCATTTCTAATACACTAAATATCGAGATAAACCAGAGTTGTACTGGCAAATTTTTAACTAGCTCTCCAAAAACACAAGGATACAGTTTAAATTTTATCTACATTATTAACAATTTCTCCATTGGTTTCATAAATTAGACAATCAACAAAGTAATACATCAGGCTTTGCTTTTAGCTTGAGGATTTCCAAGGTGTAAATGCTGTCACTGAAAATTAACAGTTGGCTCTTGAAAGAGAACTAGCTCTAGCATACTTTAAAAAAAGTTATTTGGGGTGGGGGAGAGAAAGGGTTTTCATTGATTAAGATTATAAAGGAGCCTGGAGGCTAAAATGTTTGAGAATAGTTGATCTAATCCAACTTCTTCATTTTACTATTGAGTAAACTGAGACCAAGTGAAGTAAATTGAGTGGTTAGGATTGTACAGCTAGGAAGTAATCCAGCTCCTCTGGTCTTTTTGGAAGCAGGGATGTTTCTTCCTTCCTTCCTTCCTTCCTTCTTCCCAGCACAGTCTGTCACATAGAATTGATGCTTAATAAATGCTTAGTCGTTGATTACCTCTAGCTTTCATTTTTTTTGTGCTTGTAATGGGAGCACCTTCTACTCTGTAGGCACTCGACAAATGTTGAGTTATTTTTAGCATAAAGTAACAGAGTTATTACCATTTTGGTTTCACATCATAGGTGATATATATCATCAAGCTTCTTTTTGACATTTAGGAATTCAACGTTAAATGTTTCACAAAAATAATTTCTTGTTATCAGAACATGAGATATTGTGACCCTGGGGATGTCAGTTAGCTCTTCTATCTCCCAGACAGTTCCCTGGGCCTTCTCTGCTAAGTCTTAGTGGAGAGAGTTTCCATTATCCCATGGACTGACAGTTCTGAGGATGCTTCTGATTTTCCACAGTTATTAGCGCAGTGTCTACCACATACTAAATATTTCATAAATACTTTTTTCTTCATTCACATCATCCTTAACAGCCTCATCTCTAGATGGTATATGCATTAGGAAAGAACTCATTCCGAGATTAAGTGAAATTAACATATGATATCCTATACTAAAATATGTAGAGTGATCTCATATTTCCTAATGTAGTCTTTGCCCACCACCTCTTATAGTATTTTAAAAAAAACCAGTTGAACAAAACTTACACATCAGCCCAGTCTGACATTATATCTCCAGTCGTAATCCTTCTCTGACCTCTGAGAAGAGGGGAGGGAGGAGGTGTTTTCTCCTGTCTCTAATTTGAGTCACATAATATCTTTTAATTGGAGACTGTTGGGATGTAGCTTTTTTATTTTTCATCTGGGCTATCCACCAAGTTCACTTCCCAAATTTTTTCTTGTTAAATGAGTTGGGATCACTCATATTTTGTGCTTTTTAGGTAAAATGAACCTCACAAATTTATACCCTCTGATGCAGAATTTGTGGTCATTTGAACAAAGGCCTGACTGGATATCTTTTGTAAACAGGCATTATTAAGAGAAAATAAACTTTAAAAATACTTTAAAATAGTTTCTAAGATGTCCATTTGGGTACAAAATATGAAAAACATTTTGAATTTTCCCAGAAGGAGGTCCACCAAAGGATTTCTATTAGGACCGCTAGCTTAGTTCAAGTCAGTTCCAGTGCTTGGCACATAGTTGGTGCTTAATCAGTGTTGACTGATTGAAATCACAATATATTCTTGAAAAAAGGAAAGCTTCTATCTCCTGTACAGTAATGTGCAACCAGACTTTTAGCAAATTCAAATTGATCTCTCACATAATTAATCTGAATGAGTTTGCATTGTTATAGGGAGTGGTTTTTGGCAGTGTTCTGTGGCAAAACATTTTTAATGATTGTAACATAATAATAAAAATAAAATTGACTGAAGGAACTTTGCTATAATCTGACTTTAAAATAAAACAAATAGGTTCAAAGGGTTTTTTGTATGAACTTATGCACAAAATATACTTCTTAACCTTAATCATGTTCCTGAAAACGATCTTTCTTCCTGGAATACATGAGATTATTGATCACTGGGGCAAGGGGAGGAATGGAAATCCACTTTTGGTGTGTTATTATTTTTTGTATGTTTCATTGCTTTTTAAAAATCTTTAGTTTGGGAGATTGACACAGTTTGTTGAAAAGCAGATGAATATATTGGAATAGATGATTTGAAGAGTTTTGTGATTAAAGTTATTTGGTATGTGAGAAATAAAGGGACTAGGTCACAGAGTTGGGGAATCTGTGGCCTCAAGGCTACATGTGACTCTCTTTTGAATCCAAAATTTATCAAATCCTAAATTTGGATTCAGTCAAAGGGCCACACTAGAGGGCCCTGAGGCCACAGGTTCCCCACTCCTGGACAAGGAAATGAGGAAGCCAGTACTGTTGTATCCCAAGGCAGCAGAAGTTGTTCTGTTCTGGGGCCTTGGTAATAGAATATTGGGAACAGATGCATCCAGAATTCTCTCCAGAACAGTGAGCCAAGGTGGTTTTGTGTTCTGGCTTACTGATATCCTCTCTGATATGATGGCATTTGAATAGGGATTGCTAGGTATTTTGTGGTGTTATGGCTTAAAATGAGCATTGATGGCAGGTGAGCATTAGCATTGCTTTCCAGCGAGGGTCTGTCTGCTAAGGAGCTCATAACTGGAAGTTGTAGGCCTTCCTTTGGGCTCAGTTGGGGTTAGTTTCATTGTTTCAGCAAAACCTCAGTAGCTCTTGCTACTCACCTTCTACAGAGAAGGGAAGGAACTTTCCTAGCTTGTCTCTTCTTTCTATTGAGGGAATGAAATTAAATTGCACACTGGTGTACTATCTTAGTTAAATCACTTCTCTTTGGGCCTTAATCTCTCTTAGAAGATCTCTGTGGTTCCTTTGCATCTCTGAACAAGCAAACTGCTACTGGAGCCACCCACACCACTAATTTCGCTAAGCGTGTCCATCTCTAGTGAAGAACTGTATGAGATGAAATTAATTTTCCCATTTTTTACTGGTGGCCAAAGAAAGGGGAGAGAGGAGGCCTATGTATAGGGGCCAGCACATTGTAATTGCTACAGTAACTGAATCTAAAAACGGTGCTGTGTTAAGGAAATACAGATCGAAAGAACATAATAATTTGGAGTGGAGAAAGACGACTTTAGCAGAAAAGAATCTTGGTTTGTTCAGCATTCACCCAAAGGACATGTTTGGGAGCAATTTCCATCATGAAAAAGTGTCTAGCCACAGGTCAAATTGTATATCAGAGCCGTGATGGTTTTGCATTTATTCATAGCTTTTATTGTCTTTGAATACGGTCAGTTCTTTGGAGCTGAATCTGGGGATCTAGATTTTCTCTTTCACCCTTATAGATTAATAGGCTCTGCTAGCTTAGTGTCCTAGAAGTTAAGCTGGAGAGAACTAATTTTCACATGAGACTGCCTCCATCACTGATAGGTACCTTACTATGCAATGAATTTAATCCTGAATATTTTCATATTAATCACATTTTTGTAGAATGGATTTTATTTTAAATGCACCTAAATAGCTTTATTTGAGAAGGGGGCAGATGTGATAGATTTTTAAGTAAAGAATCATGTCATCATTTTCCTTAAAGATTTTTGTTTTCCTAAATCTAGATTTCTTATATCAGCTTTGTTTGACAGAGATTAACCTGTATTTTGGTCTGCCCTGTCCTGGAGAATAAAAATTCCTCTTTAGGCACAGATGCTGACCAATATGGAGCCAAACATTCTGGCCTTCTTCCCTCTTGGCTATGAATCAGGACTGATATGGCCTGAACTGTTCAGTGGAGTTCTACTTTCCATATCAGCAGAACTCCAGGATGGAACTATCTCAATTGGAACTTGTAAGCCGGAAATAAACTATTTTGCTACTTCTAGCTTCCTGCCACACTTCCCAGAATAGATACATCTTCTAATCTTACTCCTCCTTACCTCTGACATCACCTTGAGAAGCTTAATGGAATTTTTGAACTATGAATGGTTAGATTTACAAGGAAAGAGATCCAAGGATGTGGGAGGAAATGGAAGGATGACGATTTTTTTCCTGGGGTGTGCCCAGGTACCAACAACTGCTAACGGTGCTAATTGTCACTGTAAGATGCTTAACTGTTTGTGTTTTATTCCACTAATGGAATGTAAAAAATTCTATTCGGGGTGCGGGAGGGGAGAAATAGACTTTTAAAATTTGTTTCTTAATTCCTGGGGTCTTATACATAGTACGCATTTCATCAATGCTTGTTGGACCAAATTGGATTCAATTGACTATTGCTTCTTTGGTCCAACAGGTAGAGAAATCTGTCTTACAGCTAACTTTTAAAGCTAAGTTTTAAAGCTCTCCAAAGCTCTTTAATGTGGATATGACCAATTAAGAAAAAAAAGCTTTCCCTGGTTTTGTCTGTGATTGACAAAAAGATCTATTTTAATTAATTTCTAGATTTCTTTATCTTAAATAGTATACTTTTTTTAAATGGATATTTTGTTTTGGGGAGAAAATTTGGAACCCAAAATTTTGTGGAAATGAATGTTGAAAACTTAAATAAATAAATAAATTTTAAAAAATTGATCCCTTTATCTGAAGGTGTAAGGACAAAAAGTTGAAGCAAACCTCTTAAGTGTTTAGAGCAGAGGACATAGTGAGACTGCCAGCAGACTAAGATTCCTGGACATGGGTCTTCTTTTGGCCTATAAGTGCTTCAGGTTGAGGAGGTGGGGCATGACATTTTTAGCCCTTTTATTAATAATTTGAGGGTTTTGAAACCTATGTGCTGGTAGATACCAGATTGCCATAGAACTTTGTTTCTGACCTTTATGATATATTTTGTCTTATTCTCTTTGTAATTTTCACTTGAATGATGCCAATTTTGGTTTAGACTATACGGTGGATTTGGAGAATCATGTAGCCACAGTAATTATGAGCTTACTGTGCTATTTAAAGTTGATTTCTTTGATTTTGTCCTCTGGCCATTCTAATTGAACTTTTTTCTGCTTGTGATCAGAATCCAATGAAAGATCTCCAGGCCTTTTATAAATGTTCTTAGTTGAAGATGGTCATTGTTACAAGTTAATATAAAGATATTAAAAACATGTGTAGTGTGCTGCCCTCTTTCCATCTCAAAATTTCCTCCTTAACTCTGCCCATGTAGTCTCCATGGGCTAAAACAATATGATCCTGGAGGCTAAAGGGTGGAATATTTACATTGTCTTACAGTATGTTGATGGTTTTCAAGTAAAATTAATATTTTCAGGAACGTAACAAAGAATAACTTACCAGGATTTATGTTATTAAATATTATAATTTTTTTGCTGTGAATGTAATTGACGTGAAGAAGTCTTCATGTTGCTTAATTATAGCAGTATTATATTCTAGGCCAGAAAATTAAATAAACTAATTCTTTAGGTTAATAATCATAGCTGAGCTTTTAGCTGTCCTTTGCAAATGGCATTAATGTCCTTTCTATCTGAACAGACCCAGGAAGGGGGAGCTGTAGGTGAAGGTGGCACAGTTATCCTTGCTGAAGGATGCAGTTTATAAGTGGAGTATCTGGTATGGATGAAAGTGTATCATTCTTTGGCATGGTCAGTTTGATCCCAAACTTTCCTTTCCTGGAAAAGTAGCGGGGAATGATAGTGGGACAGCCCCCTCTAATGCTTTTTTAAAAATATGATATACCTCCTTGCTAATTGCTAGTGCCTTTCTCCCTTTTATTTTCTGTATATACTTAGGCATACATGTTATTTGTGAATGTTTTTCCATCTTCTAGCACATTGTCTGACACATAGCTTTTAATAAAGTCTTGTTGTACAAATCAATGTCAGATCAGACTTGCAGTTGAAAAGTTTTGACTATAGAATGGATCAACTTAGAGTAGGAACCCATTGCTGTTGAAAAGGTCTTTTTGCTTTTTCAGTCATTAATTCCCCTTAGATAGGGTCTGTGGTGGACCCATCCTCTACTAAAATTCTGCCTTAAAGTAATGATACCTAAACTTGAACATATTACGTACAGTAGAACATAGTCTTAAGTAGAGGGGCTGGTATAATACCTGCTTCCACTATCTTCCGGCAGTGATGGCAAGCTCAAGTAAATAAATATTTGCATATATCTATGTAGTATGTGGATATATGTAATATTTACATTTTTAAAATTCCTGGATTTTATAGGACTCAATTTTAATACTTTGTAAGAGGTGGTATGGTGTAGTAGAAATCATGCCGTATTTGTTTGTGGTAAAATAGAACCTGGGGTCAAAAGTGACCTTACACGATCATGATAGCTTTCTGGACCTCAGTTTCGTTATTCATAAAATGAAGGTGTTGGTTGGACTGTATGACCTAAAAGTTTCTTTCCCGTATGAATCAGATTCAATGAATTCAACCATAAGCATTTATCAAGGGTCCACTATGTGGGAAGACATTATTTTTATCTTTGTCTAATAACTATTTCTCACTCTCAAGAAATTTACAGTCTTTAAAGGGGTGGTGGTTAGTTTTAAAAACTAGTATATACTATCCAATTTGAGAAGGAGTACTACTGGGGGAGAGAGAGATGGAGGGGCTTGAGGAGCGCTCATGAAAAACATTCTGTAGGAAGTAGAAAATGATTTGAACTGAGAAAGAATCAATGGATTTCTAGAATCAGTGCTGACCTTGCTTGCATAGAGCATTGATGACCTGTACAAAAACACTGAGGTTGGAGATGAAATGCATGTTCAGGGAAAGGCAAAAGGGCATATTTGATTGTAGTGTAAACTGTTTGAAGGGTAAAATAAAGTAAATCCAGACAGGCTAGAAGACATTAAATGTGGGGGGCAAATGGCAGGGCTTGTTTTTTAGCTTAATGACAATACTGAAGGTGCTTGAGTTGGGGAAGTGGCAGATCACTTTCATATATATGGGTATATGTAAAAAAAAAAATTTCTTGTACACATATGCTCTTTGAATGTGAAAACAGTTTTAAGAGGAACTTTCCCAAGATAGAATTCATTTTTATTTTAATCCTAACAATTCTCTGTATATTTTTTACATTTTAGATCCAAGACAGTAGAATCAAATTCAAGTTATTAATAACTATTTGATGTAATGGGATTTCAATTATTTTTGGCAACGTGTACAAAGAATATTTGATATCCAAATTTTTATGAAAGGAAATGGAACCCCCAATGAGTGGTTAGATTTTGTGTTTAATATCAGACAATGAGTACAGGTGTGTCTATTAAATCCTACGCTTGTATTTTCATGGCTCTGGTGTTCAAATAATTATAAAATTTTTTAAAAAAGAAAGTCCTTTTTTGAGGTATAGAAAACCACATGACAGAATTTCTAAAATATCAAAGATTTGTATAATGCATGGTACTTTTAAATATTATGCTTGGTTCGCTGTCTATCCACTCTTTATGCAATTTGATATAAGTAAATATAACTAAAGGATAAATAATTAATAGCGAAATTATTGACTTATCAAACAACATTTTGGTAAACTTTTAAGATAAAGATAAATGAAGTTTGAGCGATTTCCAATGTTCCAATGAGAATGCTGCCCTATATTCTATTTTTCTATGGTTATCTAAGTACTCTATGCTTTAATTACATAGATAATATACTAACTAGGCTGATATAGGATAGCTGAGAAGTAGCGTAATGTTGACAGTTAACCAAAACTATAGAAAAAGCAACCTTGACTTTTGATGGTGATGATGTCCTGGATGGAAAAAAGAATGTCTCTAAACTTTAATTATGACTAAAGGCAAAAATGTTGATAACTGTGAGAATCAGAGTTATGTTGTTAATCATTTGACCTCATCCCCCAGGACAGAATAAACTTGTCTTTTCTAATCTCTGCTGCATTTTAATATAATGCAAAACTCTTCACTCATAGGATCAAATATGTTAGATAATCCAGTTTTATGGACAAAGTAGACATGTACAGTATAGTTCAGTGAGAAAGCTGCTGAATTTGAAGACACAGGACCCGAGTTCAAATCCTGACTCTGCCACATGTTTATTTCCTGTATGACTTTGGGAAGTCACTTAACCTCTCCGGGCCTCAGTTTCCTGAGCTGTAAATTGAAGGGGGTTGGATTAGATGACCTCTGAGGTCCCTTTCAGCTCTTGAGCCTGTATGATTGAGCAGTTAGAAATTGATATTCCTTTCTGTAGGCCAGAAAGTTGGCACACACTTTTAAAAGGTCTTGATTAAATTATTTTACCCCTGGCCATTTATTAACTATCACTTAACTGGAAACAGTGATGCACTTAACTCACTAATATTTGAGTTGCCTGTGTGAAGTGATTTGTTGTGGCCTCTAACTGCTTCTTCTCTTCCTTCCTTTTTGTCACCCTGCAGTGTTCTGTGCCAAGGTCTTTGTGGCTAGGCTGCTCCAACCTGGTAGAGAGCATGTGCGCACTGAGATGCCTGCAGAGCATGCCCAGTGTCAGATGTCTCCAGGTGCCTTTCTTCTTTCTTGTTGTAAATGTGTTATGCGTATGCTGTGAACATTTGTTAAACTCTTGAGTAGTCTGTTTAATCAAATTGTTAAGTCTGCTAAATGTTTTGTGTAACCTGCTCTGAGTAGCCCCAGGAAGCACACTTAGTAATGAATTAGAGCTGAGAGGGCCTCTCTGAGTAGCTTCTTCTTTGGCTGGGGATCCCTTTTGTGTTCTTTCTCCCTTGAAGTTGTGGTTTTGATAGTAAATAGTTATGCATGTTGCCCGTCACATTTTGCCTTATCACTTCTTTAGGTCTTAATATTTTTAGTTTGGCTAATTTTTGAAGGGTTTTTTATAATAGATTGTGATAGATGCTGAGACCTTAGGACCACTTTTCCAAATTAAAAGTGTACCTTGGAAGAAAGGAAACCAACCCCATCCCCCCCAAAATAATAAAGAGCATGTAACTGCAGTCCCTGGCAGCAATCAGCTGTATGCTACAGTATCATATAAAGTTCTCAGCTTCATGCTGGTCACCCAGCAGTTTGAACCAGTAGGTCTTACACTTTAACTCTGACTCCACAGACTGGGACTTTGCCAGATCAAGCCTGGCAAGAAATTCTAAAGAATTCTTCACCTCTCCTCCTTTCCTTGTCCCTCCCTAAAAAGTCTTGTGGCAAATTTAACAAAGACTGAGTTTGGTTGCCCAGCTCTTCTGGGAGCCAGACTGTCTAAATCAGTTTAATTTGGGAAACCTTATTTAGGGAAAGCATGTGTTGATGCCTTATTTGAGTGGTAATATTAAGATATCATCATTTGTATACTTCCAATTTGTCCTGAAAGGAAATATGAAAGTTATTATAATGCTGCCTATATGTATGGCCTTCATACTGGCAGCACCAATAAGGAAGTTATTTTTATCGATGATGAGAGTGGCTTTACTATTATACTAAAGTCATCACTCTCTTGTAATAGTTTTACAAACTGTAAATGAAACTAGGGAGGGAGGAATGAGGAGAATAGTTTCCCCTCCCATTTGAGATGGTGGGTTTTTTGTTTTCCATTGCACGGCTGACTAGAATTGCTTTCAGATTAGTTAGTGTCAGTATGGTCATTTATTCAAATGTACTGTATTTGGAAACCACACTGGAACTTGGCTGTAACATTATTTGTCATACACTAGAACTTGATATAAGGTTGTCTTGGACCCTAGACAAGATGGGGATTTGGTAATAAAGTCCCATTAAGACTTAGTTTATGAGTGTGTGGGGTGGGTGTCATTTGTAAGATGCAGGGCACACACACAGATGTTCCAGCGAGGCTCCAGTGTATCCTGGATATTTATCTACCTTTGAAAAGGTGTTTCTGAGCTTGTTGATGTGTTTTTTTTAATGCCGGTCCTTTTCTAAATGCTACCTAGTGCATGCCTTTGGTTTGCCTGATAATGAATGAAGATATTTGTATTATAGTGTTTATCTCAATTGCTGTTGATCTGAAAATTGTTAACTTGAATATTATCCAACGGCTGATTCCATTGGTCTGACCCATTGAAGGGGTTGCACTTAAAGAATTATTAGAAGTGCAATTTGTGCTGTATTGTATCCAATTAAAACGAAGTGACCAGTTGCAAACACTCCTCAGCCAAGCTGGAGCAGCAAGACAACACTGCTGCTTTATTTTCGTAATGGGGATTGATGTGAAAATTCTCTGAAGTGGAATGGGTGGAAGGGTAAAAGGGCAATCCACATTTGTTACTGAGTTCTTAATTGACTCCTTTTCACACAAGATAAGTTTTTACATTAGAAAAATGGGGCTTTGCCCTGAGCAGTTATCCCAGGAATGGGGAAATACATTTTTTAGAAGTAGGTAAGGAGTTTGTTTGCATATGGTTTTGTTTTCCCTGATTTGGACTTGGGATGCATTCTCCACTGTAAAACGAAATATTTACTTAGCTGGACAGAATGAGCAGATCTGAATTGTGGTGTTCTGAAAGCTTTCGTGCATCAATCTCTACTTAATTCCCCAACTGCTTATGGGAGTGGTAAAGGGAACAGTGTCTGAGATAAAGTGATATGAACTAAAAAGGCTTTCCTTCATGGTTCTAGTCAGCTTTATTCCATGCAAGGCCAAGCAATGACTCCCCCCACTCCCCCAACAATTCTCTTAAATACAGTGATTTGGGATAATGTCTCTGTCAGTCAGCCAATCAGCAAGCATTTATTAAGTCCCCACCATATGCCAGGCACTGGGTCGAGTGCCTGGTGATATAAAGAGGCCAAAAGAAAAAAAAAGACAAGCCCCAAACAAATAAACCTTTGCTCCCAATGAGCTCATAATCTAATGGGAGAGACTACATGCAAACTATGTACCAACAAGATGCACACATGTACATACATACATATACGCATATGTACATGATAAACTGGAGCTAATCAGAAGAAAGGCAACTAACTTCTTATTAACTGATTTGTTGACTGATATCCAAGAATGAAGCTTTCCCCTTTTTTTGGCAGGGTTGTGGAGTTGGGTTGGTGGTGGAAATGGCGGAGTCTGTTCTTTAAAGGCATTCTAATAATTGGAAGTGGAATATAAGTGGAATAATTATAAATGAAAAAAAGGAAAAAATGTGTAAGATTGGAACTAATGGATATGAAAAATGGGAGAGGGATAAGGAAAAAGACAGGAGGAACATTGAGAAAAGAATTCCCAAAGTCTTGGATGACCAGATCAGAATATGGGTCGTGGTTTCATGGTGACCTCCCAGAAGGTCCCTTTTTCCTGTATTGTTCAGATAGGGTAGCCTTCTAGGTCCTTGGGTGTGACCTTTTTAGTGAGTCCAAGTTTTACAGAATAACTCCTTTTTATTAAGTGAATTTGTTCTAGGAAGTTTAGATTCAGTCAGAGGGTTGCACTTGAGGACCTAGAAGGCCACAGGTTCCCCACCCCTGCTATAGGACTTCTGACTTCAGATGGCTCATGTTCAAATTCTTAAGCAAATAGGGCTTTGAAAATAGTCTTTAAAATTTGATGGGCAAGGATTACTGAGTAGTGGTAAAAGCTGGAAGACCAACAGTGCTAAGCTAGAGCCATTAAGAAATGTATAGCCTTTATTTCATTTAGGTACATGAAGAGAGCAAAATAGAAGCAAAAAAAAAATTAAACTCCAGTTAATATGTTGAACCCCAAACAACCCAAATATGAAATTTAAAAAAATGGAGTGGTTAAAAATACTTGGTGATCCAATCAAATCTATGTATTTTCCTCATCTATTGAACAGGAACACTGAAGAGCTAACAATTGTAAAGTATTTTGAGGTTGGAAACTGCTTTTCAGTTATCACATTTGAGCCTCAAGGCAGATGGCAAAGATGGAATCCAAACCTAGGTCTTCAGACTCTAAATCCAGCAAACTGTCCCCACTACTTCATATTACCTCCTTTTTTCAGGCCAAATTCCAGACAGATTATTTTGACATTCTGGTTTAGTAGGTTTAGAAAATATATGGACTTGAATTCTGTGTTTAAATGAGTTCACTGAACATGATTTCATCCCTGGTGTTGTTTTTAAAAACACCTTTTGTTCATTGAAACACTTATTGCTCTGTTTCATCTCTTGACTCCTGCAGTCAAGGCCTGTCTTCCTGCCCACTGTTTGCAAATACACTTTCCCCATTGCCTCTTTCCTTTCACTTCTTTGTTTCTCTTTCATCTCCTTCTAATCATCTTCAGCACCTGTGAGGCTTAGACTCTCTGTTCTTAGGTGGTCATATCCATACCTTCTTCACCAGGCTCCTAGCCAAGGTCCTCCCACTAATGGCTGTCACATGGAGAAGATGTCAGGGCCTTCTTTTATCCTCAGGCGTTGATTTGAGGATTCTTTGTATCTCAGATGTTAGTCTGTTGAATAGTTTTTGTTTCAGCCACTCAATGAGGGAGCACTTTAGCTGCAGAGTAAGTGCATGGCTGGATTTAGAGAATTAAAGTCCAAGAATGTAAACCCTTTGATAAGAACAGATTGGCTTTTCACTTCTGGTGGATGAAAATGAAACATGTCATGGAAAATGGTAAGGGCCTCTGAAAGTTAAATGAGGAACAAAGACAATCAATGCATCTTGAGGCTTTCTATGTGGTTTGGCTATGCTTTGGGGTTCACATAGCCATAGGGATGGCTCAGTGATCTCACTTTTTGAAGCAGTGAAAAGAGCCAGATTTTGTATTTAGAACAAGGCCTGAAGATTTTTGTTTATTCTGAGGAGATGAAAGTCAGCCTCCAACATGGGAATGTTTTAAAGTTAAAAATGCCTGTATTGAATATTTGTAGAACAGTTTCCCAACTGCTAAGGTTTTTTTTTTTCTCCTGATGCCTAACTGTGGCATTGAGGTGACCCTGGTCTCACAAAAGCCTTTACCAGCAGAGCACAAACTTGGGCCCATCTGACTGAGCCAGAAAAGCTCTGATTAAGGTCAAAATGCTAAGCCATGTGTCCAACTGGGAACCATCTTAATTTACGTGTGGAAAGGCTCGTCAATTGAAGGTTGCCCACTGGTAGATGTTTTGTGGGAGGGTGGGAAGGGAGTTTTGCATCTCAGCTCATTTGCATCTGAACCCAAGAGTTGCTCTGCATTGATTGAAGGGCATTATTGTATGGTATAGTTAGATCGTCACACAATTTAGATTTTTCACAAGGGTTGAAAGTAGAAAAGATAAAGGCAGCACAGTCTAGAAGAGAGACAGAAAGGGAAGAAGAATGAGAGCAATAAAGATGTTTAAGAGTTGGAGGGGACCTTCGGATATCATCTAGTCCAATCTCCCATTCAATACAGGGATATATTCCTTCTATAATACCCCTGGTAGCTAGTCATCACATTTCTGTTTGAACACTTTAAGTGATAAAGAGCTTGCTACCTTAAAGGCACCATATTCATTTTGAAGAGTCTTATTTATCAGTGGGGCAGCTAGGTGACGTGATTACTAGTTGTGTGATCCTGGGCAAGTCACTTAGCCCTGTTTGCCTTGGTTTCTTCATCTAAAATTTCCTTCCTGGAAAATTAAATGACAAAGACTCCAATATCTTTGCCAAGAAAACCCAAAATGGGGTCTTGGAGAGTCAGACATGACCGAAAATGACTCAACAAAAAATTATTGCTATCTTTTAAGGTTTATAAACAATTTTTTTCAGTAATCCTGTGAGGTAGGTCATGGTAGGCCACTATATGTTTTGGAATGGTTTGGACACTCTTGACCCTCAGTAGCGTCGAAGAGCCAGGATTAAATTTCTATATAAAACAGCCTCAACTCAGAGAATCATGTGTAATTACAGTCCCTGCTTTTGAAACAACTCAAAGCAGATGAATAGTCAATAGTTATGTTCTTCACAGAATTTTAGACTTGGCTGTACCCTCAGAGGTCATCTAATTCAGTCCGCACCTGAACAAGAATTCCCTTTGTATCACACCTAACAGGGGGTCATACGTTAACCTCCCAGAACAACTCATTCCACTTGTGCGTAGCTCTAATCTTCCTTTCATCAAGCCTAGATTTGCTGTATTACAACTTCCACATGTTACTCACAATTCTGTTTTCTGGGGTCAAGTGGAACAAGCCTAACCCTTCTCTTCCACATGAAGATCCTTTAAATACTTGAAGCTGGGCTGTTGCATACCCCATAAGTCTTTTCCTAACTAGACTAAACATTCCTGGTTCCTTCAGTTGACAGGAATATGGTAAAGTTTGCTCACATACATCATATCATTTGATCCTCCTAACAACACTGTAAGGCCAGTAGCACAGATGTCAGTACTCTCCATTTTACAGGAGAGAAATAAAGTGACATACAGCTACCAGGTACATTCTATGAAGGACTGAACACAGAAGCATCTGGACCTGGAAGTAAGATTCATTGTTTATGGCACTGTACTTAGATCTAAGGCATATTTCCATAGCTAAAGATGACACCCCAAACTTAGCAAGCTGCTTAAGAGCCTTTGCCATTAGTCATGAAGGGAGGGGATAGGTAGAGAATGTGAAGTGATCAGCAGAAATCTCTCCCTACTATTGGGGGAGGAAAGGCATTCCTTAGTTATCCCCTGACATGAGACAGTATCTATCCTGTACATTGGATCTATTTCACTAGATGATGGGTCAGTACTTTAGAGGTAATAGACAAGAGAAGAAAGAATGTTTTTACTTAAGTCAGTAGACCTGGACTTAAATCCTGGCCCTGACACTTATTAGTCGTTGGATCTTGGGCTTAACCTCTGAGTGCCAGTTACTTCATCTGTAAAATGAGTCTACCACATAGACCGTTGGGAGGAAAGCACAATGTAACCTTTACAGCTTTATATAAATGCACGTCAATATTACTGTTACTCCTTCCCCCAGTGCAAATCACTACGCATTCAGACCTTCTCAGTCGGAACAAACCTTGCCTGTCAGGTTTTTCTGTAAGTCCTCCAAAGCAAATCTGTCCAGTACGCTGGAGGCCCCTCGTCCCAGTCTTTTAATAATGCACTTAAACATGATGTTTATGACATGGAAGAGCAAAACCAAACTACCGTGAAGATAACGGCAGCTTAGACACCAGCATCCACTGCAGAATGTGAAGATGTAGAAAGTGCCATCTTGGTGAATTTTGATGAAGGCCTTCAAACTAAATGGAATTCTACCTTGGTATTCTGCATCTTCAGAGTGCAAGTCGGCATAGGGGAAAACCACAAAAAAAACAGTGGAAAATACAGTTTGGAATCAAGAAATAAAAGGGGCCAAAGGCTCGTGGACTAGTCAGATGCCTCATGTATGAAACTAACCATATCACATACATTATGCATAAGCTCTCCCAAATATTCTGTGAACTCTTCTACTGAACAATGCCAATTTGGGAAGCTAACCCACACAATTCAACAAAAAGTACAATTCAAATAAGATCCAGTTGCTAGGATATGGTTAGAATTTTCACGGGAGTTCCCTCTGTGTGCCATAAAACCATATTTGACCTTCTTACACTGAAGAGTGTTTCAGTCTGGAAGAGACTCCTAGGTATGAGTTAAAGATATTTGTAGCAGTTCATGAAAAAGCATACACCATAAGTTACAATATAGACCCTTCACTCACAAAAACTGCCTTTCCTATAGACCCAAATCTTAGCTATGCAATTCATTCAACAAAGGCACAAGCAATGATGGACTGTATGGGGAATAATTAGTAGGCTCATTTGACTAGAACTTTGAGTAGGTGAAGGAAGTTTGTGGGAAACAAGACTGAATAGCAAGGTGGGAGCTAGGTTATGGAGGACTTTCAATGCCAGGCTGAGGATTTTTTGCTTTATCCAAGAGGCATTAGGGAGTCACTGAAATTAAAAAAAAACACCACATCAGTAATATCTTTTGTTTTTATTTTATTTATTTTTAAAAGACCGAATCTATGAACCAGATGTGGTCTTATGCTGATCTGCATATCAGCTCAGGTTTTGGGCCAGAACTGGTTTACAGCTCTTTAAGGCAGTCTGCCTTGCCACTTTCTTTCTATATTAATGTCCAACTAAGTCAACTGATCCAAGTCACCTGGTCTGCTTAGCTCACTGCTGCTCTGACTCTTGGGATAGCATATATTACTGGCACACACACCAGGTCCTAGCCATTTGTTTTTACTTCTGTTTTTTTCTGCATAAATATTCCACAATCCCACTCCTCCTCCACTTACATTTAAACCTAAAAACTCTTCAAGCTCTTTCTCATCTATATCAAGTCTTTCCACTGGACTCAACCTGATCTAGAATGTATTTTTCAAATCCTTCTCTTGCTGATCTGCTCTATTCAGTAAAATCTTACTTAAATTTAAGATTGACAGCTAGGTGGTGCTGTGGATAGAGTACCAGTGCAGGAGTCAGGAGGACATGAGTTCAAATCTCACCTCAGACACTTGACTCTCACTAGTTTTGTGACCTTGGGCAAGTCACTTAATCCCAATTGCCTCATCCTGGGTCATCTCCCGTCAGCCTGATTCAGTCACTGGATTCAGATGGCTCTGGAGAAGAAATGAGGCTGGTGACCAGCACAGCCCTCCCTCACTCAAAACAAAGTGCAAGTCATGTCATCATTTCTCTGATGGCATGGTCTTCTTTGGCAATGAAGGTCGAACACACTTAAATTTACGATAGTCTTTAATATAATTTTACCTACCTCAGCTTGTTCCTCCCTCATTTACCCCAGTTGGTTTATGCTTCTTCTAGGACTAAGCCTCCCAAGTCCAATAAACATTCTACCTGTCCTCCTTTGAAGATGTCCTCGGAGTTCACTTTCTACACAATTGGGCAATTACGTCCTGTTAATGTTGTTCACCCTTCCCAGCTTCCTCTGCTTCCAATGACTTGGTAGAGTCTCATATCTCATACATATACGATGTCTTTACTAATGTTTTCTGTTCTAGGCCCTAAACGTTCAGAAACACAGGGAACCATGATTGTTTGCTTTGTTGTTTTTCTCCCCAACGTATTATATAGCATCGTACATGTGTGAGCACTTGTAATACAGAGAATAGAGTGATCATGAGGGTTAGCATTGTTAAAAGCTTGGAAATGCAGTTTAATCAATCTGTACACCATCTGGAGCAAGTTCTTTAGAAGATCCAGTTATCCATTGGGTATAGATTTTGATTCTGTATCTTATTTCTAATAATGTTCCTTTCATGGAAAGTGGAATTGATTTTTTTTTTCTCCTCAGGAGGATGTATGAGGAGGAAAAATTTAGCTGTGGCTATAGTCTAAGAATTCCAAGTTAAAAGCACATGGGATTTCAAATATGACAGTAACTCCCATAGGGCTCCCGTGCACCTATCTGCTTTCCATACTGCCCTCTACTGCAAGACCATGAACTTTGCAGAGTTATTTCCTCATTTTAAACCCAGGACTTTGAGCCTCTTCTCCAGGGAAGGCTCAAACTCTTATGATTCCCAACTGCTTTCTTCACTTCACCCTTTCTCCCTTCAGTTTCCCTTCCCTTTTCCCACTTCACTTTGGGTTTAGAAAGAGGCAGACACATGGACCAGAGTCAAAACTTTTCATCTCCTTACCCCACCCCCCTCACTTCATGGATGCCAGGTGTAATGTTAGAACAACCTTCCCAGAAACTTTGATATGTGTGACAAGGGACCACTTGCTATAAATCAGTCAATAACTAAAGTCCTACTTGTTGATTGGGAATAAATCCATTTGGGATCCCAGAAATGTCCATCTCCATGGCGCCCATCCCTTGGTCTCCCAACTAGTTAACTTTTAATTTGCTTAAGAGAAAGCAACTTTTTTGAAGTCATTATACAAGTGATCTGAATTGGGGAACAAAGAACAGTTGATACCTGATGCATATGAAGGAGACAGTAGTTTCTCCCCAGGTAATTTCCCTTGAGCAGTTCATGCTTGATAAATCACAGATAGGATGGCAACTACAGTTGGATACAGAGAAGTTTTAGGATTGCTACTTGAAATTTTGCCCTCCTTAGGATCTGCCAAATATATTTATAGATGGCCACTAGTGACTCACATGAACAAACTGAAGGGTAGAAAATCTCCCCCATCCATCCCTCTTCCTGCCCCGCCCCATTATTATTACTGGGAATGAAGAAAAATAACTATGCTTAGGTTATTTGTATGATGTGACCAGTACCTTTGAGCCAGCTTTCTCTTACAACTTTGATAGGTTCTTCTTGCTTCATGGGGTTTCTGTAAGTAATTCTTATATTTACTGTTAAGGAAAACAAAGAATTTGGAAGTCAGGATACTTGAGTTGCTTGTGTTGCTAACTTATTGTGCGACCTTAGCCAAGTCACTAAACCATTTGGGATCTGCTTCCTCATCTGTAACATGAGGGAATTTTACTGCTTGACACTTAAGATTGTAGGAACGTAGCTTTAGATGGAGAAGAGAATTTGGAAGCCATGCATTGGTTGTTCCCCTTGTTCATCCTCCAGCCATTTGATTTCACAAATGAGGTAATGAGGCCCAGAGATGTTAAGTGACTTGCGAGAATTGAACTCAAGCAATTAATGGCAAGGGTGGAATTTGATCCTCTGTGGTCAGATTCCAAATATACTGCTCTTTTCAAATTGCTTCCCCTTTGTTTCCTATTGTCCTGGGAATGTTAAACAGTTGTATTATGTGCACACCCTATTTCTGCTTCTTCAGTAGCAGAATCTTTCACAAATAAGGCATCTACACCTATTTTAGCACTTTACCATTAGATTAATCATAAAAATTGTTTTTATTTGGTTTCCTACAGATCACCTCTTTATTCTTGTCATCCACTTCTATATCTTAATTATCTACTTAGATGACTCTAATCTCTCCATCTGAATCTTATGAGCACCTCAAACTCAAAATCCAAAATGGCTGTTATCATCTTGACCCTAGCCTCATCTTCCTTCTTTTCCTTTCTCTTTTGAGAGTATTATCATCCTCCCAAACACACTTGTTTCTTCTCAGCCCCTCCTACTCTAGAAGTAGCTACCCTAGCTCTCATCACCATTTGTCAAGACTATTATAATAGCCTTCTAATTTTGTTCTCTCTCTTGCCTGTCTTTGCCCTCTCCAATTCACCTTTCACATAACTAACTGCCAAGAGAATCTTGCTAAGGCATACCAAGGAAATGGTCATGTCATTTCCTTGCTCAAAGACTTTTCAGAGTCTCCTCTAGTGCCTCAAGAATAAAATCTGAACTCTTTCACCAAAAACTTAAGATTTCCACAATATATCTCCTTTCGAGCCTCATTTAATATAACATCTCTTTATGGTTTTTCTATAATGTGACATGATCTCTTTCATTATGTATCCACACAATCCCGGCATACTGTTTCTCCCTAAAATTTCATAACCTCTTTCAAGTCTTACTTCAGAAACCACCTTCTTTTAAAATCTTCCCCTGATCCCCCTGATTTTCATCCTTTCCCTCATTCCCATAGAATACTTTGATGTCTCCTAAATTCCCTACTTTGTGTTTTACTCCTTTATGTACATGTTTTGTCAGTGGACAAAAAGATTCTTGAGTGTAGGACCTATTATTTTTTTCTTGTATTTCCAGTGCTTTGCTTATTTAGTGACAGCTTATTGAATTTTTTAAAAAAATGGAATTGGCTTGTCACTAGGCTTTTGGTATGGCCAGACTCTATTTACTTTCCTATTTTAAAGAAACCCAGGTGAATTCACACCATGGCTTCTGGTAATTTTTTGGGTATGACTCTTCTCATATGTTTCCATTGCACCCATAACATTCAGACGTGAGCTATAGCTATGAACTAGGCCATGCTGTTTAAACTTGTAACTTTGATTACAAATCAGGAGCTAGAGAACTAATTCTTTTTACATAATATAAAACTTTTGAGGTTAGGAATTTTTGGTTTGAAATGCATGTCTATTATATGGTGTCACCTACTGGTGAAATATGATATTACAAGTCTGCGCACATTAAACATTATTGGTTCGTTAAAAAAAAGACAAGGCAGAAATATTCCAGGAGCTGCAGTGAAGGTGTGAATCAACAATCATCCTAGAGGTTCTTGGGGTTTTGGAGACGGTGAGGTGACCAGTAATGGAAAGAAAATCCTGTATTTAGGAAAAGTAACTAAAATTGTACAGGAGACATAGTACTGTAGTATTGTACGCCATGGGGCTGTTTACCATCTTAACTCTTTCCTTGACAAAAAGTCTTTTGAGAAAAAAAATTAAAAAAAGGAACACATTCCTATTTTGGTAGTTTGAAGTCATTGGAAAAATTGCTTTCATTATTGAATTTAGCTTTCACTTTCACTGGAATAGATCCATTAATAACAATAACTGATGTTATATCAGTTTATATATCAATAACAACAATAAGTGATGTTTAGATAGTTTTTTTAAGGTTTTTAAGGTTTGAAAAGTACATGAATTTATTCCTTTATACTAGAAAATGAAAGCTAGCACTTATATATGGAAGATTTAAGCTTGTTTAGATAATTTAAGTGCACTACCTCTGTTGCTGTTGCCATACCCTTAGTTTTAGCCATTCTTAATGTGCCCATCCTAATGAGTTGTTTTACCAGTTCTTGATAAATGCCCCTGACATTCTTTCCTAGATTCCCTCCATATTAGTGGTACTTATTTGCAAGTCAGTTGGCCAGTCTTAATGACAGATTTTTACTAAGTTAACTTGTCCCATATATAAATTCAATAAGATACTGTAGCATCACCAGCGCTACACTCTATTTATTAGAGGTAACTGGCTCCAAAATATGTAGTGGCCACTATTTTGCTAAATGGCTCTCCCAACTGATAGAGAAACTTGAGTCATCTTGAAAAATGGCAATCTTTAGGATGTTATCCTTCCAAAGAAAACTGCTGGTACTCAATGTTGCTTTTGGATGTTGGGAAAGCTATCTTGAGAATAAGCCTAGTACCAGTACCAAAATAAAAGTTCACTTCTTATCTTATTAGAAAATTTGACCAGCACAGGGTTTTTTTTTTAAACATTTTATCCTTAGAAAATAATAAGGTAAGATTCTAGATACAGGAGTGTTGTAGGAATGGATCACCCACAAAGGCTATTGTTAAGCTTCGTTAAATATGTCACACTGATGGATGTTAGAAGCCCCAAAACAAGCTTCTTATATTAATTTCTGTGATGTAAATAGTTTTTTGTCAGAAATTTAGAGGCCTCCAAGTTATACCCAAAAACTCTTCAGTCCAAAGCAGTAACATTATATGTGCATCTAATGTGCAGTCATCTTTTGAGGAGTACCAGCCAGTGGTCTGGGAGAATACTGGAAAAGGAGAACTGTGACATTTTTCTTTTTCTTTTCCCCCATATAACATGGTTGAGACTCTTGTATTCTCATTTAGATTGTTTTTACTCCAAAAAGAGACAATAACAATGTTTCTTATGTGTATATATATATACGTATATATATATACATATGTATATATATATATATGGGCAGGTCATACTACCTGTTTCTCAGCTGAGAAAACAGGTGTAGAAAAGATAATTAACATGTCAGTGTCCAAAGTTCCATCACTAGTAG
>CM053769.1:366980167-367013856 GCA_028658325.1 Potorous gilbertii
TAGCCACCCACTACCATCCCATCTGCTTCTGATGTCAGCATTTTGAGTTTATTCCAGTTTGATCATTAGTTACTTAAAATTTACTTTTGAGCTTACAAACAAATCACCTATAATTGAATTTATTGCATGATTATGACACTTTTGTATTAAAAAAAATGAGGAAGAAAGGCTCGTTTTTCCTATTCCTTGTCCGAAGGTTCCACTTTTCTGATTGGCAACTTTCTATCCCGGAACACTTTGAGGAAAATCATGCCTCCTTTTCAGCCACCTCCACTTCTGCCTCTTGATGCACTGCCACACCTCATACCTTCCCTCCCGTTTTGGAAACTGTCTTTTAATCTATTCTCCTTGGGTCCCCTAACCAAAGTGCCTCTCCCTGGCTACCACTCCCTTCTCTATTGTTTTTCCCATTTAAAATAATAACCTGCTTGAAGGCAGGGACTTCTGGCTTGGCACCTGCTTGGCATTTAGTAAGCCCTTACATGCTTTTTGAT
The DNA here is from genome assembly GCA_028658325.1 of Potorous gilbertii. Lineage (NCBI taxonomy): Eukaryota > Metazoa > Chordata > Mammalia > Diprotodontia > Potoroidae > Potorous > Potorous gilbertii. The sequence goes on from CM053769.1 coordinate 366,980,662, forward strand.
TCATTCACTTGATGCTGTTATATAAGTATTCATGGTATTTTAATTCTGGACTTATAGATTTTTCTCAAACTTTTAGATACACTATTTTAGTTGAAATAAATTAGATCATGTGAGAAAAATTGCTTTAAACTTAACCAGCAGTTTACTCATGATTTTTTTTTTCTAATCTAGATAAGTAATGGAACATCATCTGTGATAGTCTCCAGGAAGCGACCATCTGAAGGAAATTATCAAAAAGAAAAGGACTTGTGTATTAAGTATTTTGACCAGTGGTCTGAATCAGATCAGGTTGAATTTGTGGAGCATCTGATTTCACGAATGTGTCATTATCAGCATGGACATATTAACTCTTACCTGAAGCCCATGTTGCAGCGGGACTTCATCACAGCTTTACCAGGTAAATATATATTTGTCTCTTGAAGAACCAGGCTGTGAGTGGGGTTCTGTGTTTTGCAATGTGAGTTTGTGTCAATAACTTTCCCAGTTGTTTTAAAACCATTTCCATAACATGTGAATTAACTCTGAGCCATATAATATTGGATGCCAGTATTCTTGGCCCCTGAAACATTCAGTAAGACTGTTTGGGGTTTGCTCGGCAAAGATACTGAAGTGGTTTACCATTTCCCTGCTCCATGAGAAAACTAAGGCAAACAAGGTTAAGTGACTTGCCTAGGGTCACACAGCTAGTAAAGTATATCTGAGGCTAGATTTGAACTCGGGAAGTTGTCTTTTCTGATTCCAGGGTTGGCATTTTTGTGCCACCTAACTGCCTGCCCTGAAACATACTAGCAGTTTAATAATGAGCAAGTCATTCAATTTCACAAAGCCCCAACAACTTTGTGAAATGAAGTGCAGGTTAGTGTACTTTGCAGATTGCAAATATGCATTGGGAAATACTTTTTACACCAATGAAAATAGACCCATATACACACATGCACACAAGTTTTGATGTCTCCAGGTGAGCTACATCAGAATTTGGGCTTAAAAGCTGTGTTTCAAGTTTCTCTTCATCACTGGTTTGGACTTCAAAGTTTATTTCTATGTTAAAATTAAATTTCTATGTTAAAAAAAAAAGCTTCATTGAATTCCAGTGAATTAATATGCATGTATTCCTTGAACCTTTTTTGCTTTTTTGAATTAACTTTGATTAGAGTCCCTTTGATTCAAGTTTGTCAGTGACTAAGTGGATCAATTTCTTTGAGCATCTTATGTCAAGGATCTTATGTTGCTTCAGAGGAGGATGTTACAGGCTGAAAGATTCACAGTGGCAATATTGGTCTGTGCACAAAACAGTTCTTCAGTTTCCATCCCCAGGTTGGGGGGCAGTAAGACATATCTGGGGCAAAGACAGTGTTATTATGGCTATCCCCTTGCTTTCACACCAGAGCTGCATTGTTATATTTTACTTGCAGTCCACTTGCAAGTGTGGATAGTCTGAGTCTTCATCAGTGAGACCTTTGGACTCTGGGCCCCAGGGTGCTTAGCACAAGTGCTAGAACTGGGCTGTCTTCAGTAGCCTTCTGAGACCACTGACGCTAAGGCCTGCAGGCCCTCACTCTGACTTGCCAGTATGCTGGCTCTTGGATTTCCAAACCCTTTATCCTTCTAACACATTTCAGTATGAGGTGTTTAGGCAGCTGAGGTGCTTGGAGCAAAAAAAATACTCTTTTCTCCTTTTGTTAAAAGTTTTTGTTATCTGCCACATTTCTTCCCTCCCTAGAAAAGCAAAATGTGACCTTTTCCTTCTGCCTGCCTCTCCCACCCCACCCCCAATCCTCTATTATAAGTGGCAGGTAGAGTCTGGTTGAATTTGATGTCTTTGCTTGATGCCAGAAGGGCCTGCCATCAGTCAGGGTTGTGCCTCTTCCTGCATTGGGCAAAGTTAACGAGCTGAGTGGTGATGCATTTATTAAGCCTCCACAAGGTGGCAGTGTTGCGGTTAGCCCAGTGTGTGGACAGTCTAGGTTTAGAGGTGGTCCCTTCCACCCTCTCTCAGAGATTGTTCCTATCTGAGACACAGGTCTGATGAGCCTACGGTCATGTGTATAAATATAGTGAATGTCATTGCACACAGGTCAACTTCCATTGTAAGTCCAAGGAACTGTCCAAATTCTTTTGTTGAACTGGAATTTTGTGGTATGGAATACTGAAAATAAACGGGCCTTTGGAGAAGGATTGGAAATCTTTTCATTATGCAGATGTTTTTGTTGTAATGGTATTTGTTTTAATAGGATTTGATCTGAAGATATATGTATGTATATACATCAATATATAGTACACATATGTATCTAATTGTGGAGGACAAGCTGGCCAAGTTGATCGTGTTAGTGTCTAGTAGACTTGGATTAAATCTGGCATTATTTCTTTAGTACAGTTTTGGCCCTGGTACAAGACCATGCCTTAAAAATATTAGGGGGAAAAATATGTCCATGTGTATGTTCATATTCGTGTTTAACATCGTGTTGGGGGATTTGCTAATCTTTATCCCACTGTGATTTTTAGATTTTACTGACAATCCCAAACTTGAATTTAAAGTTTATTGAAATGGATATGAAACCTAGACTTTTTATTGTGAAAACGATTAATTTTATATAAATTATCTTCATAGCTTTGGCTTGTTAATGCTCAGTTTGAGTATCATACCTGTCAGTGCAGGGAAAATGGAAAATGTTTGTGGTCTCTGGCTCCCTTTTGGTTTGGTGGAAAAGTGATAATTATGGTATGCTTTTCTTAAAATCATGGTAGATGTTTAGTCTGCAATGTCAATTTCTGCAGGCTAAGTTTGTGGTTAGCAAGAACTGTTGTTAAAAGAAAAATGTATGCCATTTGAAATAGAGGCAGATTATACTTTAAATAGAGGTGATAAGGTTTTGCACGCAAATTATTCAATTTGTGTATATCAGCAAAGGTATATCAACAAAGAAAGGATCTTAAAATCACTGACCCACTAGCCACTACCTTAGCCTTCTGCCTGAACCCAGAGGAGGGATAGAAAGCAGATGTCAGGGCTCTGCTTAAAACAGGATGGAGCAAGGGGGAGTGGGAGATATGGAAGAGTCAGAGCAGTGGGAGGGGGTAGAGTTCTGGGCCATTTAGTGGAGGAAAGAAACACCTGGTTCTCCAAAGGTAATGAGATTTATTGCTAGGCTGTTTGTAATTGCTTGCCTAGTATTTTCCATACTGATTTATTGCAGCTTCAGAGAGGTATGTATGTTGGTGTGTTTTTGATGATGATTCTCAACCGTTTGTACTTGTTATTTGATAGAAAGAAATGGTGGAGTTTTTGGCTTGGAGTACCTTTATGTGTTCGCCTTAATTCTTGGGTTAATTTATTCCAGGTTTAGATGGATCTAACAATAGAATGTTGTTATTTGAACACTTTTATGTTAAGTTTCTAGTGTTCCAAATTTTGAATTTCACAGCAAGATGACTATACCAAGATGCCTTTTAAAATGTCTAGGGCGGGGACATGGAGGCACAGGGCAGGGAGGGCAGAGGGTGTCTTTGAAGCTGCTTTCTGCAGTGCAGCACTCCACCAAGGTTCTTTGAAATGTGTTTCTAAAATAATAAATTTTTTTGTAATTGTATGATCTAAGCAATTGCTTTATACCTAGCTTTAGTCAAGGGCATTGAACTGACATTACCCATTTGAGTTTCATTTTGACATAGTGTTATTTACATATTAAGCTTTGAAATCTTTGCATTTTAATTGTTTTAATTTATTATTGAAATTCTTCCAAACCTTCATGTGGTGCCAGTAATCAACAACAGCAGCACTTCTTCAGCATCTTACGTGGTATTACGGCCTCATTTTCCCAGGCCATGGTGCTGTCATCTTGTTGCCTTGGGGAAAAAAAAAAGAATGACACAGTAATGAGTGCCAGATGTTGTTACTTAGGAAAGTGCTTAATTTTAGCACCTCAAAGGGTTTTTATTACAGGCAAATTGGGCACTGCCCACCTGGGGCACAACCCCACTCCAACAGACAGAACACAATGGCTGCCGAGGTCCCAGGCCCCTCTGGTTAGATCTGTGGGCCTTGCAGGTTACCCAAGATAGCTTGTGGAACAGCTATTCTACTTTGGGACTGGGTGGTTTCTACCCTACCCAAAATATAAGTAGCGTGTTCACGTATGAAGGGATACAAACTCCACTCCAAGAAGTGGACGAAACTCCTATTCATTTGACTCAACATATGGCATGTTTCCCCTATTGCTAGTATGAACTTTTCTTAACCAGGAACTCCTGCTCAGTTCTGTGTGATGTGACCTATTGATGTGACAAAGATCTCTTCACCTAGTGTGAGAGTCTGCTACATAAAACCTTTCAGATGGAACACATTTCAGCTATTTCCCCACCCAATATGTTGCTCCCAAAAAGTAGAATGCTGAGCAGTTAATGCCATTTCAGTCATAAGGGTTCTATGAGTAAAGTCTTTATTGGAGCTGAACAGAGAATGCAAGTACTGATTTTCTTTCTTTTTTTACACTAAACATTGGTTTTTATACAATATGTTTCATGGTATAGCTTCCTAAAGTTACTTTATGCCTTATGTCTTTTTAAAAACTGTTTTGGGGAGTTTCTACAGGCATTTGATGTCTACAGATTAAATGTAGTTTATGAAAGCTGAAAAAAAAATCAAACCAAAAATTTGGCAAGAAAAATGCCACTAATTCCTTTAACTATGTAGCCTTACAATTTCCAAATCCCATCAATTGAATCAGTACCCAATTCATGTATTTTCAAAAATATGATCTGATTTTGTTTTGAAGAATTCCCTTGTCACCCTTGCCATCTTTCCCCTTAACTAGAAATTATCTCTCATACACCTAGATTTGTTTGGAGCAGAGTAGGGAGTGACTGTGCATTAATAAGGATCCACTATATTCCAGGTACTGTGCTAGGCACTGGAGATGCAAATACGAAAAATGAAGTTACCCTACCTGGGGTAACTACTGGTCAACTGTATCAAATACAACAAAAAGTCAAGAAAAGAACAGGATCTCTGATAATTTTGGAGAGAGTAATTTCAGTTGACTGATAAAAATTGCAATCCAGATTGCAAAGGGTTGAGGAGAGAGAGGAAAGAAGTCAATGCCCACCATGGTACAGGACAAGAGGAGTGGCAGTAGTAGTAGTACCTGTTAAGTAGTCTTATTGTTCAGTGGGCTAATCATTCATTCATCACACAGTAAGTGCTCTCTCTTCTAAGCAGTGTATTCTAAATACTTCCAAATACCAAGACAAAACTGATTAATAGTTGATTTTACCTTCCCTTTTCTTGCCAGCTCTGCATAAGCTCTCTTCTCTCATCTGAAACTGCCACCCAATGGGGCAGGCCCTGATCACCTGCACTGTTTCAATAGCTTACTGGTGGCTCTGCCTTCCACAAGTCTCTCCTCACTCCATTCCATCACTCCACTAAGTGATTTTCCTAAAGCACAGGTCTGACCATGTGACTTCCTTACTCAATAAACTCCCATAATTCCCTATCATCTTTAAGATCAAATAGAAAATCCTCTGTTTGGAGCAGGATCCTGGCCTCCTTGCTGATCCTCACACAGGACAATCTGTCTCCTGACTGGGCAATTTCCTTAACTGTCTTCCAATGCCTAGAATGCTCTCTCCCTCCTCATCTTCAACACCTGGTTTCCCTGAAGTCTTAGGAAAAATCCCACAGGAAATCTTTCTGGATTCCTTTTCCTTCTAGTGCCCTCCCTCTGATTATTTTCGGTTTATGCTGTATATAGCTTTTTTGTACATAATGGTTTGCATGTTACCTCCCCCGTTAGACTGTGGGCTATTTGAAAGCAAGGACTGTCTTTGACCTTTGTGTCCAAGATTTAGCTTAGTGTCTGGCACATAGTAGGCACTTCATAAATGGGGATATCTGAGGAGTGGACAGCTAGCAGCATGAGTGGTGTGAAAGGATAGGTGTTTCTTTTCTGGACCATTAGCTTTCAGTTGCAGAACATTGGGCTTCCTGGGCAAGAGACAAAGTCTGGGGAGCACATATTGGAAGAACCGCAAGCCTATTCAAGGCAGCTTTAAAATGAAATTTTGAGGCAAAGAGAGAAAGTATCTAGATACAAAACCATAAGTGCAAAAAGATGTGTGACATGGAAAATGCATCATAGTGGAAGAGATGTCCAGTCATTTTCGAGAGAAAATAATAAAGAAGGGTCAGAAACAGTACTTAAAGAATACATAGTTTTTCAAGATAAAATAGTTTTTCAAAAGATAAAATATAATCTTATAGGAATCGCTGAGATCTGAAGGGGCAAAACTCACAGCAAATCCAATGGAAGGATATCACTTCTAGAAAAAACTCAGTGAAGTGGGGAGAATAGCAAATACTGTGGGTTAAATTGCCTTTCCACCTTCAGATTCATGTTTGCCACAGTGAAAAGCATTGATGATAAAAGGGGAGAGGAGCCAGAATTTGGGGTAGTGTTTTTACTAATCTAAATTTAAGTACTGGCATTGAGGCAAGGTAGAAGAGCATTGAGGGATTTCAGCTACCCAGAGAGCTTGCCCAGCTCTCCTTACAGTATTCTGTTCCTTAGGTGTGAATGAATGAATGAATGAAGGAAAAAGCATTTATTAAGCACTTTTTATGTGCTCAGCTCTGAGGATAAAAATAGTAAAAGCTAGAAAGTCTCTGCTCTCAGGAAGCTCACTCACTAAATGGGAGAGAAAACATAAAAAGAAAGTTCTGCAGGGCACATGAGAAACTTGGAAGTCCTAAGGAGGCAGCAGATGTACATATGATGAAGTAAGGGTGTTTTTAGGTTATATTAATAGCCCAGGTGATTTTTGTATCCAGTGGTTCTCCTTATTAGAAGGAATTTAAGTTGATGATTCCCATCTCTCCAAGCCAGTCCAGCAATTTGGATAGATTCTGGGATGGCCCGGGGAAGATTGGGGTAAAATGGGAAATCTGAAGATAAGAGGTCTTCCTTCCCATTGGCCTTTTCTGGTGGTGATCTATGTAGAGTAGTACCTCTTAAACTTTTTAGTCTCAGGGACCCCTTTACACTCAAAAAATATTGAAGATTGTCCTCTCCACCTCTTCCCCAAGAGCTTTTGGTTATGTGGGTTCCAGCTCTTGTTATTTTATATTAAAATAGTTTTGACCTTGTGGACCTCAAGAAGAGTTACTGTGGACCATGCTTTTAGAATTACTAGTGTAGAAGTAGAGTGTAGGGCAACTTCAGCTTGGACTTATGCCTTACCATTAAGGAAAGAATCAGTGATGTGGAAGTGGCAGGAAGGGACCATGCTGTAGTAACATGCTCACGGTAGTGAAGGAAGTGAATGATGGGCATAGTCAAACATGTAGCTTGCTCTTTAGGAAAGCACTTGATATGAAAGTTGCTGTCCAAAATCTTACCTTCCTGAATACTGTCTTAGGATCTAAGAAAGACTATTCTAGAAAAAATGACTTATGAAAGAATTAGGGAAAACCTTGATAGAACAACACAGAAGCAAGTACAAATTTGCATTGTACAGAACTATGTACTTCTTTATAACTCTTGGATTTTTTTCTTACCTTTTCCTTTGCTGTGTGTTATCTCTCCAATTAGATTTAAACTCCTTGAGGGTAGGAATCACCTTAAAGGTTAAGAGATTGTCTGACAAAACAATAAACATTTTAAAAAATTTGCTAGGTAGTGATCACAGCTGGCCTGCTGTCTTAATGCTCACCCATGTAGCAATCACCATCAGTTCATATTCAAGCATGAAAGGTTTCTCTTCTTTACCCCCACCCTTATCCCTTCACCCCCTCCCATAATAGACTTCTGGTATTGTTCCTCCATTGTAATTTGAGCCAGATTATTTATTCCTTTTTTTTAAACTATGAGAGCATGCAACTAATATTCCCAAGTTCTAGTCATCATTACTAAAAGCAAACAAAACTGACACATATGCCTCTTCCTGTTTTCTCATCTTCTTTCCTGTTTTCTGTAGAGCAAGGCTTGGATCACATAGCGGAAAACATCCTTTCTTACCTGGATGCGAGATCTCTGTGTGCAGCAGAATTGGTATGTAAAGAATGGCAGCGCGTGATCTCTGAAGGAATGCTTTGGAAGAAATTGATTGAAAGGATGGTACGGACTGATCCACTCTGGAAGGGACTTTCAGAAAGAAGAGCATGGTAATTTTTTCTGTAACAGAGGCTGTTTTAATTTGGGTCCTGAGTAAACATTTGTCTGCATAGTACTACTCTCCAAGAAAATGTCTGTAAAATTGGATGCCTTATTTAAGGAAAGTGAAATTGTGAATTAGCAAAGGTCAAAGTTGGGTTTAGGGTATTCTTTCGTCAAATTTTTTTAACTCTTAAAAATTAATTTGCCTTTCAGTTAGTCTTAATCTTTAGTATCATTTGGATGAAAGAGCCAGCTTTTAGTTACCTGGCTCTTTTTCGACACTTCCTGTTACGTTTTGCTGACTGTTTTAGAGTAGAGAAATCAATAGCACCCGCAGAGAAGCAGAAGCCAAATCACTACGTTTTGTAACTTACTGGTTGTGGTCCAGAACTGGGCCAGAAGGGGCAGGAGAATTGTGGGAACAGGTGTGGAGCGAGAAATTAATTGGTTTGTATAAGGCTCTGGGTTTATCAGGGAATTTTAAATCCTTTTCCAGGTAAGCACAAAAAGCCCAAGTTTGGTTGGGTAATTTTCACATTTCCCTGACCTGAAGTAGTATCACTAACTTAGCAGCCAGGTACTCTGCTCTTTTTGTAATTTCTGTTGTGTGCAAAAAACGTAATATCTATTTTGTTTGTTTACTAGGGATCAGTACCTGTTTAAAAACAGACCCACAGATGGCCCTCCCAATTCATTTTATAGGTCACTGTACCCAAAGATTATCCAGGATATAGAGGTAATTCTATGATTTTTTTTCTGCTTTATGGGCATCCTGTTTTCAAATGGTTTCTTTGATATATTCTGTTATTGTGTGTTATAATTATGGAAATAGCAGCTAGCTTATTCAGACTTGTTGATAAAATGTGTCCTACATGTGGCATGCCACTATAACTCAGAGTAGTATCCCTTTTATAAAAAGATAATTTAGCATTTCTGTAATGTAAAGTCATTTTTGATTTTGCTTTCATTAACTGGAGCAGGCTTTACAGAATCAACTGTTTCTTCACATTTGGTAATATTCCACAAAATCAGATTTTCCCGGGTGTGCCTTTTCTAGGTAAGAACATAATTTTAAATTTCCAAACCATTCATGTAATGGAGTGGTTTTTCATGAGCCAGAGGAAAAAGTCACCACTTCTTCTTTAAATTTCTTTTTTTCATGGAAATGACTCAAATATGATTCCAAGCTATTGCAAAGTGGGTTTTAAAGAGTGCTTCTAACACATAGACCTTTCAGTTATTTGAGTGTAATTTACCCAAAGTGGTGAGACTCTGTAAACTTGACGTGAAACATTGAGGACATTTGATATTGCTCATGTGCTCTAATTAGGGAGGTTTTTATTATTTAGCTCGTTTCCTTCAACTGGGAAAGAAGTGTACAGCCTTTTCTCATTAACTCGTTCACATGTGTTCTTGGCAGGTCAGGGTTCTTTCAGCATTTCCTCCCTGGCAGAAAAGCTGGGCCTTAGTCAGGCGATGCAGTATCACCCATAAAGTTATGCTCAGTTTCCCAAATGTGAAGTAATCCTCTCCCCCAGGTGATGGACATAAAAGTTATTGGGCCAAAATTCATTAATGGAGTAACATGTGTTTTTGAGGTTTTTTTAAAGGCAGATGTGAACTAATGGAATCATTCCGTTACGGTAAATAGGAGTGTGCCTGGAATAAAATTACGATAGAAATCCTTGTCTTGAATATTTTGCCACTTTTAGTGATCAGTTATCAAGTAACTTTTAAATGGGGGTTAAATGTTTATAAACCTTTACTATGCCAGTAATAAAATTTAAGAATTAATTCATCTGATTTCAGTACCAAACCTAGGAATAGAGCACCAACAGTTACTAGCCAAGACATGAACGATAACTTTTCATTTTTGGTTGGTTGATTCAGCAGGTCCCCCTTGACCACCTCCCTCCCTCTCCCTTTGTTGTACTTGACAGTCATTTTGCCGTCTATCAAGGTGTGCGTAATCATTAGAAGCAGTATTTTTTGCCCATTTAGAATGCTATTTCCTTAAGCAATCTTGATGATGTTTTCTGGATTTTATTTGACTTTTTCTTAATCATCTTATTTGTTATGATAAGAGTGATGGTCAAAGCCAATCACTACAGAAGTTCTCTCAAAAAATCTCTGGACTAGCTTGGAGATTTGACTGCTGTTAAGCCCACCCCCGACCCCCACCCCTCCATGTTCACCATAAGCCCAACCCATTTTTTCATGTAGGCAGGATTGACAGACGTCACTGGCTCTGAAGCTCCGAGCAGCCTAAGCTTTCTACAGGCTGAAATAACATTTTAAAGTTACCAGAGGAAACAGTACCAAGATGTGAGAGGAGACCCAAGGTCGGGTAGAGCCTAGTTTGACTTGTTTCCTCTTTGCACAGAGCTCCAGACCAGCATGGTGGTCTAGCCCAGTGGTTCTTAAAGTATAGTCTGGGGACAACACTGGTGGTCCACAAAGTGACTCCAGGCGGTTTTGGGGTGGTTCTTATAGAATTAGTGATAATTTCTGTGCTTTGTTTTCTCGGATAAATTTACATATATATATAAAATGCTCCTTTTTTGTGTTACAGTGAAGGCAGCATTGTTCTTATTATTTTTATTAGGATGTTTTGGTCTGACAGGTGTCATTTGAGTAAATGATGTTGTGTTTGTATGTATATATGTATTTGTATGTGTGTGTGTGTGTGTGTGTGTGTGTGTGTGTGTGTATGGGAGAGACATATTTGCTCTTTTTCAAAATCAGTTCAAAATGCATTAGAGATGGAGAAAGCAAAACATTGGGAGTTAACAGTATAGACTGTTTCCTGCCTCTAAGTCATATTAAGTGTCTTTTTTATAAACCATATGAATTTTTAACTTCCTTGATGCCGTGGTTGAACAAGAAGTTTGTATTTAAATGAACCAACTAAGTTTTAGTTCAAACAGAAAAGAAAAATACTATAAAAATGTAGAAGCATTTTGATATGGCTCTGTAATTTGTTCATTCTGTTTTATATTGTTTATTTTGGTTGCATATTTGCTTTATATTGGTTTTTCAGCTTGGTAAATTTCTGAAAATTCTCTCGTGTTTCCTAACCTCCCTTCATTGGGGTGAGGGAGGATAATGGTCGAGGTTTGGTTTTCTGAAAAGCAGAAAACGGCCAATCTTAGCTCAGAAATTCCTTCCCTACATCAGTCCAGTAGAAACCAGCTTACTTTTAAGACTACAGTAGAAGGCTGGTGTTTTCCATCATGACCAACTCCCATTTATTTGGGTCGAATGGGGTTTGCATACATGATTACCCAGGCTCTTTCCAGTTCTGATATTCTATGATGCTGTGGTAAAACTGAATCTTGATTACTTCACAGTTCTTAGCCTTACTGCATTCCAACATTTCTAGTTATCTCTCATTTTCTGTCACTCCTGATGGACTTTCAGGGCCTCTGAATCCTAATTTTGCCAAAAACCTTAGGACATTCCTTGAAGGTAGCAGCCATTTTCTTCCCTGCAACCCAGATTCTTTGAACATTCTGGGGGGCGTTTTCTTAATTCAACGGCACAAGTCAATGACTTCTTGAACCTATTTTTTTTTTTCCTATTGGTGCAAGAGTCAAAATTTTCTTCTTTTTAGTCTTTGCTCCCCACCTTTTTTGTCCAGATTAGTTAACCATTTGAAATTTTGTTCTTAAAGTAGACCACAGGTGAAATATTAGTGCACTGCTTTGCACCTTTCAGTAAACCACATTTTATATGGTGAAAGTGGGGAGCTTTTTTGTGGTTTGCAAATTTGGTATTAACATTGTCCTGGTTAGAAAATGCTGAGAGTTGCCCACCCACTCAGCTGTATTTAGGCTTCTAAAAATAATGTTATTTCTCCATACTCACACATCTGTTTTCACTCTGTTGCCAATTTAAATGCTGCTGTATATTCTGTGTATCATGGCTTATTTCCCAGTATTTTGAAAATTTGCACAGGGTAAGGGGATTTTACAAGTTCTCAAAAACATGAAATATTCTCCCACAGTAGCTACACCATATTATATTTAAGCAAAATGGCAGGTGTCCACAGAATTACATTGTTCTATATGTGACCTATTATTTCATTCTTCTCTGGCTTAGATGGCAAAATTTTTTATTTAATGTCCATATTTATTATGGAAATGCCCTGATGTTCTCTGTGGTTGATATCAGCACAATCACTTAATATGGACAGTGTTGCCTTGATTTCTTATTTTTGGATAGTTGTCTCAGCAGGGAAGGAAGAGATCATGGAGATTAGGCATTAATAGACTTTTAATCCTAATGGTGGCCTAAAAGCATATGGGGTAGAGAACAGTACAGATGCCTAAGAGCTTTTGGAACTGTACTAACTAATTTATATATCTTGCTGGCACATGACTTTGAGAACCCCAAAGTGAGTTATTTGACTGGCTCTATCATGGGACTAGTCAATAATGGAATATGTTTATTAGTGTTCTTTCAGCAGTATTGCAAGTACATACTGTTATCCTGAAAGAGTCCAACAACTGGCAATATCGTAATTTCTATGGAAACAGGGTTTTTAATGGTCTGTCACTAGCTATCTGTGTAGGAGATTGGTCTTTCCAAGTTCCCTTTCTGTATTTCTTGATGAGTTGAAGATGTATAATAATTAGAAGAAACAACCCATACTCTGAGGATCCAGGGACCCAAGAATGGCCACCCTTTTGGAACTTACTGAAATGATCCATCTAATCCTGCAGTATTCATCAGACTTAGAGTTTTCATGAAAACAAATATTTTACAATATTTTAGAAATTGATCCATCTTCTGATATTCCAAAGTCTACGTGGCCCTTAAGAGTTCATCTTTTCTTTAACCCTCTGTGCTGGTAGTTCTGTCAACTGTCTAGTTGATTGCTTGTCTGTTCCCTTCTTGAAAACCTTGAACATCAAGGCCCCATATCATTCTAACAGACAAGGTAGTCTTCCTTTTGTTCATCTTTGAGCTGTTTAAAAATTTTTCTCCATTTCTTTCCTTTCCCATTACTTATTCTTTCTTTGACTTAAGCTTATTGCATCTTGTAGGGATCTGTTCCTTTAAAGATGGCTTAGTGACAGAAGGAAACTGCACCCTCTCCCCAGGATCACCTTATCATGTGAAGGATGCAGCTGTCAATCCTACATATCCATAATCATTGGTGGCTCAGTGCCCTCATGGTACTGGGAACTTCAGGGACCTTGTTAGGAAACCTTTGGAGGGCCCCTGGGTTAGAATATTGTAACCCTTCTTCTATGAATGCCAGACATAAAATGTATTATTTATCACACCTGTCTCCACCATCTCCAAGCACTGGTTTTAGTTTGTAAAATTATTTATGGCTTCCAACCACATAAAAATTGTTTATCTGGTCAGCCCTCAATTCTCTGCACTAATGGAGGGTAGCAGAGATGAGGAGAGACCCAAACAGCAAGTAATCTATAAATCATTTCTAGTCAGCTCTCGGGGTATGTTTGTGCACAGATTTGCTTCTGAGTGTATAGGATATTCTGGGAAATCACTTTAAATAATGAAATTGTTCTTTGATGCTTTGACTCAAGAGAATATAGGAATTGGCTTAATTTCCTTGTCTTGATGTCTTACTGCATTCCATCCTTTTATCTGCTCCTTGCTGGGAAGCCCTCTCTCAAGTGTAGGGATTGGTTTCTGTGTTTGAAAGACTTTCCCGTGGCTTGTAAAATATGAGTAGCTACAGATTGACCATAAGATATCAACCAAGCCAGTAATTCAGTGATGTCTTTCTGTGATATCCCCCTCTATTTATAGTGCCTCAGTTGAAAGAGACCTTAGCTTGTACAGCACCTCCCGGCTCCTGCAAATAATAATTAACACAGTTAAGCCAGTACTACTGAGGATCAATAACCCTTTTAGTAATAGCCGTTCTTATTTATACACTGTGAATTTCAAGGCTTCGTAGTCTAGACTTAAGTTTTCTTAGGAGAACAGCTTTGCATGCCCTTTAATCCTTAAAATCATCCTGTATAGATTAATCTTTCTAAAACACGGTTTTGCAGGTATCATTCCCCTTCTCAAAAACCTGTGGTTCCCAGCTGCCTGTAGAATAAACTCCATTTATCACAAACTATCTGGTATCATTATTTATCTTTCTTCCACATATCCTGTTTCCTCAAGTAAGGTGCAGTTTCCTCAAAGGCAGGGATCTAATCCCTATACACATAAAGTAGTTCCATATACTCACATGTATATGGTGTATATATTTGTATCTTTTATCATGCCTTATTAGCTATTACGCAATCAGAAAGACTTATTTCATTTAAATATACATATGTGTATATATATGTGCATATATATACATATACACACACATACATATACATGCTATGGGTGGAAAGAAGATTCTTTTAATTGGATTGGATTCTCAGGGTTATTTTTTCCTCAGCTAGAAAATAAAGATCACTCAAATATTTATAGTTGCTTGTTAAGTGAAAAGTAGAGTAGAACAACCGTTTGCATGAGTTCACTAATAGTTGTTCACATCTATAACCTGGAAATCCATGGTTTTTCATTTTTGGAAATGGTGTGAAATTCTTTAAGTAAACTGAGTAATTTTTTTCCCTCATAAAAAAAAATCTCCTACCGTTTTTTTCCTAGACTATAGAATCTAATTGGAGGTGTGGGAGACATAACTTGCAGAGAATTCAGTGCCGCTCTGAAAATAGTAAAGGTGTCTACTGTTTACAGTATGATGATGAAAAGATTATCAGTGGCTTAAGGGATAACTCTATTAAGGTGAGTGTATTGGGTCTTTTTAGAATTGCAGTTACTAATTTGGTATCATGCGATGACAATTTTTCTCTTTAGTCCAGATGACTTAATGTGCCTACCTTCTTATCCCTGGCAGCTTTTTATGTGGACCAGAGCCACATCCTGATAAGGTTTCTTTTACTTATTCAGGCCTTTGCTCTCCTCCTAAGACAGAGACACACAGACATACACTCAGAGTTTCAAAATCCCATTGTCAAATATAAAGAAAATGCCAGGCTTAGCCTTTTTTGGTCAGACTGTTAGTAAGCATAAATTGCTGTTGGAATGAGTCACTGAATTAATTGCCTGTTGTGCCAAAATGCCATTAGTATTTTCAGTAATGCCGCAAAAATAATGGTTGACCTATCTACAAAATTTCAGTTAAGTACATACAACTGACTTTAACATGTATATTTCTCTAACACAGATGTGACCTAAGTCATGTCTCACTTTGTTTTCAATTTCCTGGAGGTCAGACTTTTTGGAAGCTTCATTTTCAGGCTTAACAGAATTGAACTTTTTTTTTCATGGGTTCTTTAACCAAGGTCAAGTGCAGAAAAATCTTGTGATTTCTAAGTATCTGAAGAGAGACCAGTCTGAATTATAGACTATCTAAAATAGTTTAATTCTTCTGATGCATTTTAAAGCCTTATATAATGTTTTTGGTCAGTGATATGCAACATATGATGACTGTAAGAACAATTTGCAATGAGCACATTGCATTTTCTTCCAAATACTAATTACACAATTTTTTTTTCTTTAAATCCATGATTGCTTCGTATTAAATATTTGACTTCTGTGCTCACTAGTCAGTTCCATATAAAGATTGCACCTTTCCCACAGAACCACAGAACCTTAAGTGACTAGATACCCTCTTATCTCTCTTGACTTGGTTGTCGGTGCAAAAGTTAAGAAGGCCAGGGACACAGATGCTTTAAAGGAGAGCCTGGACTGCTCATCAGTTGGCAAAAAGCCAACAATACTCTTTGAATTATTGTTCTATACCTCTCCTTCCTGGCAGTAGAAGTGTTTATCTGTCCCATGGTTTAGACAACCAACTAAGTGAAGCAACTGCATTGTCAAGAAAGTGATTTGCTAACATTTTGCGTGATTGGCCTTGCATCTCAACAGATTTGGGATAAAACCAGCTTGGAATGTTTGAAAATACTAACAGGACACACAGGCTCGGTCCTTTGTCTGCAGTATGACGAGAGGGTCATTGTAACTGGCTCCTCAGACTCCACAGTAAGGTGAGCACAGTAAGGCCGCGGAGTTGAGCCAACCTGCATGTCTGAAAAGATGTCTTACTTCCTTCCTCCCGCCCTTTGGGGATTCTTTTCCCTGGTCTTGTTGTCAGTCAGCCACTCTCCTGCTTTCCTTCTCTGTGCAGCTTTGTAATCTGACCTGGTCTTTTTCATACCTTCAAGTATATCTACTGCTGCCTGCTACTTCTGTTACTGTTTACTTGGCCCTGAAGCTGGGGTCTAGCCTGTGGCCTGCGCCCTGGGTTAGGGAGCCAGTTAGTTAAAAGAAGAGATGGTTTGGGGAGACAGCATGCTGGGTTGGAAAGAACACACTGGATTTAGAATCATGAAACCTGGGTTGGAGTCTCACATCTGTCGTATTTGTGTCACCTTGGGAAAATCACTTCCTTTCTGAAGGACTTGATTTCCTCATCTTTAATATAGCTGTGTGGTTTAGGTTCCTTTTAGATTTAAAAATAATCCTGTGAACTCTCCCCTCAACCCTAGTTGAGCAGAAGGAAAGATGATTGGGAGGCCTGCAGGCAGGCTGCCAGGCACTGGGGTGCCAGGAGTGTTGGTGTGGGGAATAAAACAGCACAGGGGCCTCTGGACTTCAAAAGGTAAACTGGAACTTTGAGGAAACCCAGTCAGATGAAAAATGTCTTTGTTGTTTAAAGAACTTAATGCCTGAAGTAGTTACTTTCTTCCTACCTATCTCTCTTCCATTACGCTAATCTCAATACTTCTCTACAACTGTGGCCAATAGGAAAGTTGCTTATAATATCACTTGAGGTTTGAGGTGCCCAGACAGATCTTTAAGCCATAAACAAGCAGTCTTCTACCTATGTATGCTGTCAAATTCGGTCACCGTATCTGGTGATTTTATTCAACATTTTGTCCCCCTTCCTTAAAAAGGGAAGTAATGGTATTTTAGGAAATGGGGGTAGGGAGGATTTGGGGAAACTTTTAAAAATAGATAATACTCACATGTACATGCATTAGCTGATACTGAGATAGGTTCACCGCATGAAGAAAAAATGTTTTTCACAAGTTTAATTTAGTATCATACTTTTCTCTTCCTTTAGAGTTTGGGATGTGAACACAGGAGAAGTTCTGAATACACTGATCCATCACAATGAGGCAGTCCTCCACCTGCGCTTCAGCAATGGCTTAATGGTGACTTGTTCAAAGGACAGGTCCATTGCAGTGTGGGACATGGCATCACCCACTGATATCACACTTCGACGTGTATTGGTTGGCCACCGAGCAGCAGTTAATGTGGTTGACTTTGATGACAAATATATTGTCTCTGCTTCTGGTGACAGGACCATAAAAGTAAGTTTAAGGAGGGAA
This sequence comes from Potorous gilbertii, assembly GCA_028658325.1. Taxonomy (NCBI): domain Eukaryota; kingdom Metazoa; phylum Chordata; class Mammalia; order Diprotodontia; family Potoroidae; genus Potorous; species Potorous gilbertii. Next base: position 366,998,195 of record CM053769.1, read on the forward strand.
AAAATCTTGATTTACCTTCATAAATTATTGTTCAGTAACTCAGCATGGGGAAACATGGGTGGATTTTATACCAGGGTGGAACTGGCAGTACACAGAGAAAACCCCTTTTAGTATCTTCAGGGTGCCCCCTTCTGGTCATTTCGCCCTCTGTGCTCTTGGAGTCCCAGGCAAGAGGGATGAAAATGTGACATGAGTAGTAACCTTTCAGTGTATGTTGAAAATATGTCATGTTATTGGGCTGTTTTGTGGGGTGAGGGGTATGTGTGTGTGTGTGTGTGTGTGTGTGTGTGTGAGAGAGAGAGAGAGAGAGAGAGAGATTTGTGCATGTACATACATGCCAAATGTTCATACATTTGTGTGTACACAAAAAGATGTGTACACACACACACACACACAAGGGGATATATAATATGGATATATTCATACATAAGAAGGTAGAGGAATCTCACAGGGCTGTAAACATTTAGCTGAGTAAGAGATGGAATGTGGAACAAATAGAGTGATCTTAGACAGCTTCGTTACTTTGTGTCCATCATTTCTCTTCAACCCTGAAGTACTTTATTGTGTAAATGTCTTATGCAAATGATTTCATAAATTACAAATTATTCTACATAAATAGGGTTATGAGTCATTGAGAAGGGCAGAAATAGCGAAAGGAAAGACGAATGGGTGGGGCCCACATAGGTTTGTGGTCAGTTAGCCTTTGAAGGAAAGACATAAGAATGCCTGGGCTGGGAGGGATCCTGGCCTTAGGCAAGTGAGTGTCTAAACCCTCTTAGATGATCTCTGGGTATGGAGATTCCATAACTTCCCTTTGTATTCTAAGCCAGTGTTTTATAACCCTGTCAGGCAAAAAAAACTTTCTCTACATCCAACTTGCCCTCCAGGCTTCCAGTTTTTTAGGTTTTTAGATTGTGTTTTATAACCAAATGTTCTTCAAATTTGTAATTTTTTAAAGTATTATGGAAATATTTTTATTCCGTTATTAAAAAAATTATAATTTATTACGCAGGTCTGGAGCACAAGTACTTGTGAATTTGTGCGTACTCTGAATGGGCACAAGCGTGGCATTGCCTGCCTGCAGTATAGGGATCGACTAGTTGTAAGTGGATCCTCAGACAATACCATTAGGTGAGTGGAAATGATCCTCTACCAGGTTCATAGTTTTACACAAATAATGGTCACTTGGGATTTATGTCCCAAACACTTTAAGATTTGCAGGCAAAATAAAGATTGTATTTATTTTTTAAAGACAACTTTTAGTCTCCTGTATAGCTTTTTGATTTACAACAGACTCTAAAATTCTGTGTACTTTTGACTGAAAGATTGAATCTTGGGACAGTGCTTTTTTCATTGTGGACATGATGCTCATTACCATTGGCAGTGAATAAACGTTAGAAATCATCATTTTGGCTGCCTTAGGTTTGCTAGTACTCTTGAACTTTAATTATGCAGTGCTGAGCTGCTACTCATTCAGGTTAGACCAGAGACACTGCTGCATACTAAGAATGCTAAGAACTTTTGTTTGAAGATGTTGTCAGGGTGTAGTTCTGGTTGAGTAGCATGACAAAGTTACTCTAGAGTTGACCACTGGAACCATGTTCCATATTCTTGGTCTTCTATTTTTTTCCCTTTGTTTTGGTTGCTGTTAGTTGTGTTAGTCTCTCTGTTTGGTTGTGTTTGGTTGTGTTAGTCTCTCTGTCTTTTTTTTAAAGATAGCCTAGAATATTAGTGAGTAATATATAAGCTTTTAAAAGAATATTTAATAAAAATCCTTCTAACATCAATATTTGCTAGGGAAATCAGATTAAAAATAGAGGGATGGATTTATCCGCTGCATTTAAATCTCTAAAGTCATTACCTAACTGATAGGCCTCTCTCAATGATTGGGGAACAAACTTGTTCCTTGATCCAAGTCAAGGAAAAGACAATCTCAGCCTCACTTGCAGGCCTTGTAAGGAATGCGGAATCCACCACCCTTGTTTTCTTGTATTGCATTTAGTCATCCCTTAGCTTCTGTGGAGCCTCTCTCTAGTTGGCAGTGTTTTTTATCCCATAAGGAGGGGAGAAAGGGAGTGGGAGCAATTTCCGCTTTGTGGCATTGGTGTGTGGGTTGACATTAGAGATCCATGATCCACCCCCATGTGCAGACCCCTCCCTCCCTACACAGAATTTACCCAGAATATATTTGACCACATTCTCTTACCAGCAACTAAGAATCAGTATCAAGTACAACACAAGTACTCATAATTAAAACATTCCACAAGCAGTACTTTCTATATTGTATGTTATAATCATGTATTACGGGATGACAAGGCAGAGCATTCTCTGCATAATATGCATCACTTGCATGACAGTGCTTATTTCTTATTTAAGGCTATGGGATATTGAATGCGGTGCATGTTTGAGGGTTTTAGAAGGACATGAAGAATTAGTCCGGTGCATCAGATTTGATAACAAGAGGATTGTGAGCGGAGCCTATGATGGGTATGTGTTTAAAACAAACGACTGTATTGTTAGAATTACATCAGTGGTGACCTTATAAATATAAGAAATATAGGAACTAGAAGTTCCAGGCTAGTACTTTTTCTTCCAATAATATTTCTCTGTTCAGAAGGCCTGTGGGCACCAAAATAACATTATTAGAGCCTGTAGAGTTCAAATTAGGCCTAGCTATCCTTACAAGGCAACTTATTGTTACTAAATGTCATCTCTATAGTCTCTCCCCTCCATGATAAAATGTAGGGTGGCCAAGAGAAAAAGGCCATAATACTTACTTCAGTAAAATTTGGAAAATTTATCTTTACACACTGACTGTGAATCACTATTCTGATGCTAAAATAAAGGTGATCCCTATCTTTAATGAGCTTAATTTGGTGAGGGGCAGGGGCAGAGAAAAGCAGAATGGAGAAACAAGACACACATCCAAAGTGAAACGTATTAAATTCATATATATTGCAAAATGCACATTTACCTTCAGCTGTGAAAATTAGAGAGCAAACACTATAAATTCCACTTTTTTAAGCAGAAAGAATGAGCCAAATCAAGTTTTCTATTTCCTTTATTTTATTGTGTTCCTTTTCTGCTCAGTAAAATCTTAATTCACATTATTTTTATGTTATAGAAAAATTAAGGTTTGGGATTTGCAAGCTGCTCTTGACCCCCGGGCACCAGCAAGCACATTATGTTTGCGTACATTGGTGGTATGTATTTTTTCACTTATGTGTATTGAGGCCATATGCAGAAACATGTCTGTTTGCAGGTGAACTTACATCACAAGTTAAAGGTCTTAAATCTTTCATGCCTTAAAAAGTACCTTCAAATGAATTTGTTTTGTTAACCCGAATTAGAGAGAACTTGATTTCTCTGTTCTAGCAAGCCTTTTTCCAAAACTATATTGACCCTGGAGTTGAAACTGAATAACCATAAATACTTCTTTGAACTTGGGGCAGTCTTCTGGCCATTTAAAAGTAGGAATGCCTACTTCCAAAAAGAAAAGGTTCCAAAACACCTAAAAATGTAGGGCACAGATATAAAGCTATGGAGTAGAAGAAGAAATGTGCTCTTGGAATAGAGAACAAAGTATTCAAATGATGACTTCTGCAGTAAAGTTCAGAGGCCATTTAATGCAAAAGTTCTGAGCCAATTTTGTGTCATGGGTCGTTTGGTAGTTAAATGAAGCCTAGGAATCCCTTCTCGGAATCATACTTTTAAATACATTAAAACCTTTAGAATTATAAAGGAAGCCATTTATATTTAAATAAAGATATAAATCTTCCATGGACCTTTATTGTTTAAGAAGCACTCTAGTCTGATGTCCTCATCTTACAGATTAGGTAATCCAGTCCTGAAAAGGGGAAATGACTTAACTACATAAGAGTCCCATAGCTGGAAGGAACTTTGTCTTCTTCTAGTCCAGTCTTTACCAAGTCATGAATCTTGTCTATGGAATCCTTTACACCGAGGCTCGAATTGAAGAGTTCCCAGTGATGGGGAAGTCATTGTTCCCCTTAGACAGCCCACTCTGGTGTGTTCTAGAAAGTCTACCAGGAAACTAGTAAAAACAGCTGTGTGTCCTCATGCTAAAAGCCACTGTGTGGAGAATTCTAGAAAATTTATGTCTTCATTAATGAACCTGTTTGGTTTTACAGGAACATTCTGGACGGGTGTTTCGACTGCAGTTTGATGAATTTCAGATCATTAGTAGCTCCCACGATGACACTATTCTGATTTGGGATTTCCTAAATGTCCCCCCCAGTGCCCAGAATGAGACTCGTTCTCCCTCTAGAACATACACTTACATCTCCAGATAACAGTCTGCACTTTTACCCACATCAGGTATACTTTTTTATTTGCTATTCCCAGTTGTGTGTTTACCATTTGCTATTAAATTGTAGCAATTCAGCTGCTTCATATGTGATGTTATACAAGTTGAGTCATCATTATCAGGTCATCTTCTCTAAATGCTTCTAGTCACTGTTAGAGACCTCAGGAAATCAGGAGATCCAAGCTCTTTGGATTCTTCTTTGAGTCTCCCTTGTGTCTTTCCTTCCTACCCTATTGATAGAATGTATTTATTAAGCCTGTTCAGTGTCCTGGGTTTACAAACACAAAAGCAGGTCAGTCATACCCTCAAGGGGAGAGAGAGAGAGAGAGAGAGTGAGAGAGAGAGAGAGAGTAAGTGAGTGAGTGAGTGTGTTTGGAAAGTCATAGAGGTTTTGAGTGGGAGTCTTAGGTGTCCGTTCAAATTGCTACTCCTTTTCCAAAAGCAATGATGATATTGACATGATTGACTTGATGCCTCAGAGGAAGTGGTAGAAAGAAGGAAGAGTGTGGAGGACAGGGGGATATATGTGTTGGAAAGTGGTCAGGGTAAAAGAGTGTGTGGTTAGGGTTCTGGCAAGGGTAGTATGGTAAGTTTTCACCTCTCAGGACTGCCTGGCCCAAGAGAGTGATTTCTTGAAGTCCTCTGCAACCTGATCTCTGAAATTCCCTTTGGAGAATGTGGGAGCAGCAGTTATACATCACTCTTCTTCGAGCTTCATTTAAAAAAAAATTTTTTTTAATCCAGTGCTAAAAGATAACCATATAGAGGAGAATTCTCTGCCCCTTGTCCAGACCAAAAAGAGGAAGTAGGGGAATGCTCTCATAACTACTGGCAGATTTTTTGAATCCACATTTTGTGTCATCAGAACCAAAACATGGTCACTTTGCAAAAGTTCTAGCTTTATGATGCTTTGCTTCTTTGAGACTGATGAAAATCTGTACCATTTTTAATGAGAATTATTCTTTCTTTACAATCTCCTCCTTGGATAAATTGATTTTATTAGTAGGTTCACCTTACTAATTGAAAACCAAAGATTTTCATCACATTCAATGTTTACTGAATAGGAGGACTGTATACTTAGGTATTGTGGAGAGGAATGAAGGAAGAACACAAGATTCTTCACTGACATTAGGAAACCTACCTTCAAATGGGATTAGATGAACCTTACAAATGTCAAAAAAACCTCAACAGTACAAACCTATAGCTATGGAGATGCACTTACAAACGTTGAATCTTCCTGAGAAGAGGGGAAATACAATTTCTGATATATTCTCATATTCTGAAAGTTCTCACCTTGGGAAAGCACAAAATTCAAGTAATTTGAGACTTGAAAAAAAATTTCAGTTTCATTTTAATACCTTCCTCTAATAAAATGTCACATTCAATACATTTTTGAATAGCTCCCTGGTTTATAAGGGCTCAAATAGAATTCCTTTAGTTGAGGTGTGGTAATCACCTCTCTGTATTTGTTTATCTCATGAAGGAAGTGTGTTGTGTGTGTGTGTGTGTGTGTGTGTGTGTGTGTGTGTGTGTGTATGGGTGTGTGTGGTTTTTTTTTTTTTTACCCCATTCAAGAAGTCTAAAAAGAACTCTGTAAAGATCGCTCCCCACAGTGTTTTGTTATGACGATAAAAATGTAAATCAGTGGAAAATGTTATCTGCTCTCTCAGGTGGTGGGTCCCAAAGACCTAATACAAGCAATGAACCTCTTTTACAAGGTTCCAAATGTGTTTGCTTCTTCAAAGCAAATTGCTTTTGACAACCCTGGCAGTCAGCTACAAGGATTTTATTGCCTTTTTTTGAATTCTTTTCACTTATTGTAACATGACAAAAATTGTTACCATATGATATGCTAAGATGCTAAGATCTAAGCGCTACAAGAAAAATCCCAGTGTTAAAGAAGTGAAAGTCTCTGAGCTAAAATCTAGTAAGGCAGGTCCTTTGTTCAGGAAATGTAGGAATTAGATTTATTCACAGATTCTTTAATGCTCATTTATCTCCAGCAGAAAATACTCCTGGGCTATAGTTTTTATTTCCCAATTTTGTGTTTTTTTTTTAAATTAAAAATGTTTAAATGGTCTTTCTTCATTACTATATATTTTTAGTACATTCTGAAGACAGCTTACCAGACTCACAGATACAAAGGAAGATAGTTTAATGGATAATGATGTTATCTATGTTACCTCTTTTAAATTGTAAGATACTGAAATACTACATACTTTAAATCTGTGTTTCACATGGGTTCCAAGCAAAAGGAATATGGAAAATTTGCTTTCATCTGGAATACGTGAGGAATAGTATATCCTTGTTACTTGTGTTATGGTTTACTGAAACATGTAGCAGAAGTTGCATTGCCGGTTGGAAAGAATGAGAATACAGTTAGAGGCGTCCAAGGATCTTAGGGTATGTCCAAGTCACCATTGTGAAAGTTGATCAGCATTGTCTAGTAAAATGATTGTGATTACTTGGGCTTTATGGTTGCCTGAATTCTGGAAATTCTAAGCTTAATGTAGTTTTTGGTTATAGAGAAACCAACATAATGATGTCATTGCATAACACATCTTTATTAAGATAAAGAATCTGATTGTACACATTTCCCTAGCTCTTTAGGATTTGTAATACATTTCCCTTACAAAAACTCTGGGAAATAGGTAGTATAAACATTTTTACTTATCCTTATCTTATGAAAGTGAAAGTTGTGTCCAGAGCAATTTAAGTAAATTAACCAAGATTTTGTAATCTAGTAAGTACCAGAGCCCAAGCTCAAATCCAGTTCTCCAGGATCACTATACTATACTGCCTCCATGTCCCCCCAGCCCCACCCCTATCACATATCAGAACAAGATCATATAGAACCATACTCCACATCTCATAGTGAAGACTAGAAGAATTTTAGTATTTAAAGAGATCCGTGTGGGTCAGGGACTTCAAGGCTAGTTTTGCCAAGGAAATAGGAATGAAATCAGTAAAGGTGATCAGCAAAGATTTAATGAGTTCAATTTAGTTTAATATTTAAAATCATAGACTCACATTTTTCTAAAGGAGGGTGGCTTGTAAACATTTAAGGGATTAAAACTTCCTATGAAATTAAGATATGCATTTGGACTTTCTGGAGGTGGCTCATTCCAATACATTATAAAAAATTGATTGGGGAATTTTAGAACTAGAAGAAGCATGAGAGATCATTTGCTCTGACCCTCTCCTTTTGCATACAGAGAAATTGAAGCCCGACACACTGCCCATGGTGACTTAATGAACTGAGGACATAGTCAACCATAGAACAAGGTCTTCTTTCTCCCCATGTAATGCTTTTCCAATATACCATTTTGCCTTTTCCAATGAAATTTCTTAGAAATACAGTAAATTTTGTATGTTGCATTCTGTTGACAGAAATTCCCTGGCAGTTGTCATTCCTATACTTCTGCAATGGTAATTAACACTCATAACAATGAAAACTTCCTCTCACAGCTGTCCCAGAATGGAATTGATTGCTTCAGGAAATAGAGATTTTCCCACCACTGGAAGTCTTCAAGTGGAGATTCTATAGGTAGCCATCTTCAGCAATGTTGTAGATCATTCTGGATAGGTGACCTCTGAGGGCTTCCTTCTAATTCAGGTTCTCTGATTCTGTATGATCGTGGTCTTGAAATACCTTCTGAATCTTCGAAGAAAGACTCACTGCTGTAGTTATATTGTCAACATATTTTATCCACACCCAGCAAGTAACACTTGGAAGTTTACTAAGGGCTTTGCCAGTGTTACTTCACTGACCCTCACCTGAGAGGTCGCTGCGATTATTGTCCCCTTATAACAGGTGAGAAAAGTGAGACGGGGAAATGACCCACTCAAGGTCGCATAGCTATCAAGTGTCAGAGGCAGGATTTCAACTCAGGTTTCCCTTTCTGACTCCCAAGTTTGGCACTCTACACACTGTGCGGGTAGGCCTATTTCCCAGAATATTTGATCAGACTATGCTGAAAAGAGAAGGCTTTGTATTTGATGGTAGAGGGGGAATGCGAAGGTAAATGTCAAGACATTTAATGTGTCTGTTCTTCGTTTTAGGGTTCCATAGTCTTGAACTACTGGCTACACAGCTATCACATGCCCACGGGTGTTCATTCACAGCTGAGTATGAAGTTGGAATTGGTTCTAGATGCTGTGTAGATGCAAAGCAGCACAACTCTAAATTCTCCTCATTTTTCTTGCGATCTCTGACTCCTGACTGTTTACTTGGAGGCATTTATGACCGTCATGTTGACTTCAAGTAGATAAGAAAACGCCTGAACTTCCCTGCCATGAGAAAACCTAATGCTTCAACTGTAAATTTTTCATATAAACTGAATTTACAATCTGTTTTACAGAAGTAAATGAAAATTCAAGAAAAGACTTGGCCTAATTTATATTGCTTTGCACTTTGGTCTGACTTTAAAGAACAACATCACATTCTCCGATGAAATATGGGTGCCAAACACATGCCCAGAATGTACATTGTTCCTTTTGGAAGTCGGCATCCTCCTTTTGACTGTACGAGTTACTCTGCATCGAGAACTGGTTTTATAAGGAGTGTGTTGGACGTTTGGGAATATTTCTGAATTGTTTAATAATATTTTGGATTTTACTTTATTTCTGCTCCACTTATTTCTTTTAATTTAAAGAATTGCAAACCAGATGATATTATCTGCCAACTGGTAATATGGCACTGGCTTTTCTTTTATTAATACCCTCTCTTCCTGCTTTCCTCTGTTTTACTGATATTTGATATAGTCATACCTTTACATGAGTGCTTGCCTCTTAATTTAAAATACTGTATCAGCATGTAGATAGAATGTACATAACAGTTTAACCTCAAGGTGTATGGAGTCAGGGCCTCCTGATCCCGAGACACTAATGCATACTGTATTAGCACTTAGCCAAGGGAGATTCTCAATGACTGGTACCCAGGGGTTCATGTGGATTATCTAGAATCCTCTGTGCAGTATTCATAAGATTTTTTTTATGGGAACTATGTTTTAAAAATGTAATTTCTAAGTTTAAAAAAATTAAAATGTTTTGTTTCTGTTCTGTAGTATGTATAATAGATGTACCTTAAAAATTTTTTTTTGTTTTGTTTTCTTAATGATATTCTGAAGTACTTACAAGTTAGCTTTTTTTTTGGTAGCATTTACTTGGCTCCACAGTTGAGCTGAGTCCCGAGTCAAAGTTTAAATGTATTTATATTTTTAATTTGACTCTATCTGAATCGAAGTAGTTGCTCAGTCAAGAGAGGAGACTCTGTTGGCTCCCATGTCTCTGTCTGGGTCTAGATTCTGTCTGGTATTTAGGCCCTAGCCCCAGGCCAGTGCTGGGTGTGTGTGCTGGTGTGTGTGGCTCTTTGTAGTTTTGTTTTGGACATCTCCTTCATCATAAGGCCTCCATCTTAGGTTGCAAAGCTGTTCTTGTCCTTCATTTTCAGTCTCATGTATTTAGTGGCATGCTTCTGTGGGAAGGGATTACTCACAAATGTCTTTTCTCTTGATTTGCTTCATATGACTACAGTTTTCAGCACATGATTTTGTTTTGTTACCCTTAGCTTCCAAATGCACTCAAATTCAAAGTGGTGTGAGTGACATTGTCACATTGACTGTCTGTGGAGATCATATTGTCACTGAAGTGTCAGCTGCCGCTCTTTTTTCATGTACAATGTTATGTTTTATTTGTCCTTTGACATTTGTTTTAATCCAGGAATGTCCATGTTATTTAAAGGACCAATAAATTAATATTAAAATGCAGTGAACAAGCATGGCTAACAGTGGCATCCTCTTGTGGGATCAAACCTCTTCCCAGTGAAAGCACACACAGATACTACCAAAGGGCAGATTGCTTTGCTATATTTTATCCTTTGCATTGAGAAAAGTGTTGGGATCAATGTGTAGTTTCTTTTTCTTTCTTTTCTTCAGTTAAAGCTTTCTTCTATATGTTACAAGTAATTTCTTTCTTTGAAATGATAAAACCTCAAAGTGCAGAAGTAAGGTCACAGTTTTGTAAGCTTGACAGTAGTTCGTGGAAGTGGCTTACTTTTAACCCTTTTCATCTTATAGCTTTAATATTAAACTGGCTAAGAAAAGATGCTCTTGCAGCCCAGAAGAAAATGGCAAATTCTTTCTCAGAGAGCAGTGTCCTTTTTTATGCATGTGTAAAATGGAAATTTCTCATTTTCCTTGGGAGATCATGGTGTTTGAACGTGCACACAACTTTTGGATTGTGCTTATTAAACCATAGCAAGTGGACTACTCTGTCTTTGGCACTCAAGGAATCTGACTTCGGGGATTCATAGTAGCAATTCCTGGCTGCACTCTGGATTTTGGTTTTGCTAACTTCAGCAACTGTACATTACTGCTATATTACTGTTTCAAAGCACTGGGATAGTCTACTTCTAACTTGTAATTAATTATGTTTGCCAATTATCTGTTCGAAATAAGTTTGTGTCTGAACAGCTTATTGAAACTGTTAAATTGTACAGATATTGTTCATGACCTAAAGCTTTGTACTGTGGAATGTGCTTAATAAAAAAAAAAAGTTTGACCTTTGTCCAGAAAATTGCTAACTAATATCATCAAAGAAAATACAGGCATTCTGCCTTGCGGCTAATCTGGCTTCATGCATTTGTTAACTTCAGATACTAATTTGAAGCTAATAATCTTAATAAAATATTTCTCCTCTACTACTCTGTTAAAGAATTTGTAAAAAAAAATACTGTAATATGTTATCAATAATTCAGTGACATGCAACTGAGGCGTATGGATTTTTTTTTAAACATCTGCATTGTAAAATGAGGTGGAAGGTCAAGTGCTTTCAGCATAGGAGAGCTGTGCCTCTGCAATTGCATGCCTTGAAAAGTGTTAACTAGAAAGCTGACTTGAACCTTGTGGGGTGCGGGGTTAGGCTATCCCATACCTCTCCTTGGCAGGACTGCCTTCCTCCATATGCAAGATTGCTCCCCCAGAATATTGAGCTTCATAGTTATAGGTGAAATATGAAACGGGCACCTCTAAAGTACTCTTTGTGTCATTTTGATTTCAGTGAAAATTAAACTTTTTGATCTCATCACTGTGAAAGAGTTCCGTGAAGGCAGGTATGGAGCAGCCAGCTGGGGCCCATTCGGCTTTTGTGCGTCAAGAATGAGATCTTGTGGCTCATGGTAATGAATCATCAGGGTTTACGTGAGTCATCCTCTCATGCAGGGGTTCTTAACCATTTTTATGTCATGGCCCCCTTTGGCAATGTGGTATTTGTAGAATCACACTTTTTAAAGAATGGAAGGAAGAGAGAGCTAAGCTTCAGTTCAAAGTTTATAGGAAAAAATGTATTAATTTCCTCAGTTAACCTGTCCACATGGACCCCAGGTTAAGAACATCTGCGTTAAGGCAGAAAGAACACAGGTAGATTTTAGACCCCAACCATGGTAGTTATAAATTGATTGGTCAGTTATGCACAGTTAGTTGGTTGTTGTTCAGTTGTGACCAACTTTTTGTGACTCTGTTTTGGGTCTTCTTGGTAGAAATACTGCCGAGTGGTTTTCCATTTCCTTCTTGAACTAATTTTACACATGAGGAAACTGAGACAGGTGGTAAATTTAAAGGACTTGCCCAGTGTCACATAGCTAGTAAATGTCACAGGTCAAAGTTGAACTCGGATCTTCCTGATTCCAGACCAGTATGCTATCTGTTGTACCACCTAACTTCCCCTATTTAGTGCATTAAAACCCTACAGTAAAAACCTTAAAACGATTTTAAGAGGAGCCAATTTTTCAAGGAGCTTAAAGTTGATTAGCTTTCTAAATATAATCATTGTGAATGGAAATCTTTTTGAAATGTGTCACTTCCCTGACTTTTTAATTTGTGCAATCTGAACAATAACCTTTTTAATGACCCTTTGAGGTATTATAATGGACATTTCTTATTTTGATGTCCTGGAATACAGTGATGCCTTCAGGGCCTGTGGACGCATGTACGGTTATTTACCCAGGTACCCTAATACCCTAAGTTTCTCCTCTTTAGTGTTCTTTTTTCCTTTGTATGTTTTTTTTTCTCATCTTCTTTATTAAATTCAGGATGTCAGGAGGGTTCTGGTAAGAGTTATGGAAGGGAAATGAATGTGAGATATATTGTGGAGGCACCTTCTTAACTCTCACCAGTACAATTACAATTGCTCTGTCTCCGATTTTCCCCCTCTAATCTACTCCCATACAAATGCCAAAGACCTAAAGCACAGTAAACTCCACTGCTTGAAAAACTCTAGTGGATCCCTTTATCCACTGACAAAAAAAGTCTTCGGTTTGACTTCTAAAGTCCTATTGAATCTGACTTCAGGCTACCTTCCCAGTTTTACTGTGTATTACTCACCTTCACATACTCTTGGCTTCAGCCAAACTCTTGCTTGCTGTTGTCTATTTTACTTCCTGTCTTACACAAGTACACTTGCGCTCCATGCCTGGAATATATTTCCTCATTCCCATATACTAGAATTCCGTTCTCACTTCAAGGCTCAGCCCCCATCATCTCCTACAGGAAGCCTCTCTTGCATCCTGCAGTTGCTAATCCCCCAGAAATTATTTTGTGTAATTTTTCCATGGACATGCTATATGCCTTGATACACTGTAAGGTCCTTGAAGGGCAAGGATTGTTTATCCTTGTATCCTCTGTATCCTGAATGCCTAGCATATTATGTGGCACATAGCAGGCACTTAATTAAACACTTGTTGACTGAATTGGTGGAAGGACCTGTCAGCCAGTGCTAGAACCCAGATGTGACTTCTATTTCAGCATGCTTTCCTCTCTGTGGTGTCTTTGGGGCATTTCTTTAAAATTCTCACATCTACAGAACTTTATGTTTAAGATCATCTAAACCTGATCTAAAACCTTTTTTTAAAGGATCTTGCCTCATGGAACCTGGGTGAAAAGGATAGTTTATCCTCAATAGAAAGTTTGGGAGAAAGGATGGTTTGGGATGACTCCAGTCCTATAGGGACTAGAGATGGAGATTGAAATTACCTGCATAGAGGTGGTAGTTGATTCCATGGGAATTGAGATCATTGGGAATGTATGTAGAAAGAAGAGGGCCTAAGGCAAAGGTGTGGGGTAACTCCTATTGTGAGTCTAGCCTTAGGATCTTTCTAAGAAAATTGAAAATGAGCAATAAGGAGAAACACCAAAGAGCACAGTCATGAAAATCCAAGAGTTTTTAGAAAGAGGAGGTGATCAACAGTCTCAGTTGCCACATAGAGGCCAAAAGGGATAAGAATTTTTAAAAAGGACATGAGGTTTGGAGTACCCTTGGAATTCAGGTAAGTGGTAAGGTAGAAGTTCTAATAGTAAGAGGTTGAGAAGTGAGAATGAGGTGAGAAAATGAAGACAGCAAGTATAGACAGAGGTATATAATGGTATCTTAAGAAGATGGTAGGAACAAGATGGTTTTTTAGACAGGGAAGAGATCTCAGCATGTTTATAAGTAGTAGAGAAGGAGCCAGTGGATAAGCTATGATTGAAAATTAGGTAGAAGGAAAGAATGATCAAAGGGACAAACTCCCTGAGGAGACAGGATCTGTGCCAAGGGCACCGACAGAGAGAGCAGCAATTACAAGTAGAATAGCTTCTTTTTCTTAGACTGGAGCAAAGGAAGATTGAGAAGAAGGTAGGGATGAGAGATGATTTGGAATGTAAAGTTGGGAAAGAAGAGGAAGCCTGGGACAGATGGTCTCATCTTTTCAGTGAAGTATTTGGCTAAGTCCTCTGGCAAGAGGAAGAGGGAGGTGGAGTGGCAGAGATTCCTAGAGGGAAGAGAAGGTTTGGAACACTGAGGGGAAGTGGGATAGTCAGTCCAAGATTAAAAATATTAGCGTGCAGCTGTGAGGGCCCATTTGAGATTGGAGAACAAATTTGTGGTGGACCTAATCAGTATGGTTGTGTGACTTCCATCTACATTCAGAAACATGTGAGTAGGAGAAAGCAAGGAGAGTGTGGTGGTAGTAAAGCAAGGTTGTTGCCTTGGTACATGATGAGTGGTGATAGAATGAAGGTTTCAAGGATAGAGGGACAATATAACTTCGACCTGGTTCACTATTGGGTAAGATTGGGAAATGAAAAAAGTGAGGGCAGGGTAGGGGTGAAGTGTCTAGAGGTTTAGATAGAATACACTTAATAACGGTGACCTAATCATGGCACAGGGAGAAATGGATGGCCAGGTAGTTAGAGTTTCAAAGATGAATGTCAGAATTAGGGAGAGTGGAAGTGGAATATTTGTAGGTGATAATGAACTCAAAGGCATTTTCTGTGCTCCTTGAAAAAAAAGAGAGGGGAGGAAATGAAGGAGTGTCTGGTAAAAACAAAACAAAGCAAACAAAACAAAACAAAAAAAACAACCAGTTGGCAGGATCCAGATAGAATGACCTATCTTGATAGAGGAGACCTCATCTAGGTGGTAGTAAGTAGATAAGAGTACTGGTCTCAGAGTCAAGAAGACCTGAATTCTGATACTGGCTTAGACACACTGCCTCCAGCTGAGTGATGCTGGGCAAATTTCTTTATGGATAAGGACCCTAAAAACATTAATCCCATAGGATGGTTGTGAGGATCAAATAGGGCTAGATAGGTAGGTGGATAACAGGTCAATCAAGATGGGTAAAGACAGAAAATACCATTAGACTGTAAGAGATCTGTACGAGAGCAGTTTCTTGGTGAATATGTGAGGTTCACTGTTCACATAGTGAATAGTGAGGCTGGCAGAGGACTTAGAAACAAGTGAGATGAAAGGAAGAAGCACTAATTATAGATGGTTTCTTCAAAAGTTTTAGCCAAGGTGAGAAGATATAGGATGATACTGGAGTTAGTCAATGAGTGAATTAAAAAAAAAGTATCATGGATGTGTTTGTAGGCATGAGAGAGAAAGCCAGTAGACAGGAAGATATTGATGATCTGATAGAGATGGGAGGGAATGAGAGTGAATGTGTGTTGCAGGTTTGCCTTGACTAGGATGAAGAATCATTTCTTCATGTGATACAGGAGTGAAGGAGGCCATAGTAGGTGAAGGTACCTAAGTGATGTGAGATGAATGAGGCAGGGTCATTGACTGAGAGTGTAGGAAGAGGGATGAAAAGGTTTACCATAGTTGGTCTGGTAAATGGGCTAGCTAGGAAGTGTAAAAAAGATTGCCTTGCTACAGTAAGGACCTAGTTGTGATTATGTGAAAAATTGGTAGTGGATAGAGTTGTCAGTGTCATTTTTTTCTTTAGCTCTATTCAGTAACATGGGAATTAGAGCAAAGGGGGCAGATAGGTAGAAGAGTGGATAGAGGCCGGTCC
>CM053769.1:367014356-367035535 GCA_028658325.1 Potorous gilbertii
AGACCATGCCATCAGAGAAATGATGACATGACTTGCACTTGACTTTGTTTCGAGTGAGGGAAGGCTGTGCAGGTCACCAGCTTCACTTATTCTCTAGAGCCATCTGAATCCAGTGACCAGATAGTCATCAGGATGACTGGAGATGACCCAGGATGAGGCAATTGGAGTGACTTGCCCAAGGTCAAACAGCTAGTGAGTATCAAGTGTGTGAGGTGAGATTTGAACTCAGGTCCTCTTGATTCCTGCACTGGTGCTTTTTCCACTGTACCACCTAGCTGCCCCAATTTGTAAAATAAGCTGAATAAGGAAATGAAAAAGCAATCCAGTATCATGAAGAGTTGAACATGACAATAACTCTTCTCCCCCTACCCCCCAAAAAATTGGAGCCAAGGAGGTGAATGGTGAGAGTTCATAGTTACAATACTAGTTTGGAAATTAGCAAGTCACGTTTGGTGATAGGATAAAGGGGCAAGGCACTTGAATGTATAGGTTAATGTAGAGTTGAACTGCTTTACCAAAGGGTCAAATTAGGGAGGGGAGGAGAATGCAGCAAGTGGAGGGATCATCATGTTTGTCATTCATTGATGAAGAAGACCAGGCCATCAGAGAAATGATGACATGACTTGCCCTTGACTTTGTTTTGAATGGAGGATTGTGCAGGTCACCAGCCTCACTTCTCCAGAGCCCTCTGAATCCAGGGACCTGATATTCTTCAGGATGACAGGAGGTGACCCAGGATGCTGATGGGAGACCTTAGGCTCTTTAGACCAAGGTCTTTGCAGGTACTCACTTAGGGTGTGGCAACGCCTATTTATTGAATAGACCTATTTAAGAAGAAGCCAGGGCATGGTCCCTTAAATGAGCTCAAGAAAACAAAGACATAAGACTGGATGGGAAACAGCAACAGTTATTATTGATAATGACTGTAAAGCTAGCCCTCCAAGCCCTTGGCAGGGCCCCTTGGAGTCCCAGTTTCAGAGTGTAGTAGAAGGGAAGGGAAGGAAAGGGAAGGGAGGGGAGGGGAGGGAAAGGAAAGGAAAGAAGGGAAAGGAAAGGGAAAGAAAAGAAGAAAAGGAAAGGGGAAAGGAAAGGAGGCAGTAAAACCCAGGTCAACTGGGCAACTTTTGGCCATTCAATTTTACCATCCTTTGGAGAGGAGAAGGAAGGGGAGGGAGAGGCAGACAGACAAGAAGGGATAAAGTGGAGGGATAATGGCATAGAAAAGGCCTAAAGAGGCAGAGCTACTGGATGGAAGGAGAGGGTTAGGGATGTTAAGACATAGGAAAGGATGGAATGTTGGAAAACTATGATCAGCCAAAGAAATATTAGAGTTTGTGAATGTGAAAGTAGAATACGTGAGGATGATGGCGACCCTAAGGGGTAAGGTAAAGTGGAGGTCATGGGAATTCAGTAGCTTGAGTATCTGGGAAGTCTTAAGGAACCATTGAAGATGATAGCATTGATGAAAGAAAAAAAAAAGAGGTCCTGTAAAGAAAGGGAAAAGGTTCTACATTTGTTGAGCCTGCAAGAGAAAAGGTGTAAGTACTATTTTACTTTCTCTAATTCCTGAGGTAGGAATAAGACAATCTCTGAAATATCATGGCTTTTGTGTTGAGCAGAATGTAATGGGCAATTCTAGAAAAGTGCTGATATTTTTAAAAAATGTTCCCTGAGAAGGAAATATCTCAAGCTTTAAGTTATCATATTTGGACATAACAAAAGACAGCATGTTAGCCTTTGAAGGTGAGCACCCATGGATGGTCCCGGGAGATTTTCATGCAAGACTCGACAACTACTTTTATCTACTCTGATTGCTTTAGGTATTTGTTTAAGATCTTTCTAGGTCTTTTTCATTTCTAGGATTCTATACTTTTATTAAGTAATTAATAAATAAATTAATAAATAAAAAATTAATGATCTAATAAAGTTAAAACTGACCCTGGCTCTGAACAGGGGAAAGATGTTTCATTTGTTAGCTAGGCAGTATCCCTTGAAAGACTGCTTGCTTGAGAGTTATAGGTCATGGGTTAAAATTCTGGTTCTTCCACTATGTGTTGTTGGGCAAATCTCTTGGCCTTAGTTTCCCCATCTGTAAGATAAAAAGGTTGAACTAGATGACTTTTAAGGTCCCTTCCAGCTCAAAATCTATGATCTTGAGACTTGTTTCAGAAGATAAAGGTAGACGGGGAGATATCTGATTTGTTTTCCATTTGGGAGGTCTCTATGTTAGGATAATTTATAATCTTTTGGAGGAATTCCTTGTTGGGTGGATCTATGAAGATCACACCCTTGGAGTACTGTATTATTTATTATTTTGTTTTCATCTTTGTGCTGCTGAGTTAAAAGTCTGGGGCAGGGACAATAGCTCATCTCTTTCCTTTGACTGACCCTGTCACTCTTGCTCAAGAAGTTTCAGGGGCTCCCTCCTGCTTCTAGGCAATAAATTCCTGGTATTTAAAGCCCTTCACCATTTGGCTCCCACCTGTTTTTCCCGACTCATTTCATACCACTTCCTGCTGCCATACTCTTCCATCCAAACAAGTCTCTTTGCTGTTTCCCACATGTGACATTCCATCTTTAGTCTCTTTTTCTTTGCATAGGCTAATATCCTCTCCCCTCCAAACAACCATAACGATAACCACAACAGCACAATTCTCTCCTTCCTTCTTTCTGCATCTTGGAATCTGTACCTCCCTTCAGAGCTTAGCTGTGCTACCTTGTATACAAAGCCTTTCCTGATTACTCCAGTTACTACAGCTTTTGTACTCCTCCCCCCACATTCATTCTCTGTATGTGTATGTATTAGATATCGATACTTGTAACCTCCTTAGTTTTGGGAGAGCCTCCAAGCTAGGCATTTTTTTATTTCCTACTTAGTGATACCTCTTCAGATTTCACTAGGAACCACATCATTCTATAGGATCATGGTGGTCTTGGTACACACACCTCATCAATATTCTCTGCCCAGTAACCTCTCTTGGAGAGTGGAATGGAGGGCTCCTCCCCAAGATGCCATTTAAAAAGAGCCCCCAGGTTACCTGTCTCTTCATTTCCTACCTGTTTGCACTCCTGGGAACTTTAGTCTACACCCCCTTTTCAGCTTCCTTTTGTGTTGTCTTCCCTCAATAGATTTTAAGCTCCTTGAGGGCAGGGTCTGTCTTTTTTTGTAATCTATATTTACATTCCCAGCACTTAACACATTACCTGGCACATAGTGGGCACTTAAATGTTTATTGACTGACTGACATTTACAACAACCCAGGAAGGAAAGTGCTCTTTTTATCTCCATTTTTAGATAGAATTGAAATGACTTGCTCAGAGTTTGCCTCAGCAAATATCTGAGGTCATATTTTTAACTCGGGTCTTTTCTGAGCACTCTATCCTTCTTGCTACTTAGCTGCATCCCCACTGAGATCTTCTTTGTACAATGGGTTTTTCCATTGTTCTTTGGATTCCTGAAACTTTGAAATTCAAATAAAGACTGTAGTTTCTAAGTTTTCACCCAACCTACTGAATTGCTGGAGAATATGTTGGGAAAAAAAAAAGATTTTTGTGCTAGGAGGCAGTGTGGGATCATTTTAAAAGTACTGTACAATTTCCAAATGTGATATAACCTTCTTTTTCTCATATTTAATTCTGAGCCCAGATTATTTGTAGTGCCTGTCCTATACTAACCCAATGAAATAGGGCATCTAACTTGAATATTCTAGTTTATACAGTGGGCATTTTTAATCCATATGCATTTTTCTTCATGAATTCTTGTTGATTTTTTTTGTGTAATCATAGATCTTGTTGAGATCTTGTAATGATTTTGGGATTTGATACAATCAGCACAATGTGAGTAACAGGTAAGTATTTTTAAATTCCCTTTTCCTCTATATCTTAACCAGTCACTCAGTCAACAAGTACTTTTTAAGTGCCTACAATGTGCTAAGGCACTGTACTATGTGCTAGGAATTCAAAGAAAATCAAAACACTGTCATTGTCCTCAAGGAGCTCCCATTCTAATGGAGAAAACATGTCAATAACTTGTAAATTGTTGAGTCATATCCAACTCTTAGTGACCCCATTTGGGTTTTGCTTGGCAAAGATACTTGCGTGGTTTGCCATTTCCATCTCTAGCTCATTTTACAGATATGACAAACAGAGTGAAGTGACTTGTCCAGGGTCATGTACCTAATGAGTGTCTGAGGCTGAATTTGAATTCAGAAAGATGAGTCTATTGATTCGAAACTCAGTGCTCCACTGCACCACCGAGCTGTCCTTTTTGTACATAATAGATCTATTTAGAGTTGAAGGGTAATCTGAAAAGGAAAAGAAAGCTGAGGAGACCAGGAAAATCCATCATACTCATTTCAGTTTATGTTACTATGATTGAATTACCTGTTGTCTTACCTGTCAGCTATGGTATTTGCCAGTGAGAAGTGATGCTATAAGAATGCTAAGAAGGCTAGTACAATTTTCGGAGGGACAATTACAAAGCCCAACTCATCGGCATGAGTTCTTCAGCTGTGACCTTTGAATGTATTGGAAGAGAAAGATGAGAAGAGGCCAGCAAAGCTGAGTCTCCTATCAGACGTTTGGAGGGCAAATTATACGTATAACAATGATGATGATGAAATCAGCAACAGCAAGTGTTTATTAGCACTTTAAAGCTTAGAAAGTACTTTACCTAATTATTTCTGGATCCTCACAACAGCCTTGTGAGGCAGATATTGTTACCCCCATTTTATAGATGTGGAAACTGAGGGTTAAATGATTTGCACATATATAATATATAACAATGTATTATTGCTATATAGCATTATTAATGACTAATATGTAGCCATTATATTAATGTTACACAATGCATTGATTATATATTATTTAGTAATGGTATTTATATTATTAACATATAACATTATATAATATATACAATATATAACAATAATTATGCAATTTATATGCATCTCACTTGATCCTCACAACAACCCTGTGAAGTAGGTGCTGTTATTAACCCCATTTTATAGATGAGAAAGCTGAGACTGACAAAGGAAGCACTTTGCCCAGGATCACACAGGTGCTAAGTTTCTGTGGCAGGGTTCAAGCTCTAAGAGTTGGATATGACTCAACAATTTACAAGTCAAGTCTTCCTGACTTCAAATTCAGCCCTCTATTTACTATGTCATTTTAATCCTATCCTCTTTCTTTTGAAAATCCAAGCATCATAAATGATGTCCATGTAGGTCTGGTAGTGCCAAGGTAAAGGTGATCATTTCTGATTCATTTGTAGTAGTCATTGACCTCTAAGTTTGGTAAAGGAGAGGGAAACCAAGTCAGTGTCTAGAACTTTATGAAGAATGTGGATGTTAATCTAGCCCTAAAGACTGGGAACTCCTCCCCTTCCTCAGAGCTGTCAACAGACTCACTAGAAATTCCCTGTGAATAAAATCTGGTCTGAAAGACCTATCTTCCAGTGCCTGCAGAAACTTCCTGAAAGGAAAGCAAGTAGGAGTGTGCGATGGACCTACTTCCTCATGCTGTCCTCTAGGCATATCTTCAGACTTCTCTCTTCCTAACAGATGTATACCTTCTCTATCTCTGGCCATCGGAAACCTAATCTGGTTTCCTGTTGAGTATTGAACATTGGGTCCCTAAGTCACCATGTGACTTGGCAAATGTTCTCCTTCCTTTATGTACTGAGGTATCTCCTATTAAAGAAACTGGCCTTGAAGTCCAAAGACCTGGACTGGAGTCCCAGCTCTGAGGGTGAGTAAATCAGTGCTTATCGCTACATTGCAAGTTATTGTCTCTGGGCCTCAGTCTTCTTTATCTAAAAGGGTATATATAATAAGAATGAAAGGATAGAGTTGTCATGAGGAAAATGTTTTGTAAATTGTACAAATAAGCGTGAACTATGCTAACTACTGTGAACTACACGGTTCAGGTTTCTCCTGTATCTATGTATATAGCATTTCATAAAGGACATATGCATAGTGTCCTACAAATCTCAGTGAAATTTTAAGCTATTAAATCTGTTTAAGCTACTAAAGCTTAAACTGGCTCTAAGACTTTTGGGACACCCTGTATATACCATTCATGTTCATCCTGCCTGGCTGACTGGTCCAGGATTCACATTGTTGATGTGGCTCATCCTTTGTTCCTGAAGAGGGCCAGTGACACCAGAAGGGTGATGTCTTGGCTTACAAGTGAGTTGGATTTAAGTGAGGCAGGGCTGTGCGAAGTCATCAGCCTCACTCTCTCCTTCAGAGCCATCAGGGTCCAGTGGCAAGGCTTAGTTCAGGATGGCTGGTGATGGCTCTCCAGGATCAACAACAACTGACATTTAAATACCACTGTGCTAGGCACTATGCTTAATGCTTTACAAATATGATCTCACTTGATCTTCACAACAACCTTGGGAGGTAAAAGCTATCATTATCTTCATTTTACAGTTGAGGAAACTGAGACAAACAGAGGTTAAATATCTTGCCCAGGGTCACACAACTGGTACCTGTCTGAGCAACTACATGGTGCAGTGGATAGAATATTGGACTGGGAGGCAGAAAGACCTGAGTTCAGATCTAAGCTTCAGATACTTCCCAGCTGTATGACCCTGGCCAAGTCACTTAGCCTCAGTTTGCCTTAGTTCCTTTATCTGTAAAAATGGGGATCATAGTAGAATCTACTTCACAGGGTTTTTGTGAAGCTCAAATGGACTAATAATTGTAAAGCACATAGCACAGTGCCTGACACTTAGTAAGGGTCAAGTAAATATCAGCCACTACTACTACTACTACTACTGCTTCTAGTGTTAGGATCATATACTGAGGCCGGACTTGAACTCAGGTCTTTCTGCCTCCAGGCCTAGCACTTGTCCACTGTGCCACCTCACTGACTCACCTAGAATGAATTTTGCTCTAAAGTACAGGGTCACATTGAAGTACCAATGTGCTTTTTGGGAAACACCAGAGATCTTTACACTCAGGTACATTTTACATTCAGTTTTAGGCACCTATGATTTCATCAGTGCAGGTACTTCCTCTACATATTATGAGAGCTAGGTGGCACAGTAGACACAGCGCTGCCTTAGCCACATGATGGGCTGTGTGGGCCCTAGACAAGTCGTTTAACCACTCAGCCTCAGTTCCTCATCTGTAAAATGGGATAACACTAGCTCCTACTCCTAGGGTTGTTCTGAGAACCAAAGAGATTAATGTATGTAAAGTGCTTTGCAAACATCAAGGTAGGACATAAATGCTAGCTATTTTTATCATAAGGACCCCTTCATAACTTGGTCAATGAATTATTGCCACTGAAAAATTCATCTCTTTACCATAGCTGAGGTGGGTTTTTGGCTTTGTGTATTCTCATCACCTAGGACTTCTACCTGGCTCGTGATAGATGCTTCATAAGTACTTCTTTGAGTTATAGGATGTAAAATCATAATAGTGTGTCTTTATTGCCTCTGGTGTATCCTGGAGAGCAAGGATCATTCTTTTACCTTTCTTTATACCCTCACAGCTTGGCACATGGCAGGCACTTAATAAATCCTCATTGGTTGACTGATTGACTATATAGCTTAGAGTCAGGAAAACCTGAGGTACAAATCCTACCTCAGACACTTACTGCCTATATGACCCTAGATGAGTCACTTGCTGTTAGTGCAAGCAAGGCGGGATTTTTGTTGTTTTCTTTTTGAAGTTCAGTTTCTCAGACTCAGGATAAATTATAGCATTTGAAGAATTAATCTCCTTTGAACCCTGTTAATTCACAGCTGTGCTGAGTCATGTAGGTTTCATGCTTCTGGTTCTGAGCCAATCAGAGGCTGAATCTTTTTATATATGCTGGGAGTTGTCATTTTGCTTTGGGGGCTCACCTATAAGAAGGACCTTTTGATTCCCTGCACTGGACCCTGAGAAGCTACTTATTAAGAGCCCCCCAACTCAGATGTTGGTGCTATTTCAATCTGGTGGTGTATGTAGGTGGTTGTGCTATTCTGTTTAGACAGTTGGAGGCCTGTCTATGGAATTCTTTCTTGGATACTCACTTCTTTTTTTCTTATCTGTCTGCATTGTTTAATTAAAGGAAGATTGCTGACCCCTTTGAAGCTCTTTCCTTTAGAAAGGCAGATCAAAGAAGTGGTGCTAGCAGCCCACCCTGGGTGTGCTAGTGTGGTTGCTAATACACTTCTTTTCTTGGTCTCAGTGTCATCATCCAAGAAAATGAGCATAACAATAGCTTCTATCTCACAGGGTTATTTGAGGCTTCAATGAGTTAATATAAAATGCTCTGGGCATTTTCTCTGATTGTGTCCTATGCCCATAATGCTCTTTCTTTCCTTCTCTCTGAGTGCTGACCTCCCTAGTTTCCTCTGCATAAATCCCAACTAAAATCCCTTCTTTTATTGGAAGGCTTCCTCAGTCCCTCTTAATTCTAGTGCCTTCCCTCTGTTAATAATATCCTGTGTAACATATGTGTGTATGTGTCTGCATATGTGTCTCCCCCATTAGATTGTAAGTTCTTTGTGGGCAGGGACTATCTTTTACTTCCTTTTGTTTCCCAGGGGCCTAGTACCATGCTTGACATATATTAGGTGCTTAATAAATGTTTATTGATTGATTGATACTATATAAAATGATTTGCAAACCTTAAAATAGTTATATATAAAAAGTTCGAGACATAATTTCTGGGTAATTAATCATTTCATTAATCATGTTAATAGACAATTAATCAAAGGGGTCAGTGGAACTCTAGAATTCCAAAGACCCCTCCTGGAACCCACTCAATGCTGTTGGAAGAGTGGGTGTTCCTGAGAGTGACAATCAACTCTGATCAGTTAACAAGTGATGAGAAAATGAATATTATAATGAGAGGCAGACCTATTTTAGTGAAAGGCTGGAGACATGACTGATTGAGTCCATCATGGACAAAGACTATCTCAAATCAGACCACCTCCAGCCTCAGGCAATCTAGACAAAGGATCTTCCCTTAACCCTAGTGGAACACAATGGGCCAGAATTTACCTTAGATTAAATTATTTGTAAGGTTCTATAGTTGGGTGGAGTCCTCCACCCAGGATAGAAAAACATGTACCCCAGGGATTTGGACAATCTCGTTCATGAACAATGTCCTTCAGAAACTGAACACCCTACAGGTTTCTGAAAAAATTCTGATCCTAATTCAATAGTTGATTATGCATATAAGAAAGAAACAACCATTTCTCTCAAAATGATATATAAGTGCTAGCTGTTGTTATTCTCTTTCTTGACAGTATCTTCACCTTCAAATAATAGTGGTTTGGTACTACAGGTATGCTAGCCAGATTGTTCCTTTGATGTCTGTTCAGAACCACAATTCACTGGGACCAAAACCCCTCTGGGCTTGGTCTAGGTTTCCATCTGGTTTGGCTGAGAGCCTGGAGAGCCACGATGTGACTTCCACAGATTCCCTCTTCACTTTTGGAATCCCAGATCAGTGGTTGCCCACAATTCTCAAAAAGGTCCAGATGAAGAGACCCACTCAGAACTAGGTTGTTCTTCTCTGGACACTTGGTAAATCTTTGTAGCGAGAGATACTGACCAAGCAAGATATTGCAAATGGTCCCTTACCATTATACCTATACTTAACAGAACTGGTCTCCCTCTTATAAAGCCTTTTTCCCTCTAGACATTTACATGGAACACAGGTTCCCAGCGGTGACAAAACAATGCTTTTCTTTTCTCACTAATCATTTTGCAGACACATAATCCTGCTTTGCCCCTGCAACAATTACCAACAGGCAGCCCTGAGAATCACTTCCCTCTTCATGGCCCCTGCCAAGAATCTCACAGTTTGGCTCTTCTGTGGGTGTTTTCCCTCCAACCCATCTGCACAAACAGAAGTGGGCCAGGTCTGCACCTCAGGAATGAGAAGATAAAAAGGGCAATCATTTATTTTTCCACCAAAGTTGAAGCATTTTATAGAATTTGCTAAAAGTTTTTGTTTCAGGAAATTTCATCATGTCTCCAGGAAGAGAAAGGAAAAAACGTTAATTGGCCTCAGATTTTCTAACTCCCTTTTCATTTTGGTAACATGAGGCGGCCTAGGTCATCGTCAGGTCAGCGTAGTTAGGGCTGCTTTAGTACACCTCTGTGAATACCTCATTTCTATAATAGTTTTTCCTTTAAAAACAGCCCTGGCTCTGTTGCTATCGAAGCCAGCTTCTTTGGCAGACTCTTGGACATCCTATTAGCATATGGACTATTTTTCAAAACATATCCCTAGAAAGGTCTCTTATGGACAAGGTTCTTCAGTAGGGAGCAGAATGGTTGCAGACTACATTTGGTGAGAAGATGACGTTTTACAGAGGCTAACTTGTTCAATCTAGACTGGATTCTTATTGCACACATGAAAAAGGGGGAGGGGACAGAAAGAGAGTTTTCTAAAAAGTTAGTCTGTTGGCTGTATTTTGACCAGTATAATAATACCCTAAGAAAGGCAATGGAAATCTTTTCTAGACTGGCTGATGGGCACACATCCCCACCCTGGTGTAGACCTAGGCCTGCTTCCTTTCATTCCATGGAGGTTTCACCTTGAGTAAGCCCTTGGACAAAGTAGAAATAGGCCACTTCAAGAAGCCAGGCACCAATCTGGTAGGGAGCACAGTGTTCCCAACCAGTTTGCCAATCCTGATTCTGCCCATGTCCTCTCTCCTACTTCCTCTATGCTCCACCTCAAACATACTTGTTCTGTTTCTTGTTTCCTCAGTATAAGGCTAACCTGACAAATGAATCCACATGCTATATTCAATGAAGGTATTATAAGTTATGTGGGAAATAATTCAAATTTCTGTGACAGGACAACTATCCTTCTTGAGCTTGATTGTTGTACGTGGGTGACTTTGGTGACTCTTCAAGGCTATCACAATGGAACAGAAACTCTGATAGGTCAAACCAAGCCAGAAGGGCTTAGGGTACAAGTC
This sequence comes from Potorous gilbertii, assembly GCA_028658325.1. Taxonomy (NCBI): domain Eukaryota; kingdom Metazoa; phylum Chordata; class Mammalia; order Diprotodontia; family Potoroidae; genus Potorous; species Potorous gilbertii. The sequence goes on from CM053769.1 coordinate 367,025,299, forward strand.
TAGCAATAATTGTGTCTGTCATCTGAGGATGAAACTGACTAAGATTGGACAGAAGCTCATCACTATTGATTTTTTTCAGTCATGTTGACTCAAATTCAAAAATCGATCAGCTAACAAGCATTTATTAAACATTGACTCTGTGCCAGGCACTGTGGAGACAAAGACAAAGAAATGGTCCCTCCTAAATGATAGACACACAGGATGTATCATATATATTATCATGGTCATCAAATCATACCTGCATATACTTATTTTTAGCATATTCCATAAACCTCATACCTCAAACCCTAGAATCACAGAATATTAGTGGAAAGGAGAAAGAGTTCTTGTCCAGTTTCTTCATTTATACAGAAGATGAAACTGAGACCCAGAAAGGAGAAATGATTTATCCAAGATCCTAAGTCTTAACTGTAAAATGGAATTAAGTACTTGTGGATCCTCTAAGACCAAGCCACCCAGAAGGACATCTGCACCCTATGATAAGGTGGTTTATCTTAAAGTGTAATTCTACAACATGCTCCTGAAGTACCAACTTAGAGCAGAATCCTAGTGTATAATTGTGTAATATTATTGATTCAAGGGTTTATTAGCTCTCCATACACAAAAAGTCATAAAGAGACTACAGGAGTGGGGTGGATAAAGCATTCCATATATTCTGCTAAGCCTGCAGAACCACTATCCTTTCACCCAGACTTGAAGTCTCATCATAGTGGACTCCTTTTGCTTTTACCCCCTTCCTTCCATTGTGAGCCAATCTCTTTGTCATATACAAAACACCTTTGCCATTTTGTCCTCTACATTCCCACCACTAGCACTTAAGTTCAGGTCCTCAATACTTCTCACAATGAATACTGCCATAAACCTCCAAATAACTTTCCTGCCTCTAGCCCTTCCCATTCCAAGGCATTTTGAAGACTGCTATTAATCTTCTTAGAATACATTTCTATTTTCAGTACTGCTTTGACCTAAAACTTTCTATACCTTCCCATCATATCACCAATACGATTCTGATTCCTTTACCCAGAATCCTCTATAAGGCACCTGAGGCAGCTAGGTGGTGCAGTGGATAGAGCACCAGTGCAGGAGTCAGGAGGACCTGAGTTTAAATCTCATCTCAGACACTTGACACTCACTAGCTGTGTGACCTTGGGCAAGTCACTTAACCCCAATTGATGCCTCATCCTGGGTCATCTCCAGTCATCCTAATGAATATCTGGTCACTGGATTCAGATGGCTGTGGAGGAGAAGTGAGGCTGGTGACCCTGCACAGCCCTCCCTCACTTAAAAAAAAAGTCAAGTGCAGGTCATGTCATCATTTCTCTGATGGCATGGTCTTCTTCAGCAAGGAAAGATGAACACACATATAAGGCACCTATGTTTTTTCCAGACTGAGCTGGTGTACTATTCTCCTCTGCGGTCAAACCAAACTGCTTGCTGTTCTCCAAACACATATGGTATTTTCTGCCATAGGGTTTTGTTCAGTGTTTCCACTGAGTTCTTTCCCTTTTATCTCTACCTAATTTCTATTCATAGGGGTCACAGTTTTGAAGTTTTCTTTGACCCTTCCTCTATTCCTAAACTAAGGTGATTTCTCCTTCCTCTGACCTCCCATGGTGTTTTAAATATCCCTTATTGCACTTGAGAATGCTACAGACATTTGAGTTATTCCTGCCTATATCTTGTTTACTTCACCAAATCATAAACTCCTTGAGATCAGGATCATGTTTTCTTGTTTTGTATGTTCTTAGCACCTTGTTAATTTTGTATTCAGTGTTCTTTACACTAGACCATGTTGACCCTTTCCCAAAGGAATATATACAAGTGAAGTTGAAATGAGATAATATTTGTAAAGCAGTCTGTGGAGTGCCTGGCATAAATGTTAGTTACTATGATTATTACATAATACACAGAGCAGATACTGGTAGAATAAAAAGCTAAATTGTAGAGTTCAGATAATATGTCCATGATGAGTTCAGAAAAGGGAGAGGTGGCATATTATTGTTCCATCAAATATTTATTTCACAAATGTGGATATTGCTTCCACTGGTAAAGATTAACAGTCATTTATGCCTTCTCAGCCTGTGTCATTCTTATTCACATTCTTCTATGTTTTCCCCAAAGACAATCTATCCAAAGTGCTGGAGACCTTCCTCCAGGTTGATGTCTCCTAGAAGGGTACCAAAGTATTACCTGGCCCATCAATTTATAATCCCTTATTGTTGATACATGGCTGACAAATCTTCTCCAATCATATATATGTGATAATTTATTTTATTTTACTTGGGCATAAACCATCTCAGGTAATATGCTGCCTGCTACATTTATACCTGCCATCCATTTCTCCATTGCCCCTCAGGTATTTTGATACTTCTTAGCTATAGTGTTCCATGATTTGCTACTATTTGATATTACTAAGGGAATCTTGGGATAAAATATAAAAAGCTGTATTTGTCTTTTAAGGCTTCTCCCAATCTGGCTCCATCTTTTCCTGGATTTCTTTCCCATTATTCCCCGTCACGTATTCCACATTTCAGCTAAGTTTATCTAGCTGTTGTCCCTTGTTCACATAATCTTGTTTTAAACCAGGCTAACTTGGACCAGATTAAGAGTTAGACTAACATGAGACACTTATAGACCATATAATATTTAATACAAAGTAGTTTGCCTAACAAGAATGGAAAGGATATTCAGTGAAAATAAAGTATTTGTTCAAGTGGATACAATCCCTCTCACATCTGTATTTGCCACAGTAGCATTCCTGGTCAAAAGAGTGTATTGTCTTTGATAGCAATGGCAGGGAATGTGTCAAGTTTGAGAAATCCTGACTTCTCTTGCAAAGGACTTTTTTGCTGAGGCAACCACAACTATGCCAAGGTAATACCTTAGGGACTGATTCACTCTTCAGGATAGTTTCATTGGGTAGGTAGGGGACACATAGCTAAAACATTGGGCTTGGAATCAGGAAGAGTCTGGCCAACTACCTACATGTTTTGGGCAAGTCACTTCACCCCTTTTGCCTCAGTTTCCTCATCTATAAAATGAGCCAGAGAAGGAACTGGCAAACTGTTCCAGTGTCTTTGCCAAGAAAACCCACAATGGGGTCATGAAGAATCAAGCATGCTTGAACAACCACAAAATAGTTTCACTGCCTTTTTAGGGAAAAATTAGCCTAACCTATGTGGCAGGAACTTAAATAGATTTTTAAGAAGTAGCCTAGCCTACATGGAGTAGATGTCCCATGTCTTCATGCCCTTTTACAGACTATTCTCAGGATCCAAAGTGCTCTTCCCTCTCACTGCTGCCCTTAAAATTCCCAAGTCCCATCAAGGCTTGCCTCAAGTGCTATCCCCTATACAGACCTTTCCTGATCCTCTCAACTGTTATACTACTACCACTTCCACACTCATTTAAATAACTTTACATTTGCTTTGTATATATTTTATAGTCTTTTGTCTATGTAAATGTTATTGCTATAATAGAATGCAAATTTCTTGGGTCATAAAATGTTTTTCATTTTTTTCTTTGAATCTGCAACACCTAACTGGTCTCCAACAGATAGTAGAGCGTTCCTAAATTATTTTTGAATCACTTTCTCTCTCTCTCTTTTCCACTGTCTTCCTCTCTTTCCCTTCCTTCTTCTCACTTCTTCTAAACTTATGCTCTGACTTTATTGGGACTACTAATCATTGCATTTTTCATTGGTTTACTGATACACTAGCCCTACTCCAGCCTCTCTCTCTTTTGCTCACCGTCAGTCCTATAGTTCATCAAGCTCAATCATACACAGTCTTCTGCCCTCAAAGCCTTTGTCCACTTGTCATTACTGTGCCTGTCCTCAATCTAAGATCACTCCCAGTGGTCCACTAACTCTGGTTCTGGGTTGCTGAACATTTTGGGAAGAAGTCAAGCACCTTGATGATTGGGTCCATTACAAATTCTTGTTGTTTATTCTCAACTGGGTTCTCACCATTGTGCCTCAATCTTTTCAGTCCCTGATAAACTGTATTAAATTCCCTGTAGCAGCTATTCCAACCTTCTTTACTTTACAGACAACCCCTTTAGCTGATAACCTTGCCTCCTACTTTTTTTTTAAATTTAAAATTTTTTCATTGATACCTTTTATTTTTATATTACTTTGTTATAAGAAGTGGGGAAGTAGGGAAATAGCTTAGCAAAACTACTGACAGTAGCCAGTACATGGAGTCCTCCCATCTGTCACTTTTGTTGTTTGGTTGTATCCAATTCTTTATGACTGCATTTAGGGGTTTCCTTGGTGAAGATGCTGAAGTAGTTTGGCATTTCCTTCTCCAGCTCATGTGTACAGAGATGGAAATCAAGGCAAATGGTTAAGTGACTTACTTGGAAACACATAGCTAGTAAGTGTCTGAAGCCAGATTTGAACTCATGAAGATGAGTCTTCCTAACTCAGGCCCTCTATCCACTATGCCACTTAGCTGCCCCTTTTACTACTCTGCTCCTGCTAAATATCCCCAAGACTTTACCCTAAAACAAACAGACAAACAATCAAGGGAAGGAAAGAGAAGAAAATAAGGTTCTCTCTGCACTCTGAGTCCATCAGCTCTATATGTGGAGGTGTATAGAATATTTTATGAATCCTTTTGAGTTGTGGTTGGGTGTTGAGTTGATCAGAGTTGCTAGGTCTTTTACTTTACAATATTGCTGTTACTGTATATGCTATTCTTCCAGCTCTGCTCACTTCACTTTGCATCAGTTCATACTTGATTCCCTTTATTGTTTCTTACAGCACAATAGTATTCTATTGCACTCGTATACTGTATATACCTTTCAGCCATTTTCCAATTTATGAGCATCCCCTCAGTTTCTAATTCTTAGATCTATCCACAGATCTGACAGGTATTTTATTCTATGCTCCCCTAACTTGTTTATTATATCACAAAAATGTCTAAATCATGTGCCCCTGTTGAGTTTATCTTGGTATACAGTTTCTGCCAGATTGCTTTCCAGTTTTCTCAACAGTTTTTGTGATACAGTTGAGTTTCAATAGCTACAATCTTTTTATTAATCATACATTAGGTTACTGTGCTCAATTGCTTCTGTAAATGTTGTACTTCATCTACTGATTAACTTCTTTAATTATTATTCAGTACCTAATTGTTTTAGTGATAAACACTTTGTAGTATAGTTTAAGGTCTGGTAGTGCTAGGCTCCCTTGCTTCGCTTTTTAAAAAAAGAAATTCCTTTGATAGCTTTGATTGTTTTCCTCTCCAGGTAAATTTTGTTTTTTTTTTTCTCGCTCTAATAAAGTAATTCTTTGGTAGTTTGATTGGTACGACACTAAATAAGGAAATCATTTTTGGTAGCATTGTTATTTTTATTATATTAACTCAGACTACCCATGAGCATGTCTTTATTTGTGTGAAAAGCGTTTTATAATTTTGTTCCTATAGTTGCTATGTGTGTCTTGGCACATGGACTCCCAAATATTTTATGTAGTCTGCAGTTGTTTTAAATGGAATTTTTCTTTATATCTCTTCCAAATAGGTTTTCTGGTAATATAAAAAATGTTCATGATGTGAATTTATTTTACGTATTGAAACCTTGATGAAATTATTCATTATTTTGACTCATTTTTTAAATTTTTTAAAATTTGACACTAAGGTTCTCTAAGTAAACCATCATATCATCTGCAAAAAATAATAGTTTTGGGGAAACATACTCATTGCTTGTGATCATTCCTTCAGTTTCTTTTCCTTGATTTATTGTTATATTTAGCATTTATAGTACAGTATCAAATAATAAAGGTCACAATGAACATTCTTGCTTCACTCCTTATCTTATTGCAAGTACTGTTAACTTATCCTCATTTCCCCATCATAGGAAATGCTTGTTCTTGGTTTAAACTAGATACTACTGATCATTTAAAGGAAAGCTCTATTTACTTACATGTTTTCTATTTTTTTTTTAACAGGAATCAGTATTGAATTTTGTCAAAAGATTTTTCCCTGTCTCAAAATAATGTTTTTTGTTGTTTTTATTATTAATGTGGTCCATTATACTTATAGTTTGCCTAATACAGAACCAGCCCTATGTGAGGAAGTATATTTAATTTTCTACTGTCTGAGACCTCAGTGGTTATTTCATTACCCCATTCAACTTCCTTTTAGTGATCTTTTCCTTTAGATTACTTTAGTTGTATATCTGATTGCTCCTTTCTAGAGTCTTGCCTACTGTGACTGGGTATTCGTCAAGATTCTAACCTATTCCCTCTTCTTTCTCATCAATTTTCATGGATTCATTTTTTTCTATGCAAATTATATATCTATGAACCAAAAGAAGTCTTGAGCCCTTTCACTTTCTGTCGGTGACAGTACCAGCTCACATGAATTTTATCATATTCATTATGATCATTCCAAGAAATATGTCTTGCGCTATTGTTTTTACTGAGTTTCAGTCCCGAATCACATATTTCCTCTTGCACATTTCAAAATCACCACCTCCAAACATGAGTTCTTGTCATTTCCTCCAATTCCTTCTCCAAGCTTTCCCATCATTTTTGAGGGTACTTCCTGTCTTCTACTCATTCAGACTTATGACCTCGGCATTATCCTCAACTCCTCATACTCTGTCCCTCCACATTTGAGCCTCACAACAAATTTGAAAGGTATAATTATCCCCATTTTACATTGAGGAAATGGAGAAAAACAGAGATTAAATGGAGTCAGGAAGACCTGAGTTCAAATCTGGCCTCAGAGATTTACTAACTTTGTGACCACTTAACCCTGTTGACTTCAGTTTCCTCATCTGGAAAATGATCTGGAGAAGGAAATAATGAACCACTACAGTATCTGTGCCAAGAAAATTCCCAAAACAGTCTTGAAGAGTCAGACACAAATGACAAATGATGGAACAACAGTAACAATGTGAGGAGAGAGAGATCATTAGCAACTGTGGGACAAGGGAAGTTTCACAGAGGAGGAGGAGACACATAAGCTGAACCTTAAAGATGAGCATTGGGAAAGACAGACATGAGGAGAGGGTGCATTCCAGGAATGTCATATCCAAATGTAAAAGGCAAGAGATGGAAGATCTCAGTTCAAGGAGCAGAAAGATATAGGAGTGGTTCACCATTTCCTTCTCCAAGTCATTTTACAGATGAGGAAATTGAGGCAGAGTTACACAGCTAGTAAATGTCTGAGATCAGATTTGAACTCAAGTTAAATGTGGTTAGATTTGAACTTAGGTCTTCCTAACTCCAGGACCAGGGTGCCACCAGCTGCCCCTTACAAGTCCTATTATTTCTCCCTGCATGTTTGTCCCACCCATCCCTTTCTCTCTGCTCACATGACTACTATAGACTCTCTTACCTGGACTGTAGCAATAGCCTTCTTTTGGGTCTCCCTGTCTCCAATCTCCAATTCTTTCTCCACTTAGCTACCAAATAATTTCCTAAATGATAAATCTGATCATGTCACTCCAGTACTCAATAAACTCCAATGGCTTCCTATCACCACTAGGATCAAACATAATCTTCTCTGACTGGCATTTAAAACCCTTTATAACCTGGTGCTTTATATGATAACTCTGCTCTATATTGGAAAGGAATAGTAAGTTCTGCACAGTAGATTTGTAGTTTCATATAAAGTCATCTTTTTATTGTATTATATTATGGAAATGCTTGTTTTATTCCATAAATTAAAAAAAAATCCCTTGTTTCTTTTAAGGTTCATTTCAAGTTCTACTTTCTTACACATAGAGTCTTTTTTGATCACCAGGTATTAGTGTCTCCTCTCTCAATTTTATCTTGCATCTATTTGTCTGTCTGTATGTGTGTACATATATACAGGTGTGTATTTAGTCTCACTTGGTTGAATTGTAAGCTCCTTGAGGGCAAGAACTGCATCACTTTTGTCTTTACAACCCCATTGCTTATCACAGTGCCTGACACAAAGTGCCAGAATATGAAAGGAATCTGAGTGGATGGTATCTGGGATAATAAGATCAGCAGTTTGGAGCTGGGAGCTGAAAAAGATTTTAGACCTCACTTTCATTTACAGAAGTAGAAAGGGCAGAACTTTCCAGACTCATAAGGTAATAAGAGTCAAGTTATTGGATGCAGTGCTTTTTTTCTCTATATCCCAAAAGATCCAAGTTGTCATAACACACAATAGAAAGAGAGAGTGAAGGAAGGTAGTGATTAGGGTAGGATTAGAGCTGAATTTACTATAGAGTCTGGGAGGAAGTGGATGATGGTGGCTAACTACTGAGTAGACTGTGAGAGATGCCCTCACTGCTGACATCTCACTGATTCCAAACAGCCCATGTGGTATAGCTCCCCAGGTCAAGTGGTTTGATAACAAGAAGAGATAGAAGATTAACTACTGCTTGCTTTCCTAGGCCCATGGTGATGGGACTCTGTTGGGATGGAACCAGTGAAGGAGTGATCTAGTTAAGGAGGATAGTGCAAGGAGGGTGTGGGAGTTAGAGAGTGTACCCAAAGGGAAAGAATTCCATCCCCCCAATATTCCTCCTTGTCAGCATAAATAGCCCAGCTTATCTTAGGTTGGTTTTATCTCTGGGCCACAAACCCAAAAGTTTGCCATAAACTGAGCAATAGTTCTTCTTCATCTGCTTTCCCTCCTACCAAGTATATTGTTAGATCAGTCTATTTTGAATGTCTGTCAATCTCATTGATCAGAACCTGCAGTTTTCTGGGGTTTGATGACATCAGCACAATAGCATCTATGAGCAGAAACATCTGGAATTCTTCACCCTCTTTCAAAAGTCATTCTCCCACTTGGACATATTCCATGACAGTTGTAAACACTTTTGGAGGCCATATGTGTGTCTCCTGGTTAAATGCCTTCCTTAATTACAATAATTATAGAATATTGAATAAAATAATATCTGTAGTGACAACTATCCAGAAATCTTACATAATTTTAACATATGCATCAGAAATGTAGTGCTAAACGAGATCTTTACCCTTTATTCCTTTGGAAAAAGTAATCAAGAAATATTGCAAAATTTTGTATTGTATTTACCTTTTAGTCAATTGTGTGACCAAAGATTTAGTTTTCAGGGAAAAAAATCCATCTGTGAAATCCTGCCTGCTTTCTTCTCATATTTTCATCAAGAATAGGCTTAAAACATGAATAAACCGTTCTCATAAAAATTTTATAGAGGTGAAAATTTTTTTATAGAGGTGAGAAAATGGGTACCACTCATAGCCTAGAATTGAAGCATTGTGTTTCACAGACTGGGTTCATTAATAATATCTCCTTGGCTTGTGCTCCTTTCTTCAACTTTGCTGAGGCTATTGTTTTAACTATTATTTTTTACTGATTCCTCACTTAACCCTGTTTGCCTCAGTTTCCTCATCTGTAAAATGAGCTGCAGAAAGAAATAGTGAAGTACTCCAGTATCTTTGCCAAGTAAACCCCAAATGAGGTCATAAAGAATTGGAGATGACTGAAAAATGATGGAACACCATTGCCATGAGGGGTTTTCCCAATAAACCATTATATCATCAGCAAATAGGAAGAGTTTTATTTCCTCTTTACCTAACTTTATGCCTTTGATTTCTTTCTCTTGTCTTATTGCAACTGCTAGCATTTCCAGAACTATAACAAATAATAGTGGGGAAAGTGGGCATCCTTGCTTCACTCTCACATTAACTGGAAGATGTTCAAGTGTATCCCCTTTACATTTGAGATCTGCTTTTGGTTTTAGATAGATGCTTTATATGGTATTTAAAAAACCCTTCTATGCCTCTACTTTGTAGAGTTTTTAGTATAAAAGAGTGTTGTAATTTGCCAACAATTTTTTCTGCATCTATTGAGTTGATCAGATGGCTTGGGGTGTTTTAATTATTGATACTATTAATTGTGTTGATTGTTTTAGTAATATTGAACCATCCTTGCATCCCTGGTATAAATCTCATTTTATTATAATGAATGATTTCTTGGATAAATCACTATAGGATTTTGTTTAAAATTTTTGGATCAATGTTCATTAATGTTATTGGTCTATAGTGTTCTTTGTATGTTTTATTTTTCTCTGCTCTACATGATGGGACTATATTTGTCTTACATAAAGATTCTGGTAGAGTGTTTTTTTTTTATTTTTACATTCATTTTCACAAGATTTTGAGTTCCAAAATTTTCTCCCCATTTGTCCCTTCCCCCTCCCCAATACACTGAACATTCTAATTACCCATATCACCAATCTGCCCTCTCTTCTTTCATCCCTCCCTTCC
>CM053769.1:367036035-367057679 GCA_028658325.1 Potorous gilbertii
TTTTCGGGCTCTCTGCAACGGAAATCTCCTTCACTGTGTTTCTGCTCGGCTTCCACTGTTCCAGAGTTTGTCAGAAGTTCTTTTTAGAGGAAATCCATGGGCTGTGGGTTCGGAGCTAGCAAATGTAAGTCTTTGTATTCCGCCATCTTGGCTCCGCCCCCCTAAGTCGCAATTCATCATCAAACAGTATTGCTGTTACTGTGTACAAGGATCTCCTGATTCTGTTCACTTCACTATGCAGCAATCCATGTAAGTCTTTGAAGGTTTTTCTGAAATCATCTTGCTTGCCATTTCATAATAATATTCCATTATAAGCATATACCACACCTTTTTAAGTCATACCTCAATTGATGGGCATGCCTTTGATTTCCAATTCTTAGCCATCACAAAAAGAACTACTATAAATATTTTTGTACAAATAGGTCCTTTTCCCTTTGTTGGGAGGAGGAGGTGTCTTTGGGAGATAGATCTAGCAGTGTTATTGTTGGATCAAAGAGTATGCATAATTTTATAGCCCTTTGGGTATAGTTCCAGACTCCAGAATGGTTGGATCAGTTCACAATTCCACCAATAGTGCCTTAGTGTCCCAGTTTTCCCTTATCCCCTCTAACATCCAACATTTTCCATTTTTTTTGTCATATTAACCAACCTTATAGGTGGAAAGTGATACCTCATTTAATTTGAATTTCTTTTAATCAGTAGTGATTTAGAGCATTTTTTTATGACTATATATAGCTTTGATTTCTTTATCTGAAAACTACCTATTCATATCCTTTGACAATTTATCACTTGGGGAATGACCTGTATTTTTCTGAATTTGTCTCAGTTCTTTATATATTTGAGAAATGAGACCTTAATCAGAGATACTTGTTACAATTTCCCCCCAGTTTTCTGCTTTTCTTATAATCTTGATTGATTCATTTTGTTTGTGCAAAAGCTTCTTAATTTTATGTAATCAAAAACATGTTTCATGATGCTCTCTACATCTTCTTTGGTCCTAAAGTCTTCCCTTATCCATAAATCTGACAGATAAACTATGGTATCACCCTTTATATGTAAATCATGTACCACTTTTGACCTTATCTTGGTATACAATGTGAGATGTTGATATATACCTATTTTTTGCCATACTATTTTCCAACTTTCTCAGCAGTTTTTGTTCCAAAAGTTGGATTTTTGCGTTTATCATATATTATATTACTATGGTCATTTACTATAATGTAATTTATACCTAATCTATTCCACTGATCCATCACTTTATTTCTTAGTGCCAGATTGTTTTGATAATTGCTGCTTTATAATACAGTCTGAGATCTGGTACAGCCAGATCATCTATCTTCTTTTGCAATTTTTCAATTATTCCCTTAATATCTCTGAGCTTTTGTTCTTCCAGATGAATTTTGCTAGCATTTTTTCTAGCTTTATAATATAATTTTTGGATAGTTTGATTGATATGCCACTAAATAATAGATTAATTTAGGGAGAATTGTAATTTTTATTATATTGGTTTGATCTACCCATGAGCAACATAAGCAGTCTTGAATCATGCTTATCTGTGAATGTATCAAACTCACCTCCTTCTACATTAGATTACAACATCCTTGAGAGTAAGTATATAATTTTTTACTTTTGTATAACTGGTGCCCAAACCTTAGTTTGTACATAAAAGAAATCAAGAAATGTTCATTGAATTGAACCGACTAAACTGGAGAGCATCCAGAAGAGGAATTAAGAGAGCGAAGGGTCTTGAGGTCACACTATAAGAGGATCTCGTGAAAAAATGAAATATTTAGACTGAAGAAAGACTTTGGGAATAGATATAATAGTTTTCTTCAAACATTTGAAAGACTGCCCCCGGAAGCAAAAATAAAGCTTAGGGTCACAGATTTAGAGATGGAAGGGATATAAGAGGCCATCTACTGCAGTCCCCTAGTTTTTATAAGTGAGGAATCTGAGGCCAGAGAGCTTTTGAGTTGCCCAAGGTTGTCACCCAGCTGGTAAGTCAAGTGACTGCTTGTTCTAGGAGAAACAGGTTAAAGTTTCAGAGAAACAGAGCTAGGCTTCATGTAAGGAAATTCTTCCCAGCTCATCATTTATGTAGTACCCAAACATTTATTGAGCACCTGCTATGGTAGTTTCTATGCTAGGCTCTGAAGATAGCCCTAAACTACTTAAGCAAAACAGCATTTAGATATTTAAATTTAATGGGGCCTTTCCCGCATATACTAAGAACACCTCAGGTGGAGATTTCTAAGAGAAGATATTCTGCATTCCCCTAAGACATGGGTGGGCCCAAGGTCTCCCAGTGCATCCTGGGTCGTCTGCAGTCATCCTGATGAATATCTGTTCACTGGATTCAGATGGCTCTGGAGGAGAAGTGAGACTGGTGACCTGCACAACCCTCCCTCATTCAAAACAAAGTCAAATGCAAGTCATGTCATCATTTCTCCAATGGCATGGTCTTCTTTGGCAATGAAGGATGAACATAATCCTGGGTGGGAATGACTTCTTTCCATTGGCTGTGTAGCCAGAACAGTCTACATCTTTAAAATTGTCATACTGGCATAGTCTCTCTTTCCAGCTATGTCTAGAAAGACGGCACCATGAACTGAACTGGGTAAGGGGAAGAGGGGACCTTCCCCTCTCCTCTTTTTGATGCCATGGCCCTAAGAATTGAGTTTGAAATGTTGTTCCATTTTGCTTTGTCCTTTTTAGCTCTAGGCACATGTGATAGAATCCCCATCTTAGGGACTTGAGCCACAGCAGCCTTGTAGATGGCAATTCAAACTGGATTTTGCAGCCAGGTCGTCAGGGAAGTCCTGAGAAGCCAGTGTGCCAAGACTAGAGCCCAATGCAGGTTTTAGATTTTGACCTTGGTGGAACTGTTCTATATAGAAGCTGAGTCCTAATCCTCTTTGCTTCCTTAGAAACTGAGGTAGTTCAGGATGCAGTTATGCCCATCAGATATTTGGAGGGAGGAATGATACCTGTATATTGGATCTTGTTATACTGTTGAAGTAAATATTCCTTTATAAAAGCTAATCTGACTTTTAAGAGTCTTAGAAATGGGGGAATACTGTTGGTGGGGACTGGAACCATACCCCAAACCTCCTTAAGGATACTGGACAACCCTGAGGATGGGATGAAATGTACTTCCTAAGCCTTCAGGCAGTAGGGGCTGAGTAGTCACTATTAAATAAGTAAATGCAAAATATTTATAGAGTGAATACACTATAATTTTTGAGGGCTGCATTAGCAGTGGGGAAGGGGGCCAAAAGAGTCTTCATCAGGAGAAACCTTCAGCTAAACTTTATAGGATTATAGGAATCCTATGAGACAAAGGAGAGAAAGGCTGCATTCTAGTCTGTGCAAGTAAAATAGACTACCTTGAGAACTGTAAGTTCCATTTCAATAGAGGTCTTTAAGTAAAGACTGAATGACTACTTGTTAGGTAGGTCTCAATGACTCAGAGTACATGCTTAACATGTTTATTGAGTTGATTTGACTCCATGATACAGTGACATTGGCCTTCTTGGGGTTTATCATAAGGAATATTTGTCAAGTCTATTCCTTTTCACTAGCTTTCCCCTAAACCTAGAATTGTCTCCTTCCTCTCCTCTGTCTCTTGGCTTCTTTCTTCTTCTTTTCTTAAAAAAATTAACTTATTTTTTAGTTATATTTTAATTTCTGAACTGTTTCCTTCCCTCCCTCCTTCCCTGCCCCATACTAGAAAAGGTCATCATTTGACACAGACTTGGAAATATATGTAAAACCGTGCTATGTGTACTTCTATTCATCAGTTCTTTCTCTGGAGGTAGATAGTATTTTCTTTCATATGTCCTTTATAGTTGATTTGAGTATTTATAGTACTCAGAATAACTTGGTTATTCACAATTACCTTTTTTTAAAAACAATATTGCTGTTCTGTATACAGTGTCCTCTTGATTCCACTCACTTAACTCTTCTTTATTTCATGCAAGTCCTTCTATGTTTATCTGAAGTTAACCAGCTTCTCACTTCTAGCAGTCATGTACCATAACTTGTTTAGCCATTCCCTAACTGATGGTCATTCCTTCAGTTTCCAGTTCTTTGCCACTAAAAAAAAGTTGCTATAAATATTTTAGAACATAAAGCTATTTTTCCTTTTTCCCTGATCATCTTGGAAAACAGACCAAATAGTGGTATTATTGAGTCAAACGGTATACACAATTTTATAATGCATTGGAAATAATTCCAGATTGCTCTCCAAATTGGTTCCACTAACAACATATTGATGTACCAGTTTTCCCATATCCCCTTCAACACACAATTTTCCTCTTTTATGATTTTAGTCAATCTAATAGATATGAGATGATATCTCAAAATTGGTTTAATTTACATTTCCCTAATCAATAGTGATTTAGAGTATTTTTTCACATATAGCTTTGATTTTCTCAGCAAAAAACTGCCTGTTCATATCCTTTGACCATTTATCAACTGGGGAATGACTCATTCTTATAAATTTGACAAAGTTCTCCAACAATTTTTACCAAATAGTGTATTCCTAACCTAAAAGCCTAAATCTTTAAATTTGTCAAACACAGGGTTACTATACTACTATGAATTGCATGTCTTCTTTGTTCCACTGAACCACCGTTCTATTTTTCAGCTAGTACCAGATAGTTTTGATAATTACTGCCTTATAGTGTGAGACTGGCCTGGCTAAATTTCCTTCCTTTATATCTTCTTCATTAATTCCTTTGATATTCTTGATATGTTGTTCTTCCAAATGAATTTTTTGTAGTTCAATAAAATAATTTTTTGGTAATTTAATTGGGATGGCATCGAATAAGTAGGCTAGTTTGGGTAGAATTGCCATGAACTATTAATATTTTTCCAATTATTTAAATTTTACTTTATTTGTGTAAAAATATTTTATAATTATGTTCACATAGTTTCTGGATTTGTCTTGGCAAGATATGCTCCCAGGTATTTTATATAGTCTTCAGTTATTTTAAATGAGGTATCTCTTACTATCTCTTCTTGCAGGGTTTTGTTGGTGAAATATAGAAATGCTGATGATTTATGTGGGGTTATTTTATATCCTGCTACTTTGCTAAAATTTTTTTAAATTAACTTTTTAGTTGAATTTCTAGGATTTTCCAAGTATATCATCATATCATTTGCAAAAGAGATAGTTTTATTATTTCATTGCCCATTTTGATTCCTTCAAGTTCTTTTTCTTCTCTTATTGCTATTACTAGCATTTCTAACAAAATATTGAGTAATATTGGTGATAATGGGCATCCTTGTTTAACTTCTGATCTTACTAGGAAAACTTCTAGTTTACCCCCATTACGAATAATGTTTGCTAATGCATTTACATAAATGTGGGCTTCCTTCAATATTCAGTTCAAATCTTAACTTTTCTAGCTCTTCTCAATGCTAGTGCCTTCCCTTTGAAATTACCTCCTATTTGTACTGCATAGATCTTGTATGTAGAGTTATTTTCAAGTGGTCTCCCCCATGAGAATGTTAGCTTCTTGATGACAAATGTAGTGTTTTTTGTTTTTCTTTGTATTCTTAGTGCTCAGTACAATGCTTGGCAAATTAGTAAGTGTTTAACAACAGAGTAAAAAATTAAGGCAGGTATTGGGGAAAAATATTACATTGAGGTAATATTCATGCACAGATAGAAATCAATGTGAACTACTAAATTTCACCAAGGTAATAACGGAGCTACAGAACCTTGGGTACAGAAGGAATCCTAGCAGTCATATGGGTTTAATGCACTCTCTCTCCTTTTCATGCAAGAATCCTCTTTTACACTCTGTTATATCATTGGCAGATGTATATTGATGATTCCTAATTCTTGGCTTTAGGACATATCTCATAGATTAGGGGCAGGGGGACAGAGCAGTAGACATGAAATCTCAATGTAGAAAGCCACTGACTCCAACATCTTGGCCATAAAATCTTGAGTCCATAGGAGTATAGAGCTGAAAGGTTCTCTAGAGTTCATCTATTCTAACTCCTTCATTTTCCCAAAGAAGAAATGGAAACTGACAGAGGGGAAGTGATTTGCCCAAGATCACACTGTTACTAAGTAACATAGTTGGAAACTAAATCTATATTTTCTAGTTCTGGATTTGTGTGTGTGTGTGTATGTGTATGTGTGTATGTATGTATTTGTATGTGCATGCTTATCATATATTTTCAAAAGCAAGACATTTCTCTTCCCCTTCCCTCCCCATGATTGGATTCAGCTCCATGCTGAAATGTTCTGATCTTGCCTTTCTAGGCTCTGATCTAAGTTGTAGAGCCCAAGGGACCAACCTGGCTAGAAAACTTACACTTCAGCACTTAGCACAAGTGCTGTATTTAGTAGCCACTAATTCTCTTTACAACTCCAGGGGATTTGAATAGTATTGGCATGGGCATTGCCAGACAGGTCAATTCCAAACCATTAATAATAGCAATCTCTGACAGAGTCAGAGTGGTCTCTAAACTTTCTTAATTGAATATCCCATTAGTAAAAAAAATTGGAGCATGTACCTCTAATATTTGTATGTTTACTTATTTATAAATTTTATAAATACATTACTATACTAATCATCATATACATCGTAAGACATACAAAAATAGAAATTCAAAAAAGGATGAGATAAGGATAAAATCATATTTGGTCCACAAGTCAGTAGGGAACCCCCAGAGTTTACTGAGTAAGAGAAGGCAGTATGGTTAGTAGACCTGTGATTTAGGCAATCTCTGGTAATTACATGAAAAGTGGATTGGAAAGAAGGGAGACTTGAGAAGTTAAATGACCTTCTTGTCCAGCGTTACTTAAGCAGTCAGTAGCAAAAATGACATTCAAACCCTAGTCCTCTAACTTCAGATCCAGCATGTTTTCTATATCATAATTCTCGGACTTGCATGCTTTACATATATGAGGTCAGCTATAGGATAGATCCTTCCAATGACTATAAAAATTGCATATTAGGATGAAAATTTCCATAACCTTTAACCCAGAGACCCACAGCTAGGCATAAACCCCAAGGAGTCAAATCACAAAGAATTCCTCATAGACACCAAAATTTCATGGCAGTACTTTTTGTAGTAGGAAAGACTGCAAATGAAGTAGAAGCTCATTGATTAGGAAACAGCAAAACTGTGCCATGAAAAGTGATCAATATGAAGAACTCAGTGAAGCAAAGGAAGACATATGAATTGATGCAGACTTAAGTAAACAGAACCAGGAAAACATTATAAGCAATGACTATTATAATATTAGTGGAAACAAAAACAGCAACAAAAAAAGAAACGGATTAGCAACTTTGGAGGCATAATTCAAAAAAATTCTTCAGAGTGATTGGGTCAATTCAAAGTTCCATTGACCCAGTAATACCACTGCTGGCCTATACCTGAAAGAAATTAAAGAAAGAGGAAAACTTCCTATATGTACAAAAATATTTATAGTGACTTTTCCCCATGGCATTAAAGAACCAAAAACTAAAGGAGTTCTTATCAATTTTAAAATGGCTTAGAAAATGATGGTATATGAATACAATAGAATGTTATTGTGCTATATGAAGAAAAATGATTTCAGAGAGACCAGGGATGACTTGTATGAACTGATTCAGAATGAAGGGAACAGAAATAGGGAAACAATTCATGTTATAATATCAATATTGTAAAAATGAATAATTCTGAAAATGTTAACAACTCTGATCAAGTAAATGATCAACCCATATTCTAGAGGACTGATACAGAAGAATGATGCCCATCTTGGGACAGAGAGAAGATGAAGTTTTGGACTTTGCCAATGTGGGAATTGTTTTGCTTGACTAAGCTTGTATGATAGAGGATTTCTTTCTCCCTCCCTCTGTCCTTCCTTCTTCCCACACTTTTTCTTTCCCTCCTTTTTTCCTTTCTTCTTTCCAATGTGTGAGAAGGAAGGGAAAGAAAAAAATTTGATTATTTAAAAAATTATTTTAAGGAAAACTGAAATAATATTTCATAACTATAATAATCATGCTTATCCCTCATTCCACGCCAAATGGAGAAAAAAGTACACCTTCCTCCTATTTTCTGCATAGTGGGGAGAGATTTTGGATATAAAACATTGTGTACATTGCCAGATTTGGTTGATATATTGGTTAATTTTACTGAGCTTCTTTTCTTTCCTTCAATCTTTTGGTTGTTTTTTTTTACAACAGGTAGTTCATTGGGTATAGAAAGAGAGATACTTTTAGAAATGAGGGTGATAAAAAACCAAAAGATAATAAGTATAGAATAAAAAAAGACTTGCACACGAGGCTAAAAAGATGTGAATCAGTTATAATTACAGTAAGAAAAGAGAAAGCAGAATCCAAGAACTTGAGAAGTCTGGTAGAGTAACACTGGCTTAGAATCAGGACACTACAAGTTGAGTTGGCTCAATATGTATCAATAGTGTTATATGGCAGCCAGAAATGCTAATACAATCTTGGCCTGCATTAAATAGAAACCATAGCTTCCAGGAATAAGGAGGTGATAGTTTTAATACAATCTGCCCTGGTCAGACCACATTTGGAGAATTGTGTTCAGTTCTGGGACCCTCAGTTAAAGAGGGACTAAAAAACTAGAAATTGTCCATAGGAGGGCAACCAGGAGAGTGAATGGCTTGAAATTCATTCCATATGAGAAGTAGTTAAATGAACTGAGCATGGCTTGGCTGGAGAAGAGAAGATTCAGATGGGAGATAGTAACTGTCTTAAATATTTTAAAGGTTGTCATGTAGAAGAGAGATTAGATTTATTATGGTTGGTCCCAGATGGTAGAACCAGGGGTAATGGGTGGAGGATGCAAAGAGGCAACTTTGGGCTTGATATCAGAAAAAAAAATCCTAACAATTAGAGTTACTGATATCCAGAATGCTCTTTCTTACGAGTGGGTGGATTTTCCCTCCTTGCAGATCTTCAAGCAGAGGCTAGAGGACCATTTCTTTTGTTTCTTGCAGTACGATTCTTTTAGGATGTCAGTTGAATGAGAGAGCCATAAAGATTCCTTCAAATTCTGAAAATCCATGATTTTGTGATTCTGACCTGAGTTCTAGACTTGGCCCTTCCATTAATTGTCTCGGTGACCTTGGATAAATCACTTAAATTCAGTGAAACTCTATTTCCTCATCAGCAAGACAGAGATAGTAAGACAAGCTCCATAATACAGTGGAAGAGTACTGGAGATCAAATGCTTTCAGTCTAATGGACCAGAGATGTTTCTTGATTTTAAGAGAGGAAATAAATAGGAGGGAAATGAGAATACATGAGGTAAAAACCAAAGAATATTTTCGTAATTGGATTGTGCTTATAAGAGTATACAAACATGAAGGTGGTGAGGATAGAAGATAGGAATCAAATGAGCCCTGGGTTGGTTGAACATTCACACACACACACACACACACACACACACACACACACACACACACTCACAAGGATTCTGGTGTAGAAATGTATAAAATTTAACAGGGAAATAGATGGGGATAGGAAAGGAGAGAGGGAAGTTTTAGAAGGATGTTGGAGCTAGAGAAGGAATAACCCTTAGAAAAACTAAACTTCAAGCATATTTACTTGTTACAAGTGAGTATTTCTGTGGGGTGCTGGTGGGGTGGAAAATTGCTAAGTAGTGATTGTGATGCAAAAAAGAAGAAAAGTAAAAAAGAACATCAACAGATCATCTAAAAATATAGAGAATAGAGCAAAGAGAAGGGAACATAGACAAGTACAACAGAGTTTTTAAAAAAATATTATTTTAAATGTAATATGCTTTTAAAATGAAAAGCTCACAGTTTTATATACAGTCATCTTTTTCTATTCTTAGTACAATGAAATATTAATGCTATTAAGGTCATGATAAAAAATTATTTTAAGAAAGACTGATGATTTTGGTATCTAAGGATCCAGGTTTGAATCCTTGCTTTGCTGTTGAGCTATGAGACTTCAGATAAGTCACTTAAGTTTTCTCAGCATTAATTTTCTTTTGTACAAAATGAAGAAACTAGACTCGATAATTTCTGTGATTCCTTCCAGCTCTAATCCTCTGTTCCTATAACTAATAATAATATGAGATATCATGTACATAGCACTTTGAATTCACAAAACAAAATTTGCAAAGCAAAAAAAAAAGAGATATATTTTCTCATTAGATCCTCCTAAAAATTCTTTGAGGTCAGTGCTGTTGTGATCCCCAAACTGAGACAAAGAAATTAAATGATTTGTTTGGGGTTACATAGCTAGCAAGTGTCTGAGACAGGATTCAAACTCACATCTTCCTGCTTTTAAGTCCAACACTTTATCTTCTATACCACCTAGCTACCTTATCTTATCACACTTATTGTGAGGAGCAAAGAAGGTAAAAGCACTTTGCCATATGCCACACACACACACACACACACACACACACACACACACACACACACGTATAATGGAGCAGATTAGTATGAAATATACAGAAGCAAATTAGCAATTTCATAACCTAAAGATTCCAGTTTTTAAGAGGGTAAGGACTCAATCCTCAATAATTTTTGTTCAGAAAATGGGAAAGTAGTCTGGAAGAAAATAAGTATAGTCCAGCATCTCACTCCATATACCAAAATAAGCTGCTTATCTCCAAATGGAGACACAAAGGGTAACATTATAAAACAAATTAGAGGAACAAGGAAGAAATTACCTGTCTGATCTATGGCTTGAGAAGAGGTCATGATTAAACAAGAAACAGAAAGGGTCACACAAGGCAAAATGGACACCTTGATTACATAGAATTAAAAAGTTTTCTCACAAGCAAAATCAATTTAGCTAAAAAAGCAAAGCAAAGCAAGTTAAGAGAAAAAAATCTTTGTAGCAAGTTTCTCTGATAAAGGTCTCATTAATGAGATATGTGGGTGGTTTAAATTTATAAAAATAAGAGCCATTTCTCAATTGATAAATGGTCAAGGGATATAAGCAGGCACTTTACAGAGGAAGAAATTCAAGACATGCATGAACTCATGATAAAATCATCTAAATCACCAATAATTAGGGAAGTACAAAGGAAAACAGTTCTGAGATTCCCCTTCATACCTACTAGAAGGTAAAGTTAACTAAAAAAAAAAAAAGAAAAGGAAAATGACAAACGCTGAAAGGTCTATGGAAAAACTGGTATATGAAAGGACTATTGGTAGAACTATGATCTCAATTCATCATTCTGGAAGACAATTTGGTATTATGCCCCCAAAGTTATAAAGCTGTACATCCCTTTAACTTTTTGATAATACTACAAATTCTACACTTCAGAGAGATAAAAAAAAAGAGGAAAAGTATCCCTATGAACAGGGCAGCTAGGTGGCAAGTGGATATAGCGCCAGGCTTGGAGTCAGGAAGACTTATTTCCCTGAGTTCAAATCTGACCTCAGACACTTACTAGAGCTGTGTAACCCTGGGCAAATCACTTAACTCTGTTTGCCTCAGTTTCCTTATCTGGAAACTAGCTGGAGAAGGACATGGATAACTAGTCCAATATCTTTGCCAATAAAACCCTGAATGGGATCATAAAGAGTCAGATGTGACTGAAATGGCTGAACAAGAACAATGAAACAATATCTATAGCAGCTTTTGTGATGGCAAAGAACTAGAAATTCATGGAATGCCCATTAGTTGGGGAATGTCTAAACCAGTTATGGTATATGAATGTAATGAAATACTATGTGGTATAAGAAATGATGAAGAGGATGGTTTCAGAAAAATCTGGGAACACTTTTTTGAACAGATATAATGTGAAATGAGGAGAACCTGGAAAAACTGATACAACAGCAATATTATTGTAAAGACAAATAACTTTGAAAGACATTTTAACTGATGAAGATAATGACCAAACATGATTTCAGATACCTAATGATTCATGATGCAAATTAAAAGGCATTTCTTTTTGAACACAGACAAAGAGAGAGTTTGTGTTCCTTGGTTATATATGTTTATAATGAGAGTTTTGATATTTTTTTTCTTTCTCATTGGGAAAGGAAAGTAGATTTTTTGTTGACTAAAAAATAAAAGGGCTCCAGAAAGCTCAGAAGTTACATTATAAAATACAAAGCAACACAAACCAGACTGGGATAAGAATAGGTCAACTAGTTCTCTTATAACTCAGAATGAATGAGAATTTTCTTTTCTTTCTTTTTTTTTTTGAGCATTGAAATTGACTGGTTAGTTTCTTCCCTTCTCATTTTCACTTTTCAAGAACCATCTCTGTTCAGCCAAATGTAGCATTTCTGTCACCACTGAAACCTGGAAGAATGTGAAATGATGCCAGGGAGCTTGTTGGAGCATCTTGAATGGAGCAAAGATTGGTTAGGTTTTTCTGTCACTGTACACACACTCACACAGATACACATACGGTACTGAACCCTAGCAAAGGGTTGTTTTTAAGGACATAGAACTTACCTAAAGGGTGAGAAATGTTTTTAAAATTTGGCCAAAGTATTAAATTCAAGAGATTTTAGGCTAAGTGCCTATCCAGAAACCAGTTTTTCAAAACCCCCATCAGTGCAGTCATAAGCCTTAACAAAAACAAAGCCAACAAAACCAAAAGACATGTTTAAACTTATAATTTATCTGTTGACATACAACTTTCCTAGAAGACAACTGTCTCTTTTTCAAGTCCAACATAGGTCTGTTTGATTTACTATGAATGAATACTTTGTACACACAGTGTAGCAAGTCTCCAAGATATTGGGAAATGTTTTTTATCCTCAGGGAGCTTACAGTCAAGACTGGTGTCAATACTTACATATATGTGTAAACATGAGGCTTGGTAAGCCACAGAGGGACCTAAGAACCAGAAATATCTCCATTGATTCTGTGGCCAGGATTCCATTGCCCAAATACCATTTGACCAGCCCATCTATATTTGTAATCCTTGAGTTCAGAAGGCCTGATCAAGTTAAACAAGTTGTGCTGTCTACTCAAAACTCTGGAATAATTTTTTATCAAATAAGAAAATCTTGAAGACTTTCCCCCACTGCCTTTTTCTTGGGCATTTTATTGTTTTTCACAGCATCCTCAAAATGTTCTAGAATGCCTGCCTCCTACATATGCCTTCTTATTTGTGAAGTCTCATAGTTTGTGATAGCAAAACAGGCAGGTTTAGAGGTGCTTCGGTAGAACAGTCTGGTTTGATTTTCAACTTTTCTTCATAGCTTAGTGGGCAGCGTAGACCTGACTGTAAACTGTCAAACTGTAGGCCTAGAATAATATAGTTGTACACCCTACACAAAGGTTTAAAATTATGCCTCATTATGTTTGAGAACATTACCTCTTTGCTACTCTCTGGTGAAGGCTTTTAGCCCGTGTTGTGACACATGCCACATGTATCATCGCAAAATAAATGCTTATATATGCCAGGGAGAAGGGAATTTTCTGGTGTTAAATATATGTACATTTGTAAAAAAGCAGTATATGAAAATGTCCTTTGTTGGTCCTCTCCCTCTATTTTGGGCATTAGGCGGCCCCCTACCTTCCCTTCCCTAGTCCCAACTCTGATAGTCATGCCAAACTTCATTTGGGAAAAGAAATGGATTCTGGCCAAACCATTTACATAATTCACAGTTGGTGTGAAAATCTGAGAGAGAAGAGAAGGGTTGGGATGGTTGAAGCACTTGGAGCAGGTGGAATATTTAGGGCTCGAAGCATCATCATCTGCTTGTACTTCTTGGGCCCCATGATAAAGGAGATAATAAACACATTATTGGGAACATAACAATTAATGGATTCTTATAAAATCAATTGAATTGATTCAGCTAGCTCTTGTTAGTGTAATCTACTACCTATGCATCAAATTACAACAAATTGTTTTGGGGGGCAAATGGGGTTGTTTTGACCTTGAATAAGAACTTACTGGTCAGTACTACTAAGAGCGCAGTCTTACTTGCTTCTGATACAGGCTGGAAGGCTCCATATCCAAACCTCATACATATTGGAATGCTCAATAGCATCTGATTTCTTCTTTCTCACTTCCTTGGCTTGCATAAAAACCCAATTAAGCTTATATGCTATTTTTTTTTCTCTTTAAAAATAACAGTTTACTTGTAGAGCACTAATTTTAAAACTTGTGCAATGTTTTAAATGACATTTTTACCCTGCCATTCTCATTATACATGGGCTAATGCTTCTTACATAATACAACTCAGGGGCCTTTGAAAATAACTATTTCCAGCAAGAAGATGAAAGCACACATTAAGTTCTGGGATTCATTACATAATAAGGATAATGTACAACTCCAGTTTTAATTTGATCTAGTCTCTTAAAAACTCAGGGAGATGTAGGACACATCTACACAGTACCGAAGTAATCGTTGGGTTGACCGACTCCGAGTGTGTCAGTGGGGATGTTGTCACTGAATTGAATGGCTTAGCAAGCCTAGCCAGATAAGTCCCCAAACTGATCAATTGATCCAGACAACTCAAAGGCTTATAGATTTAGAGTTAAAAACTACCTTAGGAGTCATCTAGTCTAATCTTTCATTTTACAGATGAGGAAACTGAGGCTCAGGCAGATTAAGCAATTTGCCTACTGTCCAAGCAGGTAGTTTGACTGCCATCACCCTCTGGTTCAAACTAAAATGGCTGAATGGTTGAATACAACGCATTATTGACTTTTTTTTTTGGTAACATATAGACATAGCTACAATCATATTTTGTTTTTGTTGAAAAACAAAATCAACCAAGTTGGTTATTCAGTTCAGGCAGTTGATCATGAAATCTCATGGGAAATATTATACACACACACACACACACACACACACCAATATACACAAATACGATAGAGACGCAGTGTGATATAGAAGAACTCAAGTTCTGAATCAGGAAGAGCTAGGCTTCAGTTCTCTTTCAGTAGTGTCAAACTCAAATAGAAATGGGGCCATTAAACCTTACATAAGGAGTTCTGTGGATGAGTATTGATTTAGAAAGGCATATTATATATATTCTATTGTATTTTTGTTGATCTCATTCAGTATTTACAATTACATTTTAATCTAGTTTGGCTATATTCAGAAGAACTGCCTTGGTCACCAAGTCGTGTGTTTGATACCAGGAATTTCCTCTAACACATACTGGCTGTGGGCAAGTCACTTAACCTCTTGATGTCATAGCTGACTCTCTAAATTGCAGAACAGATGCTGTCCTGCATTGGTAGAGGGAGTTTTCCTCTCTAGGGAATTCTTTATACCAATGAAATCACAAGTCTGATTTATGTGGTGCATGTGTGTGTGTGTGTGTGTGTGTGTGTGTGTGTGTGTGTGATAGTAACACAGACCTCAAGAGACCTGGTCATTAGGCTGAATTTTTCACTTTTCACATGTCTGTGCTGGTCTTGTGTAAATACAGTCTAGGAAGCAGCTGTTTGGGGAAAATGTCCTGATCTTTACCTTGGTTCTGTAGCCAGAAAAGGTTATGAAGAAGCAACTTAAGAGGCCCTCAAGGGATAGCATAGTACTGCATGGTGTGATGACATCACTCCCAAATAGCTCTTTGTGAAGCTATAGCTGCTTCAAGCAAAGATTTTGTCTGGAGGTGCTTTGGAGAAGTAAAAGTAACAAATGACTGCTTGGCTGAATGAATGAATGAAGAATGACCAACTCTCACTATTGACTGATTGAGTGGCCCACATGAGGACCAGCTGACATAGTGACCAAACCTCCTCTATTTGTCTACTACTAGAGATTGGAGACAAAGAGAGCCTTTGAAAAGAAGTCAATGTCCAAAAAGTTAATACAACCAGTGTTCAAATTTATTGCATGCTTTTGCGTGCATCCATCATCTATTGGATACTCACAGCAACCGTATGAGACCCGCAGAGATCATGGCTCTCAAATCTTTCTGAGGGATATTGAATGACAGCAAGTCTTCTTGCTTGAGAAAGGAATGATAATTTTCCCAACTGCCCATTTTATAAACTTGAAGCAGAATCTGAAAACCCAGCTGTGTTTTTCTGCCTTACATCATCACTAGTCATAAAAATTCTGCAGTTGGGATTCTGCTGACAATTTGGTCATGATGCTTGAGACTGAATTAAATCTAATGGGAGGGATTCCAGAGCTTTATCTGTGTCTGCTGAACTGATAGAGGCTCAAATTTCTGTTTGTCAATAAGATAGACCTTGCCTCAGGCACCCAACATGTACAAGTTTTGCCCTGGGAAAGAGAATTTTCAGTTAATCTCTTGATAATTTAGTTTTTTTTTTTTTGGGAAAAAATATTTTATTGATTTTTTTTATACAGCAGTAATTTCCTATACTCACTCCTTCATTGAACATTCCCTAGTAACAAAGAAAAAACAATCTGGCAAAACTGACCAACAAAAGAACCATTTCTGACAAGTTTGGTCAATTTCTGCACCTGTCATCCCCTACCTCTCTACCAAGCAGAGGGAAGCATGTTTCAACATCCGTTCACTGGGATGGAGATTGTTGACCATGAAGTCTCTTACCCAATAATTTACTCGTTTTGAGCAAATACTCATTTTAAGCAGCTGTGACCAGCTATGGGTTGGCATGGTGGAAAATTGAAGAGAAGAGGAGTTGGTTAAGATTCCCTAAAAGAAAATGGTCTGAAAGCAGGTTGATATCAACTTAAATTACAGTATGGGCACATCACCAAGTTTTAATTTTGGTAGAACCCAAACACCAGTTTTTGTTGAGACTTCAACAATTCTTGAAACCTCAAAGGGCCCGGCTTCCCTTGGTGTATGTCTGAAATATGTCAGGCAGGTGTTTCAAAAGTACTTAGGCTGCAGGGAAATAGACCCTGATGTAATCTGCCTAATTTGGCTCTTTGAATTACTTTCAAGAACACTTGCTGTTTGTAATGGAAACAGCTCTCGGACCACTTCAGACAGGACTTTGTAATGTGAGCTGGTAAAACTCTGCAGGTGCAGTGGGCAACTTTTTCATTTTTCATCTCACATTTGTTTACTTTAATGTGTGACTGAAAAAGTGACACAGAAGTGGTTTAACAAGTCATTTTTCATTTGAAAAATGTTTTCTTATTAAGAAAGTTAACATCTAGTACGCTGCAAAAGAACTACCAACTACAGGAAACCACATGTTGCCCGAGAGAATATGTTTCCTGAGACTTCAACTCCCCAAAGACAGTTGTTCAGGATTCTGCGTACCTGAGGCCCTTTGGCGTAGGCATCAATTAGAAAATGGGAAACAGTGTTTTCCTTGCTAATTCTTGGCTACCGAATCGGGGTTACTGAAAGCTTTCTGTTTTTACCAGCATTAGGCAGCTTGAAAAATGTAAAATTATGAATTAAACTTTGTTCAGCTTGGGGAAAAAATGTTCCCAGAATGCCATACCTGTCTTGGGGAATGATGTGGAGCCACATTCTCACCCTGTGTTTGTGTTTATACAGCACCCATCACTAGAGCCACGGGAAACTTTAGGGAGGGTAGGAGAAGCAAGATATTGGAGTGTTTGAGATAGAGGACAGGAGGAAAAAAGGAGGAAAAAAAAGTGTCAAATGCTGAAGGAAAAGAAGAAATCCTCGAAGAAGGATTTCCTCTTCTTACTGTGGAAATGGGGAGAATATTGGGTTGGGCCCATTCCATCTCTCTGAATCTTCTACATACTCAGTGTGTACACCCTAAGCATCCTTTGAAAGGTCATAATGGTTAGTACATAGGCAGTACTTTAAGTTTCTCGTATTATCTCATTTGATCCTTATAGCATCCCTGGGAAGTAGGTGCTATGATTGTCCCCATTTTATAGATGAGGATACTGAGGCAGTCAGGTTTAAGTGACTTGCGCAGGGTCACACAGCTAGTCAGCAAAGACAGGATTGGAATTCAAGTCTTCCTAATTTCAAGCCCACCATGCTATTCACTGTGCTACCTGACTGCCTGAAATGATGCTACTGATTTTCTATACATAGGACATTTGAGTTATTTCTTTAGTTTAGTCATAAAATGCTCTGACTGTAAAGGGATCTTAGACATTATCTAGTTCATTCTCCTTGTTTTGTGGATGAGAAAACAGGAGATCTGGTCCAAGGTCACAGAACTAGGAGCAGGAATAATCATCAGATAGAAGGTATTTTCAATTCCACATGTAGATATGGAGACAAGCCATATATGGATGTGGTTACAAGCAAGCTGCTGCACATCCAGGATTCTAGCTTCCCCTCCTGTGATTCCAAGTGGCTTGAAAGATGTCATCAAGGACATGTACAGATTAAAAATGAGATGGATCGCTTGATCAATTAAGAACGATGACATAACTGATCGAAATGCTGAGTACTGCTGTTTTATTCACAGGACAGAGGGGATAGACTGCTGTGCTTACCGTCAAGAAGACCTGATACGAAACTGAACAGCCAAAGAACTGTGGACAGGTGACAACTCTTCAGTTTCCTCCTGTGTATTTCTTAAGTTCACTTTGTAGGATTTGTGGAAAGATATTGGACAAGACTCACACAAGATGAAAATCCATAGATGGCTTGAGATCTGTATTGATAGCGGCAGTGTCCAGGTTGAAGATACAATGTGTATATATATATATATATATATATATATATATATATATGTATATATAATGTATAAATATATAATATAATGAAGATTAATATAACAGCGGCACTGGTATATAGCCTAAAAGTAAGTTGGTTCTCTCTGGGCCATGGTTTCTTAATCTATAAAATGAAAGAAAAGAAAGGACTTGAGGGTCCTTTCTACCTCTGACAGTACATGATCTATGATCTATCATGAATTAACAAGCAGTGAGCTAATGGAAAGATCCTTGGGCTATTAGAAAAGAGAAACATGTTTGAATGGAAGCTCTATTAGGTCTGCCTTGCCTTTAATGACAGGAATGGGGGAAGAGGAGTGCAGCCCTAGATTATAGATTAAAACCCTCCCTTTTCCTGGTGTCTTCCTTCCTCTCCTTTGCCTCAGGCACAGGATACACATTATTAGTGGTGACAGTCACAGAGGCAGATATTTAGATGCCTGGGGGAAAAATGTCAATTTTGGCTCCATCCATCCCTACCCTCAATTGTTCTTGTGACACTGAGATTTGGGCCAAATTAAATTCAGTGCATTTCACAATTTTGTTTAGCAAATTAATGGATAAAAGGGACAAACCAAACACAGATTTTAATTTGACACCATCCCAAATAATGGCTTGACATGAACCTTCCTGGCCTACAGGAAGAATACTTCCTGTGGTATTCCTATAGTCCAGCTGGGCAGGAAAGGTTACCTGATTTCATCAAGGTTGGTCCTTATGAAGGCCCTTCCAAATCAGCCTTGGGACTGTGGGGTTTACATTACAAGGTAGAAAGCCAGCCTCCAACAAAGCATTTCAGTAACAAAATTGCAACATTTACTTCACTCAAATAGAATATTCAGGTAGGCATAAGCCATAGAGTATAGAACTGGAAGGATTCCTTGGGGAGCCTTCAGTGCTTTCATTTTACAGCTGAGGAAACTAGGTACAGAGAAGGAAGACCCCAAATGGCACAGTTGACTTTCTAACACAGGTGTTTGGATTCTGAGTTCCGTATTCTTTCTAGTTAACCGTGCTGTTGGTGGTTAAATAATATTGCATTTAGACTATGAAATGTTTGTTAACTCATTTTTCACCAGCCCAGACCCCAACTAACAACAACTAGTGGTAAAATAGCAGACGTGGCAAGACACTCAATGACAAGGGTCCTCTTTTAAAATTTTATTCATGTGAAGAACTTACTTTATATAACACTTGAAGGTTTACAGAATGGTTTACTTAAACTATAGTCAGGCCCTTATTAGGGCAAATAAAGAATCCCTAAAGCAGTCTCATTATTTGAGTTTACACTGCGTATTTCCATTGGGCTGGAACCAAAAAGTCCTATTTTACACAATTGAAACTTTGAATTGGGTGAATGTGACTACATTTGAGCACTTCAGTGAATTGACACGAGTCAGGACCAAACTATATTTCATTTGATGGTCACAACAGTAACACCTGAAAGGTAGGTGTTATTATTCCCATTTTGCAGATGAGGAAAGTGGGGCTCTGAGAGACTCAATGACTCAATCAGGCATATATAGCTAGTTAGTGTGTGTGGGGTAGGGTTCAAGTTCAGAGTTTTCTAAGTTTTTCATTCTAAGTGCTAACTCTCCTATTAAAATGATCACTGCTTTACAATCTGATTTCTTTCTAAACCTAACCGTCTTCAAATCCATTCTATCCCTAGCCTAAGGGGCCCAGAATGATAGAAGTCATTCTTACTTTTTGGTCATTTATATGAAAATGAATGGTTCCATTCAATCCAATATTGAACTATTCGGGTGTTAGGCTTGGAGCTGAAGGGATAAAGAGAGAGATAACCCTGCCATCCTATTTTCAAGGCGTTATATAATTTAGTAAGGAAGGCCAACAAATAAGTCTTTTTAAAATTACTTAATACTTGACCTTAGGGGTTATTGGAGGTCTATTGGGAAGTAAAAACAGTATGAAAATAGAATGAATCAATATATTAAAAATATAACATTTTACAAATTAAAAAATGCTTGAGAGGAACTTTCTTGAAATAAAGTGAGTTACAAATAGTTTTGCCATTTAGAAAAGTTTACACATACCTTTTTTCATTTAATCTTTATGGAAAGATGGTGTTCACAGAAACTTTCCTGACCTGCTATATACTTCCAATGGAGTTGTGTCTGAATCTTGACCTTTTCTGTTCTGTTTGTTGACTCCCATGCAAACTGAAGGTCCTGGCTGGTTCCTTAGTCCTCATCTCTTTCAGTTGTTTTGAGGATGATTATGGACAGAGCTGAAAGAGAGCTTCTCAATAGGCTTTAAAAGGAGAAAGAACTCCTGCTTTTACTCTTTCTTTCCTTCTTTCAAGCTTGACATGATTCTGTGAGCTCTTCCTTAGTCTTCTGGTGGAGGGAGAGAGGGAATTTTCCTCACCCTCCCTCTCATCCTCCTCAATAGCTGCGATGTTGCTGTTCAGTCATTTCAGTTGTTTCCAGCTCTTGGTGACCCCATTTGGGGTTTTCTTGGCAGAGATACTGGAATGATTTACTATTTTCTTTTCCAGCTCATTTTACATATGAGGAAACTGAGGCAAAAGGGTTAAGTGACTTGCCCAGGGTCACACAGCTAGTAAGTATTTGAGGCCAGATTTGAACTCAGGAAGATAAACTTTCCTTACTCCAGCCTTAGTGCTCTATCTATTGTACCACCTAGCAGCTATCTAAGCTACATTAACATGACACATGTCTGAGTGATCCTGACACTATCTCAAGTCTGTAGCTGTTGCTTCTGCTTTGTATTTCTTTCTCTTAGTATAGATGGCTAGACAGTAATTTTAACATAGATGTTTCTGGCTTTGAGGCCACTTTGTGGGCTCAAGAGGTCCAGAGTCATTGAGCAGTTCAGAGGCTAGTTTCTTTTCTTTTTTTTTTAAATAAATTTATTTAACTTTTTACATTCATTTTCACAAGATTTTGGGTTCCAAAATTTTCTTCCCATTTGTCCCTTCCCCCTCCCCAATACACTGGACATTCGAATTACCCATTTCACCAATCTGCCCTCTCTTCTATCATCCCTCCCTTCCCTTACCCCATCTTCTCTTTTGTCCTGTAGGGCCAGATAACTTTCTATTCCCC
>CM053769.1:367058179-367074164 GCA_028658325.1 Potorous gilbertii
AGATAGATAGATAGATGATTTTGAATATTTCTTCCTGTATTTAACCACCTTAGGATACACACCCAGTAGTAGGATTAAAGGGCATGAATAATCCAGTGTTTCCCTTGCATCATTCCAAATTATTTTACTGATGGTTGGTATCTATTCATAGCTCTACTTACAGTGCATTAGTGTGTGTGTGTGTTTTCCCATAGCCTCTGAAACAATGAGTTTTTCAGATTTTTGTCATCTTCACCAATTTTCTGAGAGTGATATAAAACTTATTGTTTTAATACACATTTCTCTTAGTGATTTGGAGCCTTTTTTCATGTGGTTACTGATAATTTATTTTTCAGCTTTTGAAAATTGTTCAAATAGAATGTAAAACTCTTTGATGAGAGAAGGGATTATTTCATTTTTGACCTTTCTGTTCCCAGTGCTTGGCTCATAGCAGGGATTTAATAAATTTCTGTCAATCGATTACTCCTTTGACCAATTATCTGTTGGGAAATGGCTCTTGTCTTATATTTGTTATTTCCTGAGTTTATTGGTAGCAGACCTTTATTGAAGACATGTCATGAAACAATTTTCCCAATGTAGTTTCTCTTTACTCTATATGCATTTTGTTCATACAAAGTTTTTTTTAATTTTGTATATAGTAATCAAAAGGTCTATCTTTTTGATCACCCCTTCACCATGTTTGGTAGTCATAAGTTAAAGAAATACCTCTTTCTGTCTTCCTCTGTTTTGTAATGTGACCTTTTATATTCAGATTTCTTATCTATTTAGAACATATGTGTTGTAAAATGCTTGGTCTAAACCTAATTTCTTCCAAGCTACTTTCAAGTTTCCCAGACATGCTACCAAATATAGAGTCTTCACTTCACTATGCTATGTTCTTTAGTCAATCACATATTGGAAACATAATCAAATATTGAACTTTTATCTTTGAATGCCTCTTTCTGTGTATTTCATTGATAAACATTTTTGTTTTTAAATCAGTGCTCAAAAGGGTTTTTTATGATTGCTGCTTTATAATACACTTTGAGATTTTGTAACATTATGCTACTTTCATTACTACTTTTAAAAAATCATTTCTCTTAAAATTCTAGACCTTTTGTTCCTCTAAATGAATTTTATTACCATGTGGTCTAGTACTTTAAAGTTTCTGTATGTGATTGTTCAATTAATGTAGCACTAAGTCTATAAACTAAGAAGAAACACAATTTTATTATGTTAACATGATCTAACAATTAGCTCCAATACTCTAGTATATAACACTGATGCCTTACCCACTACTCCTTCCATTACAACTTCATCACTCAACTGAAACTACTCTCTCCAAAGTTACTAACACTTGTCTCTTAATTGATTAATTTGATGGTCTTTTCATAGCCTTATCCTTCTCCATCTACCTGCTGCATTTGACAGTTTTGACTATCTTCTCCTTCACAGATATGCTTTCCTCTTTTTTACTCTTTCCTGGATTGCCTCCTACATGTTTGACCACTCCTCAGTCTCCTTTGTTGAATCACTATCCATGTCATGAACCCTAATTGTGAGTGTTCCCCACAGTTCCATCCTGGCTCCTCTTCTCTTCTTTCTCTATATTCTTTGTGACTTCATCATCTCCTATGGATATGTAGATCTATGTACCCAGCCCTATCGTCTCCCCTGAAATTTAGACTCACATTACTAGCTATCTACTGGACAGTTCAAATCCCAGAGCCATCTCAAATTCAACATGTCCAAAACTGAACTCTCTTCTTCCAAACTTCTCTATTTCTTTTCAAAATACCCTTCTAGTCTCTCATAAACCTATTCTTTTCAAAATACCCTTCTAATCTCTCATAAACCTTAACAATTAACCCTGACTCTATACTCTCCTTCATCCCAATGTCTAATCAGTTGCCCAATCTTGCTATTTCTGCCTTCACAGCATTTGAGTCCAATCCCTTCTCTCCACTTACACAGCCACCACTCTTATTTCAGGCTCTCATGACCTCATGCCTAGATTATTACAACATCTTTCTAATTGGCCTCTCTGTTTAAAATCTGTTACCACTCCAGTCCAACCTACACACTGTTGTCTTAAGCATAAATCTGACCAAATGATTCTTCTGCTCAATCAACTCTAGTGGCTGCCTATTTCTTCTAGGATAATATATAAGTGTCTGCTTTTAAAGTTTTATGCAACCTGATTCCAATTTCTCTTTCCAGCATCATTGGACATTACTGTCCCTCCTATGCTCTGTGATTCAGACAAATGGACAGACTGGTCTTCTCTCCCTCCCTCACATTTGCCCCTTCCATCTCCTGTCTCCATGTCTTTGCACTGACCATTCCACACGCCTACAATTCACTACATTCTTACATACACCTCTTAAAGTTCCTCCCTTCCTTTATGATGCAGCTAAGGTACCATCTTCTACATGAAACTTTTCTCAATTTTCCCAAATACCAATGGTCTCCCTGAAAATCCACCTTTTATTTAATTACTCTGTAAATATAGGTGACACAGTGGATAGAATGCTGGGCTTGGAATCAGAAAGACTCATCTTCATGTGTTGAATTCTTGCCTCTGATACTTACTAGCTGTGTGACCCTGGACAAGTCACTTAACCCTGTTGGCCTCAGTTTCCTCATCTGTAAAATGAGCTG
Organism: Potorous gilbertii; assembly: GCA_028658325.1. Classification (NCBI taxonomy): domain Eukaryota; kingdom Metazoa; phylum Chordata; class Mammalia; order Diprotodontia; family Potoroidae; genus Potorous; species Potorous gilbertii. The sequence continues at coordinate 367,060,820 of CM053769.1, forward strand.
GAGAAGGAAATGGCAAACACTCCAGTATCTTTACCAAGAAAACCCCAAATATAATCACAAAGAGTCAGACATGATTAAAATGACACAACAAAGATATTGGCATTTATTCACTTTATATTTATATTCTGTTTGCAAGTGTGTATGTATATGTATATACATATACATATATGCATGCTATATATGTATGTGTAGATAGATGATAGATAGATAGATAGATATTTGTACCTGGTGTCTCTCCCATTAGAACATAAATTCCTTGTGAGTCAGGATTATTTCATTTTTTATATTTGTATCTTCCAGGGTCTAGCATAGTGTCTGCCAATAGGAGGCAATTAATAAAATATTTGTTGATAGATCAACTGGTTGGTGGAAATCTCTCAAAGAAGGAAGGGCCTTGTAGCATGGTGAACAAAGTGCAGGAAATCCTGGAGTTAGGAAGACCTCAGTTCAAATTAGATTCACATTCTGGCTCTGAGACTTAATTGCTGAATGACTAAGCAAGTCACTTAATCTTTATATGCCTCAACACCTCCTCAAGCATTATCTTTTAAATGTCATAGGTGACAGATAGAGTCTGCCAGCCCTTACCTGGAGTTTACTGATAAATGTTTAATAATTGTGTCTATAAAGATATATACATGTGAATATATATATGTAAATATGTTTGTATGTATGTGTGCCCATGCTCCACATTTCCTCATCACTTTTTAAGTCTAGAAACAATCAACAAAACAATAAATGGATGCCTGATTTTTAGCTTTTGTCAGTTTCCAAGGTTGAAATCCTCATGCTGAAAATTTAACAACCAGCTCTTTGTGAGAGTCTCAAGCTGGCTCCAGCACACACTTGAGGACATCTCAGATTATTTGAGCATAAAATGTATTCTTCACCATTTCATGAATTCATCTTACGCTTAAAATAATATTACAAATTCCTTGAAGACTATAGAACCTAGCAAAGAGTCCTGTATGTATAAATGTTCAACAAATATTTATGATTTGAATTAGTTTTTTAATTCAGTTTTATTTTATTTTCAATTCCAAATTCTCTCCCTCTCTTCTTTCCCTCCCTCACCTATTGAAAAGGCCAGAAAAACAAAACCCTTTACAAGTATGTATAGATATGCAAAACAAACTTCTCTTTAGCCATGTTCCAAAATAATAAGAAGAAGAAAAGAAAAAGTATCTGCTTCAATTTGGACTGAGTCCATCAGTTCTCTGTCTGGAGATAGAAAGTTGGTTTCATCATAAGTCCTGTGGTGGGTCATTACGTTAATCAAACTTAGTCATTCAAATTTATTGCTTATATAAATTTGAACTAATGAATTTGGTACTTATTAAATTCTCATAGAAAGTACCATGTTTAAGTATGAGTTACATGTAATGCCACAGTAATAGATGGGTCTCTATCCTCAGGAAGCTCTAACTTTCTTGTCTCTCCTTCCTTTTCCCTTTTCTCTATCCTGGCTTGCAGAGCATACTAATAGTGCTGGTTTTGTTCCTGTACGTGGCCATGTGGTTATCAGGTAAGATAGCTTGAGCTCCCTGAATATCCCTATGGAGGAGTAAAGAGAGCAGGTAACTGGAGATGTACTTGGGGAAGAAGTTATGGTCACCATTCCCTCTCTGTCCCCTTTCTCTCCTCCAGATTTGGGGCTGGGACGAGGGAGGGCTTAAGCAGAAATATGAACCATATATACCATTTATTGCCCCGTTCTTGTAAAATTGAATTTCTGTGTTTGTATCTTGGTTTCAGGAAAAAGCTGGGAGACCTCAGAAGGGATCAAAGAATGCCATTACCACCAGAATCATGGCATTTCCCAGGTACAGAACCAGAAACTACGTTTGAAGTAAACCATTCACACAGGTCTCCCCTGAGCTGGCAGTTGTACCCCTAAGGATTCGTATACATGCCATATTTGTTCCAATTTTCCCCACTGATCTATCCTCTCCCTTTGTCATCATCCAGATCCTACTGGTCCATCATGACACTTAAAAGATAATGCCTGAGGAGGTGTTGAGGCATATAAAGATGAAGTGACTTGTCCAGAGTCATTCAGAGATGACCTCCTTCATAAACCTTCCCTATAAACCTTAGTATGAAGTGATCTCTATCTTTTCCAACTGATTTCCCCCTTATTTATTATCCATATCACATGTCCAGCACTTTATCATATACTGCCTAACTATTTTTAGCAATAATTTTGCCCTTTCTCAAACCTCTTTCTTGCTCACTCTTTCATGTCTCTGGTATGGAATGAAGTATTTATTGAGCATTTACTATATGCAAGGTTCTGTCCTAACTGCTATAGTGACATGAAGAAGTACAGAAATAGTCCCTGCCTCCAAAGGATTTGTAATCTCCTTTTAAAGAAAAGATAAACATATGAAAGAGAGGAAAAATATATATTATGCTTGAATAATCTGAGATTTCCTCAGGCGTATGCTAGAGCCAGTTAGAACTCTCACAAAAGTGAAAATGGTGGGTAGGTTATAGACACGTTACCTAGTCTGTCCATCACTGTGAGAAAGGGTTTCTGTTATATCTGACTTTTGTATTCCCATTTTGATTTTCTAAGCAAACATCCTAGAGTGGTTTGCCATTTCTTTCTCCAGCTCATTTTACAGATGGGGAAACTGAGGCAAAGAGCATTACTTAATGCTCTTACTTGTCCAGGGTCACACAGACACAAGTTTCTGAGACTGGATTTGAACTCATGAAGATGAAACTTCCTGACTCTAGACCCAGCACTCTATCCACTATGACACCCAGCTCCACTGAGAAAGAGTGGACAGGACTAAAATAATACCTATTTCCTTCTGCCCCAAAATATTTCTGGTCTACAGGGACAATTTTTAGGTTCAAAAGCAAAAAAATTTCAAAAAACAAAAAAAACCCATTAGCTTTCCTGGTTACTTTTTCTTAAAAAGAGGAAATATATATCAAGTTTATACTGACAGCTTGGTCCCTTCTTACCAACTTCTAGTTAAATAAAAGATCATCACAAATAAGGAATAGTGAGTAAATCTGTTTATCCAAAAAAATAGTGAGCAAAAATCAGAAGTTACACAGATTATACTCTATGAGAAATTCACCAAGACTGAAGGAGCCCTTTACATATCTTTACATAAGATTGAGATGAGATCTAGATCAACCAAGCGAGGGGCCCTGATCTCACTCAAGGGGAAATTCCCTAGGGACGCAAACAGGAAATAAGGGACATATTATGGAGCCCGTTTTGCCTACGTGGCTGCCTTCCAAAGCCTCTGTCTTCTCTATATGTCTTGAGTCAGTCCCCAAGATAGTCTAGAACTATGAATTCCCTCTCTCAAAGCATCAATGGAGAAAATTTTTCTTCCCCAGAGATCTCATAACAACTTCATCCCTTTATGCAGGGTTGCATTAGTATTCTTCCACCAATCCAGAGTTACAATTCACAGAGGGTTTGTATCAAGGCTGCCCTTCCCCTTCCCCCTCATCTTGTTTGAGAGATGGATTAAACATACAAAGTACACTATGTATTTAGATCCCAGGTAGGCATTAGGAGACCACCATTATCCCCCCACACTTTTCTGTGTGAAGAAAGTTTTTGAAATGAGGTTGCTGAAAGAAAATGTCTTTCTGAGTAATGTCTTGAGCACCACATTACGTAGCCAATGCAAGAAAGCTTCCTAGAATATTTGGGTAGTGTAATGAGTTCCTCTAGGTTTCCTCACTCTCTTTTGCTAAATTTAGATTGGGGAGGAAGATGAGAGGTTGTCATACGTGTTGAAATATATTAGATTTGCGGTTGACAGACCAATCATTGTGCCATAACTGGATGGGATGGGGGAAGGCTCAAAGATTTTTGCAGATTGATGAGATTGGGAAACCGTTTAACATTCTGCCTTTCAGAAACTTGATAATCAACTCAAGGAACCAGTCAAGCCTATGGGACTGTGGTTGAGAGAGAGTCTAGACGTCCTTCAGGAGAGACTGGAGCAAGAATTAAGGGCCCTGGAACAACAGGTGAAAGACCTGGAAGAATGGTTAGATTATCACTTAAAGGATCTGGGGTCAGAAGAAAAGTGTGTAACCCTCACAAATCACTTCTAAGTGTCCTGGGGATAAGGCTGGAATGGCATATGTGGAGGGACAGCTGATGAAAACACTTCTGACTGTAACGAATATGACATGGTGAACAAGATGGAGCTTGGATACTTGAGCTATGTGGTAAAACAAAAAATAAAGTAATTTGAAAACCAAGCACAACATTTATCTCCATGGGTGATTCATTAACCTTGATTGCCTTCTAACTTATAGGAAATGCAGATCAGGGCAGAACTCCGACCATGGAACACTGGAAGAGAAAAAGTCATTTCCAGTTTAAATATAGAGCTCTCCCCTCCACAATTCCCACCCCCAGCATGTATCAAGAGGAATGGATATTATTTCTTTATTTATAGATATCTCAGTATAGGCTAAACAGGAGGGAGTGAGAAAGCAATTCAAGCAGCATTTATTTAAGTACTTGCTTTGTGGCAGGGATGCAAACACACACACACACACACACACACACACGCACGCACGCACGCACGCACGCACGCACGCACGTACCATTTCCTGACCTCAAAGAACAGCTTGTTAGACATGGGAGATGAAAGAGCTGATGACTGATGTTGCAAATTTGAATGACTACAAGTGGTACTTTGACAAGAATATAGGAGAAAGGGTAAACATTTGGGAAGAGGAAAATAATGAATTCTAATCTGGACATATTGAGTTCAAGTTGTCTATAGAACATCAAGTTAGAAATAAAGGTAGTGAACAGAACGCTAGGCTTGGAGTCAGGAACACTTAAGTTCAATTCCAGTCTTAGATACTTACTATCTGTGTGATCCTGGAGAAGTGACCTAGCCTCTGTATGCCTCAGTTTCCTCAACTGTAAAGTGGAAATAATAACAGCACCTCCCTCACAAAGTTCTTGCCAGCATTAAATGAGATAATATTTACAAAAAGCACTTGGCACAGTAACTGGATTATAGAAGATGCTATATGAATGCTTTTTTTCTCCTCTTTTCCTCACCTTTAGAAGAGATAGATGGATGGATTAGATAGCTAACTATGGATTAATATATATATATATGTGTGTATATATATATGCACATACATATTTGTATATCTATATATCACCTGGGTATACCATGTTAACACTATATTGTCCTATAGATCCTTCCAATTGCTTAAATAAATGTTTAATAAATACAAAAAAATGTTAAATATTACAAATGCTTAAATAAATAAATCTTAAAAGTAAATAAATAAATTGTTCAGGATTCGTGTTTTTATTTCAAAGTCCCTACTCAGTTCTGGTCTTTTTTTTATCAGAAATGCTTGAAAGTCCTCTATTTCATTAAAATCCCATCTTTTTCCCCCTGTTGGATTATACTCAACTTTGCAGGGCAACTTATTCTTCATTGTAAAGCAATATCTTTTGTCTTTCGTAATTCTAAGATCTCCAAGGTCTCCAGTTTTTAGTGAAAGCTGCCAGGTCTATATGTTACCTTGTCTGTAGTTCCTTGATATTTGAATTGCTTCATTCTGCTTGTTTCTATGTTTTTTTCTTTAATGTGGGAACTCCGGATTTTGGCTATAGCATTCCTGGGACTTTTCCTTTGGGGATTTCTTTCAGAAGGTGATCAGTGGATTCTTTCTGGCATTATATTGCCCGCTGATCCTAATGGATCTGGGCAGGTTTCATTTACAATTTCTTGAAATATAGGATCCAGACTTTTTTTTCCAATCATGTTTTTCAGGTAATCCAATGATTCTTAAATTATCTCTTCTAGACTTTTTTCCAGGTGTTATTTTTAATGTCAGATATCCTATATTTTCTTTTATTTTTTTTCATTCTTTTGACTTTGTTCTAATATACCTTGCTGTCTCATACAGTCACTGATTTCTTTTCGGTCTATTATAATCTTCAGTGTCCTTTCCTTGGGTGAGATTTACTGTTGTTTCTTCAAGCTATTTATTCTTCCAATTTTTTCCTCAGATTTTTTTTTCATCTCATTTCATTTTTTCTAAGTATTCATGTAGTCTTTGTGGGAATTTTTTTCTTTCTTTCTCTGCTTTAAGTTGCAATATTTTTTTATGGTGTTTTCTGGATGGATGGTGTTTTCTTTGACTCATTTCTAAATTGAGATTTTACACCACAACCAGCCTCTGCCCCTGTTATATTTGTGAGTGGGATAGATGAACATGCTTTATCTCACTCTGGTACCACCGTGTTCTTGAATTGATCTCCTCCTTGGATCTTAAATGGTTCAATATGCAGGATTTTCAGAGGCCTCTCATATATTTCAGTATGGAGCTATGAGGGACCTGAAAACGCTTTGGGCTGAGCTAGCCCTGTCTGAGCGCCAAGGCATCATGTTGGTCTGGTTGCTGCCTACTCAACTCTCTGGAGCCTCCAAGGTCAGAGGAGTTTTCCACTCTTGTTGCCTCCAGTTACAAAGCCTCACATGGTACGTATGTCCTTGGATTTAATCTGGCCAAGTTGTGAGGTTACCCTGCCCTGACACTTGTTGGGGATGGGAGTGATGAGTTTTTGCAGTTCTAGAACGGAAGAAATCCCTTGACAGAGATGCTCACTGGATTTCTTGGATCCTTATTCAGTCCAATCTGAACTTCTCAGTGCTGCTGGAATAGGCACGTGGGTGCTGAGGGACACGCTTCCACATGTGGCCCCTCCTCTTTGGAAAGAGTGTGACAATCTCTTTCAAACAGCTGGGACTTTGAGACACAAAATCAACTACCTGAAATGAAGCATTTCTCTACCTATGAGCATGAAAGGTACCAGCTTATTCAACTCCTTCATTTTATAGAGGAGGCCAAATAAATAAATGATTAGCTCAGTCACACAGCAAATCAGCTGCATCACCAGGACCAGAATTAGATACCTTGACACCAAGGCCAATGTTCTCACCGCATTGCCTCAAGAAGGAGAGGTAGTAAAGAATACTTACACTTGACCGGCATTTTAAAATATCAGATGGGCTTGGGAGTGAAACAGTTCTGGTACCTGGCAATATACATCTCTAAGGCTGAGTTTCAATGGCAAAGTCTTACAGATACAGTATGTCAGAAAAGAGACCTAAACATGGATTAAGGAGACTCCATTTGAAACCCTGCTACAACATTTACCAGTCACCTAACTTTGAATTTGTCACCTAACTCCTCTGAGACCTGGTTCCCCCATCTTTAAAATGGTATCACAGTAACTGTTAGAATGTAAGCTCCTTAATCTCATTCATTGTATTTGTATCTGCAGCATCTGGTACTTAGTTTTTGTAGGTAGATGGATATATAGATGCATAAATGGACAGATGGACAAATGGATGGATGGATGGATTTACAATCTGGTTGGTGAGGTAGATAGAGTGCTGAACTTGGTGTCAGGAAAATATTAGTTCAAATCCAGTCTCAATCACTTGGTATCTGCACAACCCATGAGTAAGCCATTTAACCTCTATCTAGCCCAGTTTCCTCATCTATAAAAATGAAAACAATAATAGCACCTATTTTCCAGGGTTGTCATGAGGATCAAATGAGGTAATATTTTTAAAACACTTTGCAAATCACAAAGTGATATATAAATTCTGGCTATTAATACTTTATGAGGCTGGTTTTGAGTACAGCTATTGAGATGTGAGTTATCATTCTAGGCATGCATCCTGGAGAAATGATCTCTTCTACTGAGGCTTTTGGGGGATGATGGTACTAGTCTACAAGGAAGATTTCCCTTTAGTGGTAGAAATCTTTATTGTTATTTGCTAAAAAAAAAAAAAAAAAAAAAAAAAAAAAGACCATCTGAAATATTACAGCAACTGGAACAATATATTTTGAGTTTGGGTTTTTTTTCCATTCATGAAGACTTTTTCAGTGAAAACATCCACAGAGATGAAGGGGAAAAAAAGGAAGGAAGTTGATTTCTGTTTCTGTCACACACAAGCCCTGGAGGGAAGGCTAGTACTTGGCTTCTGTCTTGTTAAACCCTGCGGTGAGGAAAGAACAGTCATCTTTATTTGGAGGATCTCTTGGCTTCTAATTGTCAAAAAACCTTCTTTGTTTCAGGCATTTAAAAAGTAAGCTCAGCGTCGCAGTCAATTAAGACATGTCATTAATTTCATGCTCTGTCTTTAATGTTAGTAGATGTTTTTCTCTATTCTGTTCTTTTTAACCAATATGTTTGAGGATTTTGTTATTCCTCCTGTTGTCTCAGTCTCCTTTTTACTAACCCTAGCTCCATCCTGAGTTTGTTTTCTGGTTGTTGGTTTTGGACCTGGTTGTTTTGTTGGGTTTTTTCCTGCCTTCATCTCATGCATTCAAAGAGGTCCCACTGGGTCAGAATCTGACATTAGGGCCAGGGGCTGCCCTTTACACAACCTATGATCAACAAATTAAGGGTGTAAACCACAGGGGTGATGCCCAAACTACCCGGGAGAAGGAAATCTGGCCCCTGGGTTAGACTGTCAGGTGGTTGTTTTAGGGAGCATTAGAGGAGGGGGAGGGGCTGGGAGCGAGGTCTAAGAGACATCTAGTTCTGTGTCTGAATGAAGTAGACTAGAGAGACAAAGGTTGTGGGGCTTGAGAAGATTGAGGAATGGCGAGGCCAAATTAATAGAAGTGTAGATACGGAGAAAGCTGCTGTCAGCTTCTTGTGAAGGCAGGGACTGTTTTCTTTTCATTTTTCGCATCATTGGCACCTAGTACAGTGCCTGACACAGAGCAAATAATAAATTCTTGACTGAAGAATGTTGAGATTCTTATACCTCCTAGAGATGTCTTGAAGAGTAAAAGTAACTAATATAAGAACAAAGGAAATTCCTTTTACTAGAGTCCTTTCCAGTACACCTCCCAATGTCCAACACTCACACAAAAGGCCCCAGAGGTTCCCACCTACCTTAAGTACTGATGAGGGGCTTATCATGAGTGATGGAAATGATACAGAGACTTCCATCCTGCCCAAGAACCATCTAGCCCCACCTCACTCCCCAGGCAATTGCCTGAAGGAAACATGGATGCTGAGAAGATTCACCCCAAGGCTAAGGACAACAGAGTAACTCCAAAAGACCTGAATTCAGTGCTAGTCAACCTCCATCTGATCTTAGCCTATTGAATATATCTTCCTGAGATGAACCATAACTAAAAATTTGGCCCTGGGAGAAATTCACTGTTGTTGGGAACTGGGGACAGGGGCACCATAGTGTTCAAAGTAGGCAGAGGCGAAGAAGATGGTAAGGCAGGAGGATATATACACATATATACACATATATGTGTATGTGTATGTATGTATATATATATATATATATATATATATATACAAATATATATATATATATATATATATATATATATATATATGAAGGATCTAAAGGTCCATTGATAACAGTTGCTAGGATTTGGGCAGAATGGACTGAATTTTAAAGCCAGAGAAGCGGTTGCTGAGCTATGGTGGCGGAAAAGGTCTGAAAACAGCCCTGGGGTTCAATTCCCCAGGGAGGGTAAGGTCCTTGTGTGTCTAGGAGAGCAAGGGAAGGAGCAGCTAGTCTTGGAGAAGATGTCAAAAGCTGGTTTTGGTTAAAAACAGATGATGGAAGGAAGGTGAAAAACAATGGATAGAGCACTGGACCTGGAGTCAGGAAGACCTGAGTTCCAATCCAGCCTCAGTCATTTAGCATCTTTCTGCCTCAGTTTCCTCATTTGTAAAATGGGGATCAAAAATAGCATCTACCTGCTAGGGTTATGATGAGGCTCGAATGCAATCAAGCCTTAAGGTGCTGAATAAATGCGCTATTATTATATCATTCTTCCTCCAGAAGGCACAGTGGGAATGGAGAACAGAGGAGGATAGAGCCCTGGAAGGACAGAACTGTCAGTATCAACATCATCTTTTAAAACTCATCAGTAGGCAGAATTTTGGTTCTCGACCATAAGCGGTCTGCTTTCTGCCAGAAACTACCAGCGCAGCCAAGGAAAACATGCCTTGCCAATACCCAGCACTGACACCAGAGCAAAAGCAAGAACTGTCTGATGTATCTCATTGAATTGTTGCTCCAGGCAAGGGAATCTTGGCAGCAGATGAGTCCACCGGTAGCATTGCAAAGCGGCTGCAGTCCATTGGAACTGAGAACACAGAGGAAAATCGGCGCCTCTATAGGCAGTTGTTTCTGACAGCAGATGATTGAGTGAACTCTTGTATTGGAGGTGTTATCCTTTTCCATGAGACATTCTACTAGAAAAGGGATGATGGTCATCCCTTCCCCAAAGTCATAAAGTCTAAGAATGGCATAGTGGGCATCACGGTAGACAAAGGTATAGGGCAAGGACCAAGGGCGAGACTCCCACCTAAGGTCTGAATGGGCTGAGTGAGTGCTGTGCCCAGCATAAGAATGGAGCTGACTTTGCCAAGTGGTGTTACGTACTAAAGATTGGGGATAATACAACTTCCCCATTTGCCATCATGGAGAATGCCAGTGTGCTGGCCCGATATGATAGCATTTGCCAGCAGAATGGCATTGTCTCCATCATGGAGCCAGAGATCCTCCCTGATGGAGAACATGATCTGAAGTGTTGTCAATATGTCACTGAGACATCCTGGCTGCTGTCTACAAAGCTCTGAGTGTCCACCATATCTATCTGGAAGGGACCTTGCTGAAACCTAACATGGTCATACCTGGCCATGCCTGTAGCCAGAAGTAGTCACATGAAGGGATCATAATGGCAACTGTAACTGCCCTTTGCTAGACTGTGCCTCCTGCAGTCAATGGTATCACGTTTCTCTCTGGGGGTCAGAGTGAAGAGGATGCCTCCATTAACCTCAATGCCATCAACACCTGCCCCTTGCATAAGCCATGGCTCTGATCTTTTCTTATGGCCAAGCCTTGCAGGCACCTGCCCTCAAGACCAGAAGTGGAAGGAAAATGTCCAGGCTGCTCAAGAGGAATATATCAAGTGGGTCACAGCTAACAGCCAAGCTGCTCAAGGCAAGTATACTCCAAGTGGAAAGTCAGGAGATGCAGCCAGTGAGTCTCACTTTATCTCTAACCATGCTTACTAACTTAGTCAAGGCCTTCCACCTGGGTATGCTTTAGCACTCCAAGTTATCCTTCAGAGTCCAGGAACAGGCTGAGATCCCAGAGCTTCATGCTGACCTCTTCCATCACTCCTAATTTGTGTGGTATTGTTGCTCTCTGGTGAATATGATATTATAAATGCTCTTCCAAAAAAGCACTGTATAAATGTCAACTATTGCTGTGGTTCAGAATTTTGGAGTTTATTGCTCAAAAACTCTGAATCAGAGAATTGTTTGAGAACCGTGGAAAAAATTATTCTGACAGAAATGTGGACTTAGGGATCTCTCAACCTAAGAGAGCATGGTGGATCACTACACATGAAGAGACCTTGATTTGGGGCAAGAGAGTGATTGAGAAGCCTCAGTTTGAGAAGTTACTTGAGAAGCTGATGAGAGAAATGAGTAAGAGATGATGCTTACAGAAGACAAAACAGAGAAGCTGATAGATAAGTCAGAAGAAAACTTTAAGGAAGGTAAACATGTCAGCAGAGATGATAGAAGTTGAATACAACTGAGATCAGCTAACTAGAGACAGGCAGGCTGTACAGTTCTAGCAAGGAACTGATCTGATTGGAGGAGAGCTTTGATGCTGGGAGCTGACTGGGGAATCAGCATCCTACATCCTGGGCTAGTGAGTTGGATGGAGAAGGGCTGCCTTGGCCTCTAATGCTATCTACAGCTTAAGAGAGAAGAAATTCCTTAGATTCTTACCTCAGTTTCCCTTTACAACTTTCTCTGGCTCTAGAGAAAAGAAACCCTCAATATCTATTGAAAGTCAATCTGAATAGTTTTGCAGTTCACAGGATTAAATGGAACTGCTCCCCTCCAATCAGATTGACTACTCAAATCAGCTGGGGAAGAACTTCTATGTTCTAAGCAGCAAGATTCTTGAAAGCATGAAATGATGCAGGACCCAAACAAATAAACTTATCCCTTGGATATAACCTGGTATCTCTCTGCCCAAAGTGTGGGGTAGTGAAGACTAACTCTAGATTTGGAGCCAGAAGACATAATTTTAATCTTGACTCTATCATTGTCTGTATGATCTTGGGGAAGTCTCTAGATTCCATTTTCCTTATCTATAAAAGTAGAGTGTTTTATCTCCAAAATCTTTTCACTTATAAGATCATGGAACAAGCAAAAAAAAAAGAAGAAGAAGAATCATATCCTTTCCTCTCTAATATCAACTCCAAATTCATACTCAGCATTTCATGGCTTCAAAATGCTTAAATACAAGTGATTCATCTAATTTCTTTAGTAGTAGTAGTAGTTGGTACCAGACAATTTGCCAATGTTATATGCATATACATAACATATATTCCCATGTGTAAATGTGTGTATATACGCTATTTTACATTGTTCCTTATTGTTTATCTAATTCTTAATTTGTCATCTAAATTATTATCTCCTTGAGAGTAGGGATAGTGTCATGCCTAGAGTCGGTAAAATATAGTGTGGTATGGTGTGGTATGGTATGGTGTGGTTTAGCACAGTGGAAAGATTGCTGGACTGGGCGTCAGAATAACCATATTCAAAGACTGGTTCTATCATTTGTTTGCTGCATGGCCCTTGACAACTTACCACTTCTCTGAGGCTCAGTTTCCTCATTCATAAAATAAAAGTAGCCAGAGTAGATAAACAGTCTTGACGTCAAGAAGAGGTGAATTCAAATCCAGCCTCTTAGACATTTTGTATAGACACACATGCAGAGACCTGATCTGATTGGAGGAAAGTTTTGATGCTAGGAGCTGGCTTGATCTTGGACAGGTCACTTATCTTCTCAGGGTCCTCAAAAAATTCTCTAAGACTTTAAAATGAAGAGCAAGTCAAGCCAACAAACAGCTATTGATCTGCATTGGTTTAAGGAGTTTCTAAAGAGGTAACTCATTATACAAGTGAAATTCAAGGTCCAACTCTCCTTAACTCACCCTAGAAAAAAAGTAGCTGTTTTTTATTGTATTTCTGTGCCCTCTCCAATGGGTGATATGGGAGACTAAGTACATAGCAGTTACTCTGTAATCTATTGATTGTAGCTTTCATTAAGTGCTATACAAATGTAAGCCTTATCATTGTTGTATACCTTTTAAACATTCATCTCTTTTCATGGAACTTTCTAATTAGTTGCCCATATATCAATCATCCTGGTATCATGGAGAGAATACTGTTTTCCGCCACCTCAAAGATACTTCACCCCTCTGAGTCACAGTTTCCTTATCTACAAAATGGGGT